>CM031870.1:7728856-7760185 GCA_018697195.1 Certhia americana
TTCATTCATTCATTCATTCATTCATTCATTCATTCATTCATTCATTCATTCATTCATTCATTCATTCATTCCTTAATAGGGGGAAAGCCTGTCCCCCTGAAGCAAGGGCTCATACTATCTGAAGACAGGACTTTCTCTGTAAGCAAGAAATAACATTGCTCCAAGCTAAGAAGAAACTTAATTAATTCATAGCCCTTCTGATCTGTTTTAATGGACTGAAGGTTAAGAAACTTCACTACCATCTTCAACATGCGCTAATCAGGATCTTTAAATAGTAATGGATGCGCCTTATCCTCAAGTTCTGCTAAAAATGACAACTCATTTCCGAAAAAGGAAGCAAGGAAATGAGCCTCTGAATTTTTGATAGCTAGCTGAGGAAGAGTAATACACAAAGCCCTAAAAGAAGGAGTTAGAATGCTGAAGTGAGATAACTCAATGTACTGCAATTAAGAGCTCAAACCTGCAGACAGCCTTCAGGAGGACACAAGCAGAGGCCAAGGTGGCCTGGCTCATATCAATCCTGGCCATGATTTTCTGGAAATAATGAAAGATCCAGATGAGAAGATCACTGATGAAGAGATAAAAATACCTTAAAGTTTGAAACGTAATTAATAACTACTTCATTGCAGCAGAAAGGAAGCATTACTCTCTTTGAACACTGGGACTCATTAATTCAAACATTGATGTTCACAGCACTACCCCAATACACCCAAAATGCCCCTTTATCATTAAGAGGTTTTAATCCTTTACTCTGTTTATATTCACAGATATGCAAGTCTCTTTCAGAGCATGACTCTTCAGTAAGGGACCAATAAAAGTGTCCATACCCTTCTCACCAGGAGACACACCAATTTTTTTGACCAATGCTCTCACAAAACTTCAGACAGACTGGATTATTTTCTCTCCTATTCTGCATCACAATGGTTGTGAAAACCTTTATCTGAATTTACCAGACCAAGTTCTTTATGCCTTCAATAACTAAGGCTGTAATAAATACTTAAGCCTAAATTTCTCATGAAAAATTAAAATGGAAATTTTAAGAAAGACCTTTATATTCAGTAACATGAATTGATCACCTACTCAGAAGCCAAGAAAGTGTATTCTTTAAAATGCTTAACACTTTATAAAACCATTTAACTAGTCAGTAACTTTGGTTTTTGTACTAATTTCTCAAAAATATACTTTATTACTGCATGGGATGTAAGTGCAATTAGAATGCTCTTTCCTTTCACGTGTGCATCCTGGGAAGAAAGCAATGCCATATAAATCAAACTTTTACTGAACAGGGAGATTATAATATCACTTTACACCAATCTACTACAAACTAATTTCTTCCAACTTAAAGCCAAGTATGCCAGCTGATGGTGTCTAAGGAAAAGAGAAAGTATCAGTCAATGAATAAACTCTGATGGCAATCCAAGAACAGGTCTTGAAGGCAAATCCTTTCGTCCTGCACAATCAGTCCTTGCTAATGGCAAGGCAGAGAGCTCTGAGAATGCAAACACTCGCTGTGCTGGCATCCTGTAACATTGGCACCAGGGCTCTAACTTTGTTATTTCCCTGAGGAGCAGCAATTTTCTTTGTGGAGCAGCAAGGCAGTGTGTCTTTCCAAGGATGCCTTGCGGCCAAGTTTTACACTTTGGTGAAAGAAGGCCATTGAGGCATTGCTGCCAGCAGGCACCCAGAACCCCGACAGCGTCCCAGGGACATGGGGCACAGGGGACACTTAACACCTGGGATTATTACAGAGGGAGGCTGCCAAATTAAACAATTCATGATTATGAGGTTTAAAAGCAGTTATGAATATGATGAGGCCTTGCTTTTCTTTTCCTTAGACAAAAAATTACTTGACTGAACCCCAAAGAAAGCTGGGACTGACTCCTGAAACCAGTAGTTACCCAAGAGAGCCAACCCTCGAAATGCAGCTGAGACACAGCTAACCTGAGACACCAGCTTAACACCTACCCCTTTTGTCTCTGTTCACACACCATTTTGTCCATAGTTTTTGCAAAATACTAGCCAAAATGTTTCTCTTTGCACTACATGAAACCATGGAGGTATTTATTTTCAATTGTTAGGAGGACACCAACAGTTTTAGTGTAACCACAACATTTTGAATAGTATTTACAAGTTCTTTGTAATGGACACACAGACACAGTCAAGCCCACTGAAATTCACAATATGAAGCAAATGCACGTACAAGGTACACCAGAGCTAACATTTTGCACCATAGTATATTTAAACATTTCTGAGCTGACATCAGACACTGCTTACATTCCAGGCAGATAATGGATTCATAGTAGCACCTATAGCTCAAAGCTCTGTGCAACTTCTGCATCAAGAACAAGTTGCAAAGAGCAGTGGAAGGTAACCAGACATGTTTGCGGCAGCAGTGGAAGCAATCAGCACTAATGCAGGAGCATGGGGAAGGAGAGCCATTCTGTATTGCTCTGCTCCCAAAGGAACCAAAGGCAAGGCCAGCCTAGTCAGTGACCAGGAGTTACCCCATCCTGCTTAGTCTAGTGCTTAAAAATATAAACAAGTGCAAAACAAAACAGTGGTAGGAAAGCAACCTAATTTACAAGGTTTTTTTTACTGTCAGGTGTGAAAATCAGTACAAGCGGAAGTATGAAGTATGCCACCACAGAGTATTCTGAAAGTGATAAAAAGATCTCCAGCTAAAAAGAAGCAAAACCCTCCTACACCTTAATACGTAATGCAAAAGCTCTTTACTTTGCTTCATACAAAAAATAACATTTAAGTTGATCACTCTTAGACTATCAATTAACATATTCTCATCCATATACTGCCAACAACAGCCAATAGCTGGTAGCAGTGGTACCACCTGCCACAGGTGACCTGGCACACCATGGCCCCTTTAACTATGAAGCCAGCTCAGGGTCATACAGATGGTCCTTAAAACATTCTATACACTGTCATTGAAAATTGTGGCCAAGAGCAATTTGAATTGTGTAGCTTACAAAATCACAACAACAGCCTGCCCACATATCAGTAAATAACAAAGATAAGCAACTTATTAACAACTTAAACCAACCTACACAGAGTGCTTAGCAGGAGAGGACTTGTTTGGAATTTCTGCAGGGTATATTTAAGTATTTCTGCCTGACATAGCTTTTATTTCAGGGAGGTAACACAGTAGAGCTCACTAAACTTAATTTATGCTCACTATGCAAACCACAGCCAGCTGTGAATTTAGTAAAAACCTTATTGCAATAACCATACCACTTCAAGCATGAAAATCATAGTTCCGCTTTCGGGCTTAGTCAGCTGACTAAAGAAAAAGGTGGGGAGGGTTAAGATAATAGTGCTAATAGTGTTTAGGTGATCAAGTTGAAAACATGAGGAACTGAGTAGTTCCTACAAAGCAGGTCTGCTCCTTCTTGCAGTTGTCCTCAGCAGAATCTCCTGTGGAAGAGCCCGAGCCATAGGCTTAGGGCTCTGATCCCAGCCAGGCTGGAACACAAGGCCTGGCAACCTAGAGAAACAGAACTGGGTTTTGGTAAAGATGAATGATGCATGCACACACACAAAATTAACTGCTGACCTTACTCAAACTCTTGAACACATCCTTCCATCACCATTTTAGAACCATCCAGCAGCTTCAGTTTTCTATTCATTTGGCAAAAAACTGAGAATTTTTCAAAACTGCTGAGACTATCCATACAATGGCTAAAGGTAGTACTATCTGTGGATAACGTGGAGAGAAATATGATGTCTGCTTTGATGAAAAGAAAACATGGATCCAGAAAAACAAGGGCAGATTCAGGCAGCCATGAGATGAGGTCTTGATTTCTTATTGTAGATCTGCCACCAACCCTTTGTGAGGCCTTGGGCATATCGTTCGTTTCCTCATCAGATGTGGCAGCATATTCACACACATTTACAAGGCACTATACCTGTACTGAGGTCAAAGAAAGTCAGGAATCTTTCTGCCAGATCATCTTACAGATTTCCAGCATTCTGTCAAGTGGATTACTCTATGCTAATACAATTTAAAACAATTTGATGGGAAAAAAGCCCTCAGATATTTCAAATTCATACTACAGCCCAACCTCAGCAAAATATCATGGGGGTACCTCCTTTGCCTGAGGGTTCTCACCCTCCAGAGTTCAAATGCTTACCGCAAAAACAGGTATTACGGCATTTCAAAAACTGCTTCATTTTTTTGTCAAGTTGCAATCCATAGTTTGCAACAGAGAAAATGAAATGACCAAAATTATTTTTGTGATCATCTCTGCATTTATCTTCTTTTTCAAAATCATGTAATATAACTTTGCCCTAAAGCGATGACACCTGAAATGAATATAATTTTAACTCCTCATTGGCCTATTAAACCAAAACTGTAGGGAGATAAAAATTAGCAATAAAAAATTAACTTCATTCCTACCTAAAGTTGTGGAGAATTTTCACTATATTAATTAAAGTCAGTGTGCAGCCAACCCTTGCTCTCTGCCTTAGGAAACTGCATCCTATTGAAACACATTTCATTGTGGAAATGAACCAAGCTCTAACACTGCTGCCTCTCAGACAGGTACTAGCCCCAGCTCTCTGCAGCTGATATCCACTCTAGGTTGCCTTGGCCTGTGTTCTCATTGCCTTCCTTGCCCCAACGCTGGCAAAGCTATCCTAAACCCAAAACTACAGAAATCAGGCATCCAGATGCACGGCAGCATTTTCTGAGTAAATATGCAATACATTAGACTTTGTTGTTGTTGTTTAAATGCTGTGTTTGTAGAATGGCACAATAAAACTTCTCGCAGGTAATTCTGGCAGGCTACTAAGTGGGAAATTGTATGTGAGAAACAAGGGGATTCCAACATGATGTAAGTAGGAGGCAACGGTCATCCCAATGAAGGGAACTGTCCCACTGAAGGACACAGAGCTGAGGTTTCCAAAAGGAGACCACTTCACTCAAAACTAATGGAATCTGCATCCTTAAGTGTCAAACACTCTTCAAAATTACAAGTGTTAACAAATACTCAACTGGAACTTAACTAAAAAGTAGCAAATGCCCTCTGGATCCCCAGAGATCTGCACTCTATTGACGTTCTTGAAATTTGTGGGTATTTGCACCCACAATGAAGTGGGTTCCAGATATGTACCCCAAAAATCCCAAAGGTCAGCCTAGGAGCAGTCTTCACTTTAAATGATACATCTTGACTGCCTAGCATCATATTCCAACAGAAAATCAACTGGACACAACAGATGAGTGAGAGAAAAATGTAAAATAAAACACACTATTTGCTTCTCACATGTCATGTTGGTTCATCCCTGTCAATAAAAACAGCCGAGATACTCATAATTGTGTTTATGTAACCACAGACGTTTAAAATAAAAAGTCACTTCATTTCAGAACACTCAAAATTCCTGTTCTGTCAACAGAGGACACATCACGACAAGCAGATATATAATGCCATAGGAATCATCAGCAGCAAATTGTTTTCAGCACTACACAAACTACACAGATTATCTAAGCAACTATATGCAAAGCTGTGACGTGCTGAATGTGCACCATGGATGATGTTCTGAGCTGGCAAACTTCAGCCACTATAGGAATGTAAACCAGCCCTCAGCAAAACCCAACACACAGAGCAACTCTGCTCATGTTTACAGGAGTAGGAGACATTTCTACAGTACCCTGGCTGTGTTCAGCCCCAGCCTCACTGCAGCACACATCTGTACAACAGTAGCAACTTTCTTAAAATGATGTAGCCCAGTACAATGACACAAGTTAAATATAGCCACAAGAGAGCTGAGAGCAGAAATCCATGAATAACTGTATTGATTGCAGTAAAGAAAACCTGGATGTATTTGGAGTGGAGACATTTCCTGGCAAAATTCTTTCTATTTGGTAAAAACACAGACATTGTCTTACACCTTTCCACACACTAAAACAGTAAAACAAAACTCCAGACAGTACTGTTAGGAGTTCAAGTATCTACACAACTATTGCTGCAGACAAGGGCAGAAAATGGATCTTCCAGCACAAAGAAATCTAATGCTTGAAATTATCCATAATTCTTAATATCAAACAGAAGTTGAAAAATTTGAATTTCGTTCTATGAAAATTCTAGATAAAATTTCTTGAATGTTTTCTATGCTTTCACTTTAGGAGATAAAGAATTTACTCTAATGACCATATTATCCCACATGTATAGTCATTACCAGGTACTGTATATTCATACTATATTGTAAGTGATGGGATAGCATAAGGTGACAATAATGCTAGGAGGGTGGCAGAGCCGTAGTGTCTTTTCTGGTCCCTAGTTCTTTAAAATCTTATCCTCAGTCTTCCTACATGAAAGTGCATTTTCCAATGTCAACTGCTATGTTCACAAATAAAAAGTCAGCTATCTACACTAACTGTCCAATATGTATATGAAATTCCACAAGACTGGCTGAGACACAGACTAAGGTTGATCTTACTACCCCTGAAAATTCCAGCAGTTACTTTATGCAAGTATTACCGGTTTCAAGAATTCGCTCTATTGCAAACAAACGTTAGGAAACTTCCCGAGTGACAACTCTGAAAGGCAGAAGCAGCACTTTTGAGAGTCACCTCTTGGGGGTCCATGGAGTAACTTGGCTGGCTCGTTATCCCTTAACTCTCCTAACTTTGTGAGCTGCTGGTCCCAGTTTCCCTGGCTACAGAAGATGACAGGAGCCAGTACTGGGTGGCTCCACAGCTGGGCTAATTTGTGCCATTTTGTGGCCCCCACAGCACTCAGAGCAAACAGGAACTGGCTCAGCCATGCCGTAGCCTGGGGCACAGTGTGCCACAAACACCCAGCAAAGCTGGGCTGAGGCTCTTCACAGAAACCCCAAAGAGGAAGCACTGCAGCAGTAAAGTAAGAGTACAGCACACACAGCTGGGACTTACAGGGGGAAAGAGAAAAACTAAAACCAAGAGTGGTTAGAAGGTGAAGGACAGTGGTAACAGCCAGGGAAAGGAAGGAAGAGGTAGAGATAGTAAGTTTAAAAGTGGGAAGCTAAGTAAGATTTTTACTGGAACCACAAATGGGAGCTCATCTTCTTGAGCATCTACCTGTCTGCAGGGGCTGGTGGAACATAGCGAAGCACTTAACGCTAGCATCATCTCCAGGAACTTCAGCAGAAATAAAATCTTCCTCTTCCTGAAAGCTTAAGCTCTGCCCTGAAACATAATCCGCTGCTTTTCTGCTCATCTCCTTCTATCAATAATTTCAAGTGCTAGGAACCCGCTGTTCTTGCTGTAGCCAGCAGAGTTTTCATTAACAATAGCTCTGCTACCTTATCCAAAGGATCAGAATTTCAAAATCTGCATTGTAGCACACATCTAAACTTTCTTTTAAAAAAAAAAAAAAAAAAAAAAAGATGTACAAACATGTAATGAGCATGAAATAATCTATATTGCTTCTGTGTTTATCAAACTTTCTCAGGGAAGTTCCTCTGCAATACATTTAAAATCCCTTTGCACAAGACCTTCAGCCATGCATGAATTAGATTTGCAGTGAAAAACTGTATGAGAAACCCATCCTTTTCTCAACAGGCAGGTGAAACAGCAATGTTCTAGCACAGAACAGCTCCCCTATACCAAATAAAACTCTTGCCTTGTCATTTACTCACATTTAAGTGTTCATCTTTCTGTTACCAAAGCAGCAGCATGGAAGGTTTCTGTCACACTGACAAACTGTCCTGTGTGAAACAGAGATTTTAAGCAGGTAAGCAATGTTGAAAGTATTTCCAACAGCACAGTAAGGAGCAAAAGTAGTATATCCTAATTTGGAGGCTTGGGATAATCACCTTATACACAAGCGTGCTGCAACTGAGAAATCAACACCAACACAATGATAGCTCACACCAACTCATTACTGTAAGACAGAAAGTGCTTGCAGTGACGAAAATACATGTGCAGGAGAGTACAAATGAAACCTGCAGGGGTGCAGGACATACAACCTATTCACTTCAGATGAGACTGGTGAAAATAAATTCACAGGTGAAGACAGAGGCTACCCACATTGCTATCAAAGCCCAGTTAGTTTATTTTCTATGCATTATGCCTAGAATGTTTGGGCAGAAAAAAAGCAAATTTATTTATTTTTCCAAAGTGGTTCTCTCTGGTTGGTTCTCTCTCTTGGTTCTCTCTGCTCACACGCATGCACATAAGACAGTGTTTAATGTCCGCTCTTCCCTGGAAGCACATGCTCCAAGGAGACCCCTGCCCAAGCAGAGCTGCTGAGAGATGTGATGCTCAGCTGCCCTGACCCTGTGGGGTGGGTGTCCCACTGCTGGAACTCCTGGCAGCAGCAGCATGGGGCTCACTGAGAGCCCACTGGCACAGCCTGCCCAAGGCAGATGCACATAGGTGGAATTCTGATGGGCTCCCCACCACTCCCCTGCACTGCTGGGTATGCAATGTACAATTTTAACAGGGCTGGCTGCTTCTGAGGCACTGCCAATGAGCCAATATTTATAACTCTGATTTTACAAGATGACTGAGGTGTCACATCCCAAGCAGTGCCTGCAAAAGACTGTCCAAATGCAGATCAGGCCACAGAATCCAGAGATCCTGGAGAGGAAAAAGCTGTGCAGCCTCATCACACAAACCCATCTTACAGGATCTTGAAATAAAGCTTAATACAGATTTCTCCCTGACAGAGTCCACATCAGGCCTCTTGCTCTCCAGAGACACAAAACAGGCATTTTTGTATGGAAACGCTCTGCTCCTTTGCCTCCCGAAGACTTTGAAATCACACACACTTATTAGTTATTCCATGCAGGCGTGTGAACCTTTGCACTTGGGTGTTGAAGGAAAAATTTATCCTTGACATAAAAATCAATCACAGTAACAGTGCAACTTTCCAAGCTCCTGCAGGTTCACTCCAAAGAGAGCACTAATTCTTTTTTTAACTTTGAATGAGTCAGATAAAGTGTCTACTTGAGGCTTTGTTTGTAGGAATTAAATATTTATGTGAGATCCCTGAGAATTTTATGTAACAGCATTTAGCAGAAAATTAATGTTCCCAGCCAATTTTTATTTGAATTTGTATTCAATACCACAGCATTTTCTTAGGGTATTTTATTGTAGCAACTGTTTCAGAGCTCCCAAACTTGTTCTCTTCTAAACTAGGAAAATTTGGCAAATCGATCAGAACTTATGAGGTATGTAATACAGAAGGACAAATGGCAATGGGAAAAGTTTGACAAGATGATGAATCAGAAAGCTAAAGGAAGAACATCTTAGCAGAAAATGTTAAAAAGAAGTAATCTATTCCTCACAGAGTAATATGCTTCCATGAGATAAAATTCAATTTTTAAAAGGTTTACCTCCTTGCAGTTCATGGATTGGTTTAACTACCATAGTTAGGAAATTGCGGCATTTTGCTGCCAACATGACATTTCTGAAAGCAGCAAACAGCACCATGTACCAATCCATATGTGTAAATCAGTCTGCTGGGAGACAAGAAGTGCTAAATGAATCAAAGCTCCTAGTAAACAGTATGCTGTAGAACAGCTCTTCAAAGATGGATGCAAACAGAGTAACAGAGCTCTGATGACAAACTGGTAGAGCTTACTGGTAAACCCCAGGGTAAGCACAATTTCAGGAGGTAAAAATAAAGCTCTAAGAGTCCTGCCATCAAATCCAAGAGGTTTGAATAGAAAGCAAGCAGCCAGCCTCTGATGCTAGTTCCACAAAAGTCCTAGGACCAATTACTTTTGTTAAAATAGCAAAATACTCATTTGGAAAAGGCATTTTCCTGAACCATTTATATGCATTGAAGAAGAAAAGAAAAACTGAAAATCTGGAAGTGTGCAGAAAGCTTCAGCTAAACATTTCTTTTGTAACAAACTGCAGTTTCCTGATGTCAAACAGATATTTATGCACAAAGCTGCCTTCAAACCAGAAGCACATTCTCCTCTCTGGGTTTGTTTGCTTTGCCTTTTTTACAATGCAGACCATCGTTACATGTCACACAAAAGCCCCTGAATAACCCCACTGGAGTGTCTCTGTGCTGAACATATAGTAAAATAACATTCCTGCTTCAAAGAAAACTTGCAAGATCCAAAGAGACAAAAGACTCAATCCAGAAAGAAAATGAGGCACAGAGGCCACCAAAGGCCACAAAAAAAGGTCAGCAACAATAAAACTTCCAAGTTCTGTCCCCTTGTATGCAGCATTACCCCTGCAGAGTCAAGAGGTCTCCCAGCATCGACTGATCCTTTCTCCCACTCCCAGTAATCAACTGTAAGATTTGCTGAAGTCAGGAGGACACACAGGACAATGAGGGAAGCTACTCTGACACTGTGTAGAACAAAGGTCATCCCTACAGGGATGACAAGGCTTAGGTGTGGAGTTCACTTCTCTACAGGAACCAAGACAAATATCACTCTATATTTAATTTAACTGAGGTGAAGTTACTGCAGAGGTGCTGGACAACTTCATTGAGGCCTGAATTGCAACTTGCAACATTAATTTGAAATTCTTGATAGAACTCAGAAATTCAAGGTTTATTAAATTATCAATGCTTTAATAATCAAAAAATAATATAGGCTATGAATTAATTTGAAATTGTAAAACTAAAGACTCTTCACATAGTATTAATTTATCCGTCTTTGGATGCTTTATCATGAATAGTGATTGGTTCATTATATATTCTCACCCTAAGATACATTTTAAATATGGTTTAAAATTCTAAAGACAGCATTACCAACTGAAATGTGGCAGCAAGAACTAATTTAAATAGAGGACACATAATGAATACAGTGATAGTTTCTGAAAAAGTGCCAGATGACAAAGAAAAAATAACAAGGTCAGCACCTCACTTGCTTTGTCATCTTGTATTTCTCCAAGTTTACTACAGAACTTAATTTAGAGCGTAAAATAATATGCGTTTTTAACTGCAAACATTTTACTTTCTGAGAGAAGGCTCAGAGTTCATTGCACATCACATTTTGCTGTTATATCTGCTCTTTCCATTTTTTCAAGCTAGAAAGATGGCAACAGGAAATACAGGTGCATAACAATTACTTTGTGCATCAGGTCCTGTAAGGCTTTAACTGGCATCACCCCTCCATCCAATGTGGTACTTCTGATAAGTTGCTACCTCAGCTGAGGTTACAAAGTTCTGTCAAACATTACTCAACCATGAGATGCTCCAATCACTCCTGACCAAGGGGACACTCAATCCTTTCTACCCTTTTACATGCCCTGTCTGCTACTGAGAACCAACTCATACATACAGGGAAAACACTTCTTCAGATCCCTTAAAAGCAGAGGAAGAAAAGGAAGCCAGGAAAGGAGGTTCATCTATTTACTTGACAAAAAGATTTTTAATAGAGCTTTTAAAACAAAGCTGTCATCTCAGTGATACAAAGAAGCGCTACCAATCTTATTCCAGGTTTTAGAATCTCAGAGGAAACTCTCAACAAATGCACTGCAACAATAAAAATGGGTAATTTATTTTGAATATTTATTTATAATCTTTTAGGCAATGCCTAATCATGGCAGGATACTGCTCGTCACTTTCTGACAACTTTCTCTAGCAGTGTCCTGTCAACAGCTCTGAAATGGAATTGCTAATTACCACCTTGCCGACTCATAATTGCTCACCTCTTTATCATCTGCTTTGCTGATAACTTCTAGCAGACCAGCAAGAGCTCATTTTCCTTTGGAGAAACTGGTTTAGACTGCAAATAAATACAAGATCACACTTTTATGCTGTTAGAAAGGTCACCAGATCATCAACATTTGTTTTACATAAAGACAGATTACTTCCCTTTCCAAATCTTTATTGCACTTTCTCTTCCAGCTATATAAGAAAAATTTGTGCCAATTATGTACTTTGTCATGGAGTGAACATGAAACAGAAATTAGTTGGCAGTTTTTATTATAAATACCAAAGAGAAAAGTTTCAAAAGGGGAAAAAAAGAAAAGTCGCAGACACTATTTCTCAGCTAACAGAGTAGGAAAATTTACAGTTCCTTTAAAAAAACCTGAAGGCTTTACACAGCTTTAACCTGAAATCAAATGTCACAAGACCTTTTGGAGGTGCTGCAAGAGACTAATAGCAACAAATTAGTTAAGAATAAGATGCTGGTTTGTCACAACAGCACAACTCTGTGCACAGCCTATATCTCAAAACACTTGAGCTGTGTATGAATACAAATTTCATCTTGTTATTTGTTATTTGTTGAAGTTCTTTTTCCTCAAAATTCATTCTCCACAGATTTAGTGTCCTTGTCTTTCTTTATGCAACAAAATAGTGTTCACTGGGAATCCAAAGCTGCTTCATGCAGCATCAAAGTCCTACATCAATCTTTTTATACAGCATCTAGGATGGGCTGACACCCTACTGCCTTTCAGGGAGAGTACTCATCCTTTGATATCTGGCTTCATATAGCAAGGAATCCCCTCCACCATATAGATATACATATATATGCACATAAACATATCTATGTATGTATATGCATATATATACATATATATATTTAAATAAGGGTGGCTGATTTGTCAACAAATGGCGCATAGGGGAGCACTTATTCTAAGGGCATCTCTTTAAACCATATTTGAGACAAATGCGTTTCCTAAGCAGGGAAAAAAATTCTTAAATGGTTTGCATTGGCAAAAGGAGCCTAAACATCAGCTTAGGATACTAGTGCACCTGTCACAGTATAAATGTCACAGCACACCACACTGCCTTAGCTTGGGGCAGAGCTTGTGTTGTCTCTTTGGCAATGTGAACCAAAACTGAACCTGATTTGGGGAAAGAAACGTTAAAGTAAACATCACCCTGAGCTTAGAGAACAAAATGTCAACTTGGTGAAAAGCTCCAGGTGACTTTGACTGCCATCAGTCACTACCAATCACTACTAAATTTTTCAGGTCTTACAGCTGTGCCAGGACTTTATAACTGAAAGGACAAACGTTGGAGCAAACAAGCCTTAAGGTAAATCTTAACTCCTTCAAAGTAATAGGATGGACTTGATGATCTCAAAGGTCTTTTCCAACCTAGTTAATTCTGTGATTCTGTAATTGGGAATTTTTTCACCAGCTTCAGAGGAGTTAAGAATTTGTTACATACTGGATGCCGCGTATTAAAGGATAATGGACATTGTAATTTTATTTTAACTCATAAGTGATCTTGAAAAGATAGAAATTAGAAATATCAAGCACAGTGTCCTTGAGCCCAGCTAACAGAAACATTAGCACCATGCAAAGCTCCTGCACAGTGGTGTGGGTGAATCACACACAAATGTATCAAGAACGGTACTTCACCTACAACCTGGGCTCCACTACTTGTCCGCCCTTTGATATTTCAACACACTGCAAGTACAGACATGTCCCACTAAGGCCAGGACATTACCCTGTGACACCTATACTTACTTCCAGCTCCCCTAGAGACTCTAGTCTTCATGTAAAAGAACTCAGTATTAGAAAATTCACAGTTTTCCTAAGAAATTCCTTCTACATTTAATTGCTTTTACTGTTAATAGTTTATAGTATTTCAAACGCTGTTTGCAACCTTCCCATTATGCCATACCGTATTATGCTACCATTGTAGGACACAAACTGCAGTGCTCTTTGAGAAGATGTTGATAACCCTTCATTCATATTATTCAATATCTGAAAGGACTTTAAGTTCATATGAAACATGAAGCATTTGCCAGAGTGCCTTGCTGCACAAATAAAAGCTACATGCCAGAAACATATTTCCAGAGGCAATATGCTAAGCACCAGCTTCAAAGACACTCTACAGAGTATGCAAGTGCATAATGTGAATTTCTACAATCACTTTCTTTTGCTATTGATCAAAGTTGATCTACCTCTGCAAAAAGGTGACAAAACTGTTTACTCAAATGCTCAGAAACAATAAATTATATTTGTTCAGAAAAGGGATGGAAGAGCAGAAGTAGAGGTACACATCTGTGAGAATAAAAAATGAAAGGGAGGACAGGAAAATCTGATCTTTAGAAAGAAGAAAGGTGCAAGCGAAGAGGAGCACGGATGCAGACATGAAAGCAAGTTTCCATAGCATGCTAAGGGAGAATCCAAAGAGAAAGTTCATCTCTGCCCCAGTGATGAGTTGTCCTGCAGGTGAATCAGCCACGTTGTGTGGGGTGATGGGTGCAGCCTCCAGCATTTCCAACACAGCCTCGTGCAATCAGCCCTGGCAGCGGCTGTGCCACGCCGCAGGGACGGAGCAGGAGCTGAACTTCCCCATGTGCCACTGCCTGGGGATAGCAGCAACTGCAGCAAGAGCAGCTCAGCCTGGTGGGGGAATAAACCAGTCAGCTTTCAACAAAAAGGGATTTGAGGATAAGTGCAGCAACAGTTACCAAGAAGTCAGGAGTTAGTAGCACAGTAACAGAAATCAGCTGCTTTAAAATAATTTAATCTTACATAAGTTGCTTCAAATTTCTCATGAGCAAAGTGACTAAAGTTACCTTCTGATAGAAACTATTCCTCTAAAAATCCATGAAATGCGTAGTCTGAAGTCGTTATTGAAACACAAGTCCTCACAAACATATGCCAAGTGTTTCTTTTTTTATTCTTTAACACAATAGCTGATCTTGCAGTGACAGAGTCTGAGTGGTTCCTCAGATTCCTCAAGCTTGCCCTAAAGCCTTATAATACTCCAGCTCTCCTCTACAAACCACGACCTTGTCTGTAGGCAAACTGTGAAAGCTGTCCAAGATCAGGGAATCTTGCAGGCACCCTCTGCTCCCCAGGCACATCCACTGCTGTGGCACAGCTTCACTGAAGATCTGGACATTGTTTTTGGCTTCCCCTTCACATCTACATTGTCAAACTCTGCTCTAAAGCCTAAAGATCTTACTCTCACAAAAAATTGTCTAAACAAGGAAAATAATTGAGAAAAGAGAAAGCAGGGAGGCAACTTGACCAGAGTAATAGCAAAGAGTTGTTTTGTCACAGCATACAGATTGCAACCAATTCATAGTTAATCCTCTTTCATTATGTGTAGAATGTTTCTAACAAAATTTTTAAAACCAGCATAACCTGAGTTTTCCCAGAATTAAAACAACTGTAATGGGTTTCTATACAGTACTGATTTTGATTCTGGTTTTGCTCAATTATGAGCAAAACTGCCCTCCAGAATGGCAGCCAAGTGTCTGTTCAGGTGGTCATTCCTCCAAGGATGGGATTTGACCTCAGCAGTGCATTGCAGCATCCTCACAGCATTTCCACGTGGCAAGAAATGAGCTTTTGGCTAATTTAAACACATCTGGGTAATTCACTGAGTGGTGAATAAACTGTTAACACAAAAGGTATTACTCAGCAAGCCTGCTCAACTTCACAGGAAGTTTCCTCGGGTAGGACTGAATTGTTTGGTCCACAGATTTCTGCACACAGAAGTTGCAGCTGAGCAATGCCTTGAGTAGTGTCTTCTTATGAACAGTATCACCAGCGAGGAAACATCTGTGTTCATTTTGTTTATTCAGCAAGCTTCAGAGCATTAGGGATAATAGAAAAGGTTCTTCTCAAGGACTTATGCTCACAGTCAGCAGCTGGAACAGCCAAAGGTTTGGGGGTTTGTTGGGGTTTTTTTCCCCGCCTTCATATACACACAGAAGGACTACTTAAGGAGATTGGTAATCTTAAAAGAAATATTAGGCTTGCAACTAGGTACGTTCAGAAGGTACTCTTGTTTATGCTGATATGTGCAAAAATGACTTCATAAATATCTGTGTTAAATCCTTAAAAATAAAATGCATAGAACTGAAGCACCATAAGCTGCTTCCACCACTGGCAAGTGAGTGCTGAGCTGAGGGAAACATCACCTTTCACTGACTTCCTCCAGGCTGAGCACAGGTTTTGGGCCACAGATGTGTGCAGCTCACAGAAAAATTATCCCAATTACTGATGTAGCAGAAAAAAGACAAAATGAGTTCCATCCACCAACTGCTCCAAAAAAGAACCGGCTGCTGCAAAGTGAGCCAGGCATAACCCCAGCCTGTAGCACTGGTAACAGAATCTAACCATCACTGTCAAGATCTGGACCACCCATCCCACCAAATCAGGGTCCATCAGACTGCTGAAGTAGAAGAGACTTGCCACATCCTAGACTTGTTTAAACTGCATGCTGCAAAGCAAAATATTTCTAAGCAATATCCAGTCTGGAAAATTCTAGCCTGAACAACTCTAGCTTATATTTGACCATAAATATTTGACCATTATGGAATACAGGTATGCATGCCTCGGTTTATATGAGAGTTGCAAAACTGAGTCCTAAACACATTTTACTCTAGTAAACAGGAAGGGGAGAAACACAGAAACCACCAAACCACCAACTCTCTACTAGAGAGATGATTCTAACACCTGTGGTATCTCTGTGTTGCTACCAAACTACCACCCTAACCTTAGCAACAGATTTAAACCTTTCAGGATACACTTTGTTCTCTGTAGGCCACATAAACCAGGCAAATGCTGCAGAAGGGTTTATTTTAAGCCATCAGGAAACAGTATTTCAAGCTGGGCAACACAAGTTAGGAAGAAAGCAATTTACCAAGGATAGCAGGCAAGAAAAAAAAAAAAAAAAACCAAAAACAAAAAATTGCACACCAATTTATTCAACAGTGAACCAGTATTTCATGACAGAGTTACTATTTACCAAGTGTGGAATAGAGACTGAAGTACTTTCCTCACCAGTTACCTTAACCCACTCCCTAACCAACAGAGTCCCAGATGAACTACTGAAGTCACTGCCAAAGTGACTCCCAGCTGGAGCCTGGACCAGCCTCTGCAACCACTGACAAAAGCCCCAGAAACAGGAGGGAATTGTTCAAGGATGAGGAGGAAGTGAGTACACAAGGCTATGTTAAAACTAAGAATAATACACAAACATTTTACAAGCAAACAAAACACACTGCACCTCATTCGTTGCCTACCAAAGGCTTGAAAGCACTGAAGCTTAGGTGGTAGAATTTACAGCAAAGCCTGGCTAGTTCTGGTAACTAAACTGGAAATACATCCCTGAGGTTAAATCCAGGAGAATAAGAAATTCAAGGGCTTCCTTTCAGCTATCCCTTGCAGGTGACACCACTCCACAAACAGGGTGCATCTGAGCACAGTGCATGACTGCTGAACACTCTGCAAAATTACACTGACACTTCAAAAACAACAAAATGCTCCAGCAGTTGCTGAGCTGTCCACATTGCTCAGAAATGGAGACCTTGAAGCACCATTTGACCTGCAAGACTCTTTTTCCTTCCACAGTTATTCATTGATAGGTCCTCAATATGAGAATTATTGTAAATTTACATCAGTGCAACTAGAAAGTGAAAAATCCCCTGAAGAACTTAAACTACAGAATAAGCTATTGATAACATTCTGGGAGAACATGAGATCATTGTGCAGTCTGACATAGTCGTGATGGTACTAAAATGAACACACCCCAAACCACTCTAAATAACTGTATCAAATTTGTCTGAAATCCTTTAGTTTATATATTTGGTTGAATAACTTTCACATAAAATACCTTTAGGTCAAATTCTGATGTGTGAAATACATCCATAAACCCATGGATCCCACAGCACCTGTAGAATTAGAGTCCCAGATCACACGAACCTACACAAAATTCCAAACTGACCTGTTCTTCCTCTGCATCAACTACCTCTTAAAATGGCTAATTTTTATGAGATTCACTTCTGGAAAATTCCTGTCCTCTGAAAGCACAATAAATGCATTTATATTTATCCAATTTTTAAATCGGTTTTAAACCTGGTAACAGAACCTCTCAGAGGTCCCACAGAGCCTTACAGCTGACCTAACTTTTCGTTCTTCCCCACACAGAAGCTTTTCCTGCAATACAAGCTTGTCCTCCTGCCCATTTCATGAGGCATTTCACTGAAGCCCTAACCAAGGGGAGCAAGCACGCCTCAACTCACACTCTAGATGCCCACTGCAGCTCCACACAGGGTGGTAGGAAAAGGCCAGAGCAGTCTGCTTTTCTTAGACATCCAGGGATAAAAAAAATCAAAAGAAAGCAAAGAGAAAAACCACCATATTTTTCAACTAGGGGTTGAGGGCGAGAAGCAGAAATCTCTGTTTACACTGTCTGTGAAGTGAGCAGGTTTGAGACCATCTTCTCCTAATAAGTAGTCATTTATCACTTGCAGTCACTTAGCACAGGAGATCATGTGGGAGCAGCCTGGCCAGTGTAAATGTTTAATACTGAATTAGATTAGAAAGGCTCAGGACAGTGTCATCACAGCTACAGTGCTACCTGCAAAACCCAACTTTCCTTTGATTTCAGTACCCCTGAGGCCTGACCTGGGCTTTGGGGATGAGATGATGCGGTCTTGCTAGAAAGGTAGAGACACAGCAAATGTCATAGGGCTACCTAGAGAAAGCCAGATGGCCAGGAGCTTATTGCACCATTTTATCACTGTACTGCTGTAAAACACTATCACCTATTTTGATCATATCTCTCTTATTAGAAACATGAACACAGGAGTGATGAGCTGCCTGTAGGGCAAACTACAAGGGAAACTCCAGCTCTCTCCTGAGGGGACACACTCAGCACACGGGCATTGCCATGTACTGGCACATGACAGGACAAAAATACAGACACAAACATCCTCATTTGCTTGCACAGAACTGGAGAAGCAGGACTCAGATGAGTTTACAAGAATATTTCATAATCCTCCTCCCCCTGTCCTCTACGCAGTTAGCAGCTCAGTCAGAGCCAACTACAGCTATAATTATTGTCATAATTATTATTTTAATAAGAATCAATGAGTTATCAAAATATTGCACTGAAGACTTTCACGTTTTTTGTTGTAAGACTGCCAAAAAGGCAGTTCATTGCTGAGGTACTGCTCCATGTACTCTGCTAGTAGGCAGCACCTCCAAGTTTCTATTTCTGCCACTGAGTGACTAAACTCAATTCCAGCAAATGCCAAAATGTATGCAGTTTGAGGCACAGTAGCTGTGCAAAGTATTATCATTTTTGTAGTGCATACACACTAACAGCTTTGTTTACTATATTCACTCCTCTTCTGCTTGTTTCCTTGGTTTTACATACTGTGGGCCAAGCTGCTGAACTTAGATGCCATAAGGCAGCCACCTGAACTCTTATTTACACATTTAAACAGCTGTCAGGCACCCACAGCAAGTTTTAAGAGCACAAGCAAGCCTTTAAACATCTAAGTTGATCTAGTTAGGTGCCTAGATTTATCCCCAGCTAGCCAAATGTGGATCTCTGCAGATAAGTTGCTAGTTTTCTAGGGAGTATTTTTTTCTACAAGGCAGGATTAGCTTGGTAACAGGTTATTTTTTATTTACATGCCTGTTCAAGATGACTCCAAATCTCTGGAAATGCTTCATTTCCACAGAAAAGTCCAGTTTATTTTTTCATAATTAGCATATGGCCATTTATTTAGTTACAACTCCAGGTACACTGCCACACAGAGAAAAAAGTCCCTTAAATAACTAATGACACTGGCAACTGTGTGAGTCTCCATCAAGGGTGGCCAGTTGTCACCCCACGGAGTGCACAGTTAGAACACACAGGACTCTACTCGCTTCTGTGACATACAGTTGTGCAATTCTAAAGAACCCAAAAATTCCCTTGGAAATGTCATTTTTCAGGTTTGTTGTGCCTCTCCCAAGTAAGGGTCAACAGGCTGGATGTAGTTTCAGGGAGCTTGCTTCACTTTATACAGTCACAACCTCAAAGGCTTTTTCTTTGAAAGACATTTTAACTGAACCGTGTGTGCTCTTGAATCAGAAAGAATGCAATTATAAAGAACAAAGATAACTAGAAACAGGTTGAGTTTTAAGAACAAAATGAGAGACATCTCAGAAATTCAGACAGCATGACATCCAAAACTGACCACCACAAAAGTGAATAGCACCAACTTGTAAAATACTCAGATTTCACCAATATAACTGAAGCAAAAAATACAGCTGAAGGGCAAGCAAAGGCTGCAGCATGAAGCAGAAATGAGTGTCCATGACTCATTCAACCAAATCCAAGTTAAACTGAAGTTTGCAGTGTCATTCAGCTTTGTAGAATTGTTTTAAATAAGCATCCCACTTACTCTCTAATAATAGAACAGCAAAAGAACAGTAGCTTGAAAACAAAATATATGTGGGAAGCATTCACGATCTGACCTCAGAGTCAGTCACACACTGGTGTGAAATCTTTTTTAGCTAACTTTTTTAATTAACTGGTATTCATTTATTGGTTTAATTTCATCATTATAAAAAGAAAAAAAAAAAAAGAAAAAAGAAAAAAAAGCAGCAAATTATAGATGTGTTATAAATAGTTTATCCCTTGGAGAAATTTTCTAATCATCTCTAAAAATAAGAAGTCATATGATTTCAGTGTCCTGTACTGACCCTTCCAGTACTCAGCAAGGTTACATATGTATATATGTTTAGGGAATGCTACATGTTGCTCAATTTTTATATCCATACAGCCTTATCTTATAACAGCCTGGTCTCTTCATTTGTAGCTCATACTCACATCCAGTAACTAGCATTCAGTCCTCTATTTGTTGTAAAGCTTGGGAATTACTCTATAGGAAGCATAGGTCCACAAGGCATCAAAGCTATTTTGTGCTTCCAAGTGAAGCCTAGAAATACCCCTTACTTGCCCAAAACCAGCTGGGCAGCCAATTTATAATACTAGCCTCTTCCTGCATTCTTTCTTGATCCATCCATACTAATCAATCCTTAAACTCATCCCACCCCTAGGCTGTATAGTGCCAATCACAGAAATTCTGACTGGTGAGTAGGAATCACTGAAGAAGGGTTTGTGGAAGTCCTGTGCTGAACAGGTAGGTCCCTGATGGTAATACTGCAAAGTTCCATTTGTGACTCTGGTTAACTGCTAGCAGCTCTAACTTGCTGTTCAGCCTGTAAACTCTTCAAGACAGGGACCTTTCCTCACATGTGTCTGTGAAGCTTCTAGTGCCCAGATGGTGCCATACAAATGAATAATAATTAT
This sequence comes from Certhia americana, assembly GCA_018697195.1. NCBI lineage: Eukaryota > Metazoa > Chordata > Aves > Passeriformes > Certhiidae > Certhia > Certhia americana. Next base: position 7,749,832 of record CM031870.1, read on the forward strand.
ATTTTCATGTAGCCCATTATTGTGCATAATGTAAATTACTTTCACTGATCTGAGAGGAAAGAATTTTCTCATTTTGAAATGAAAAGAGAGAGTAAAAATAACAATTACTTGTTTGATGCTATCATTATAACAATAATTACATTAGTGGGTCCAGAATCCCCAGCTGGTCTGTACAGACTTTAATGGAGTTATACCCAATGCATGGCAGCTGACAAGCTCCTGGTCTTTGCTGAAGATCTCAACTGCTGCACAAGAACAGATTACTTCAAACCCCCACACCTTCCATGAAGGATGGGATGTTACTTAAGCACACTTTGCAGACTGGTGAAGACAAACACCAGACCTGGCCTCTGGAGAAATGTATTCCTACATGCATGGCAGGTACCTGAGCATCACTGCCATGGCCCCTGCCTAGCTGGCACAGAGGAGCAGGTTTCTGCACAGATGCACACCTCAAATGAACTTAACTGCCTTCTGGAGACACTCAACTCTGTCCACGAGAAGGCCTCAGACTCCACATGTTTGTGAGATTCAACCCAGGCTTAAGCACATAACAGCCATAATCAGCATAATCAGCAGCACCAAGAGTGAAAGGGAAGAATAAAGTTGGGACCCGCCAGGGCTTGGCTCCTCTGGAGATAAGAGATAAAAACCACAGTTATCAGACCAAAGAGGATTAGTCTGGAGTACCAATAACTGAAAAATCCAGAACTACTTGTCACCCTTAGTTATGCCGCCCTAAAAACTTTGTCAAAAGATGTCAAGAAGTTACTGATGAGAGTAACCAAGACTTCAACTTTCCCTTTTCCCACAGAGCTGCCTCCCATTCAACATGTGCTCTGTGGAACAGCATAAAACACCTACCATTACTTAAAAAAGATGAAGGACTGAGGTTCCAAGTCAAAAAATCAGACTCAAACACTTGAAACTGCAAGTCCTCAAATTCCAAAGTTATTCACACCAGAACCCATGTGCCCTCTGAGTATCTGCACAGGGATGCTCCTCCTCTGCCCAAATCAGACATCCCATCAGCCTACATCAAAAGAAAAAAATGCAGGGCATTGTACTCCAATTAAAGAGTCACTGCAAAAGCTTCACTGAAGTGCCAGATCTAATTTTAACACTATAAAGAAAAATCAGGAAGTATTTGATTAAAATTAATCCTTGAGGTTATATAACTTGACCATTGCTACAAATTAAGAACACTCCATACTTTCATTGTACTCACGGCCCCTCAGCAAGCACTAATACAATACCATATTACAGATCACCAACTTCCACTACAGAAAGAAAGAAATATTTTGAAAAACATTTCCGAATATACCCAAATCATGTGGCACATAATAAGGCACTTTTACACCAAAAAGTACTCATTTTCCAATAGCTGACAGGAAGTAAATGGGATTTGTATGTTCCCTGTACAATAGCTGGTCTTCCCTCACTAAAAAATTAAAATGCTTCTATTTCAAAGGGAACATCTGCAAATTCCATCACACATTAAGAAATAAAACCCCCACACAACAAAAAATACACTAGTGGCCTGGAAAAGGCTTCCAATCCATTTCATATAACACATTCCCACATTCCTGCAGAGAAGACACTTAACAAGGTAACTGCTGCAGGAGACCAGCAGTCTAATCTGGTTCTAATACTCCCCATCAATGATGCATATATTAGTTCTCTTGTTGCAAAGATTTGTTTGTTTTATTAACATGTGCTTTGTTAAGTGCTAAGACTTTGTAAAAATGATTATGCACCTTCCAGCTGCAGATGTATTGTCTCCCCCCTTTGCCATTACAAAATGATGAGTTGTCTCCATTCTCCTTCCCAATTGTTATTAAAGCCATATTGCAGCATGATTAAGCTCCTGATAGTAAGTAAAACTATACTTAACAGTCAAGTCAGTACTATGGGCTCATTCTCTAAGAAATATATAATTTTTGGCCATATAATAACTCAATTCTATTAATTTCATTCACAACACAGGGTACCTTAATGAAGCTGTTTCGCTGAGCCTGTTGTACTAAAGTGAGACTCAGTTTCCAGAGATTGATTCATTTTGGACTGAAGCTTAACACATAAATGATTAACTAGCTCACATTCAGCATCTTTGCACTTTTCAGGTCTGGAAATTTTTCTGAAAACCAGTTTTCCGCCATTTCCTATCCTCAGATTAAATTACTGAGGCCACAGTTCTACATCAAAAAGATACTTAGAGTGGAATAGATTTAGACAGGTACCATTTGATTGTGTCTACATATATGAAACCCTTACATTCACTGATTCAAGCAAAAACTGTAAATCAGAGATTAAATAGTTCCTTTTTTCTTGAAAACTCCTTTTTTTAATGGAGCTTAACAGCTTATTTTGCACATAAGTGCAGCTCTGTAGAGTGAACTCCCAGGGACTACAGTGACTCTTCCAGCAGTAGCCCAGTTCCTCAACCAGGGCAGAGACTCCCTCCTTCAACGCATACCTGCTGCCACTGCTGTGCAAAGCTGTGCTTTAATGCTGGTGCTGCACTGAAAGCTGTGCTCCCTCCAGAAACTCACTTGTCCTGTACCTCCCACACGGATGCTCAGCAGAGGATAGGTCTGGACTGCGTGTTTGTTTCTGGCAAAACAGTGCTGGGAATCCACCTGCATAATCTAAACATTCCAGGGGCACACACACTTCAAAAGAAAATCTTCATTTCCAACCTGAAAGATTCCAAAGCTTTTATGTGATACATAAGGTGAATTCTGCACTGGTCTTAGTTTGAGGAAGCATTTGGAAAAGGCTCGGGAAATAATTCATGGATGAACCTTAGTGAAAATGAAGTAAAGCCTCCCGGGTTTTCTTTCCTGTATGATTCCAGTATTTTCCAGCATTAGAGTTGCTACTATTCTGCTTTTAGTTACAACTGATCACAGTTTTTATGACCCTTAGCATGGAGCAGAGCAACCGCTGGATGCCTCTCCCAGCTTCAGTAACCAACATGGATTACAGAGTTTAGGCAATTACTTTTTGCTTCTTTAGCCTGGTGGAGCTCAGCATGCATCACCAAGAGGTGACAAGGAAGGAAAAAGCAAGAAAAAACAGGCTTGAGCACATTCATCTGATCAACCCATGGAGGACCCAGCCTCGCCCTCCACACTGTGAGGAAAAGAAAAAAACACCACATTTCCCACTACAGATATGAAATTAAGGAGAGGCACTGGTGATCCTCAGGACAGTCCTCCCTAGCTTAACTTTTGCTTGGAATTAAAACTTCTCACTGACCCCAAACACACGTTCTTTTCATTCTACAGCTTTTAACATTTTGAGCTATCAATATGTTTTGGTTCCTTTGACAGTTTCATGCTGAAAGAAACATACCATTTCTTTAAAAGAGCACACAACATTTCAGACTGAAGAAATGCTTTGATCCCACACCAGCAGGCAAGAGCTGTACTTCACTAACAGACAGTTAACAGTGCACTGGCATTTCTGCTTTATGGCAAAACAGGCAGCATTGAAAACCCAAGGCTACCAGGAGGCACAAAGGAGCAGTATGTACCCACAGACAGTACCTTCAACACCCAGTTCCAAGGCAGGGGCCACAGCTGGCCAGCACAAGTGCAACCCTGTGATGCACAACAGTCTGTCAGTGCAACATCACAGCAGCAGATGCTCTGCTATCACATCCATCTCATCCTCAGCAGCCCCAAAGCAGGGATTTGCATCCCATTTTCTTCTTTTTGGGCTCCCAACACACAACATCCACAAGCCCCTTCCACCATCTCTAGCAGGCTGCATTAAGGAAACCCAAGACTGAGCAGCATGCTTATGGTATTTTCACAAAAAGCTCTTGCACACTTTTCAGAGATAAAGACCCTTCTATAAAAATCAACCCATTCTCAGAGGTAGCTTAATTCTTCTGTGCTTTTGACACTTGAGTTATGCTGCATGAATAAAGCTTGTGCAAAGGGTGCAGCTGCCAATGGTTGCAAGTACACACTGAAATCAGTGCTAACAATACAGTTGATACTTCCTTAGAAGTATCTGTAAGTTCATTTAATTAAATATGGAACAACTGTAGGAAACTGCTTATGACTAACGAAAGCTCCAGGTTTCTTCCTGCCAAGTTGGCAATTCCCATTCAATTACATACAGGCACAGTGACAAACCTTTTACTAAAGTACAATGTTATCTACCGAGTGATAGTAGTTATTGCACATATCTGACAGCATTTAATAAAAATCTAAATATATTTTAAACTCCTGGTTCAAAGGATTATGTTTCTTTACCCACAGACACAAATTACCAAATCCTCACACTACTTATGTCTAACTCGGCAAAGTAAAATAGGCATCCCCATTTCAGGCTTGTACACAGGACTGCAACAAATTAAAAACAAGATAAATAAAAGCACTGTAGCTTTATATGGCAGCTTTCAGACATAGGATTGAAAAGCACTGTCTTCTGCCAAGTGTCCAAAATCTGGTTTGCATAACTATTTAGTATAAAGGCTTGTACAAGGGTAGTTAGCAGGGCAAGTGAAAAAAGAACAAAACCCCACAATGAAGTACTACATCTCAAATGAACACTTAGCACCCTTTCAAAAATATACACCTCAAAATATATTCAAACTCACTACTGCAGTAACAGACCAAAGACACATTGAAATTAATACTATTTTTGGCTAAAACGTAAGACTGAGAAATCTTTGAAAAATCCTTGGAGGGCCCCCCAGATGCACTTAACCCAAGACATGTGAATATAATGGAACCACTGTATTCACAGCAGTCAGCTTCTCCAACTGTTGCAAAACAATTTGACATACATAAACTATTGGAAACTCAGATCAAGAAGGACTACCAACTTTGCTTGGATATTGCATAAATTGCATTGTAATATGCAAACATAGCAACAGGGAAAAAATCTTCCTTTATATAGATGATACACAATTCCATTTCTCAGAGATTTTCCTCGTGAACCTAGTCTGAAATCAAGACTGGTAACACAGGCAAGACTGGTAACTTCACCTACCAGTTTAATACAGGTGCCAAGTTTTTAAGGCAGAAGGCCGCACAAAGCAAATTTCCCTATAACTTTTTCACCAAGCACACATTGCAGTCGATAGATGGATACTTAAGGGTAAGGTTTTGTATTCTGACAAAGTAATTTTAAGGATAGCAGCCACTTCCCAATGTGCAGGCTAAGCAAAGCCACAAGTATGATAAAGTCATCTTGAAGAAGCCTTGCCAAATCACCTCTTGACAAAGCATCGTTAAGTGTGCTGCCACTTGCTTTGAGCACCGTTGCTTTTCTTTAAATATCAAAGTCAGACATTGTGGCACAGCCCAGTGTGATCCATACCAGTCATTTAGGTAATGAGGGGAAAATAGGTGCACTCAGCATGTGTTTTAAAACATGTTTTCTATTCAGAACCCCAGTGCTCCATCTTTAGGTCTTTGATCAAAACTGTATGCAAAAGGCAGGATTCATAACTGTCAGCACCAAAATATTCATATTCAGCATCTGCATGTGGCCAGCACAGAAAAAACGAGTCCCTGCACCCGTTGCACTCCCGCAGCACATCGGGTGCAAACTGGACACTGTGCAAGGACATTTACAGAACAACTGCTAAGAGTACATGTTCCAACATAGTCCAAAGCCCACCGAAGAGGATCATTTCCTAGAAAGTCTGGGGAGCTGGGAAGCAGGGCTGAAGCTCCAGATGCAGCCTGCCCTCTCCCGGCCCCCTGCCTGCCCAGGTACCAGCGTCCACCAACCTTGATAACCCACAGTGGAGAGATCAGGAAGGAAAAAAGCTGCAGAGGACTGAGAGATGAAAGCATAAAAGACTTGATGGACAGGAAGAGAGGCAGAGGGCAAGGTGCTGGAAGAAAACCAGGGGAGCCTAAATAGCTACATTTATGAACACAGCAAATACCAAGATAAGATTATGTGTAGAGACAAAAACTGAATTCAGTAAACTAGAATTTCAATTTTCACATCTAGAAAGCAGAGAACGATCTGCACACAGTGGATGGGTTCGTACTACAAGCTGTCCAAAACATTAGTGATGGAGAACTTGTGTGCTGGGAGCGCAGCTCTTTGCAGCCTTTCGAGGCCAAACCACTCACTGTAATTTACCAAGGGTAAATCACCTCTGAGGTCCAAGTTCTAGCCTTCTCTCTCAAGGATGTAAACAAAAATAAAGAAACTGACAAAACTAAGCACGTACTTTGAGAGACAGCACTTAAGGTAAGCCTACTGCCAAAAGAATAAAATGAAAACCAAAGAAAGCTTCTCTTGAGCTGAAGAATAGCTGTACTGGTGCTATATGTCTGAGGTTTGCAAGAACACTGTTAATTTGCTTTTTCACATGCCTAATAGAAAATTCAAAAATAGAAAATTCAAAAATAGAAAACTCAACTGGCAATAGAGCCAGATTTGCAACCCCTTGTGGTTTCAGGCCCGAGTCATTTGAATGAAAACCGGGGAGTTTGCACAAGAGTGAGGTAAGAGACAAGGTCCTCATCCTGTGCGGGCACAGTTTCAGTGTCCCTGAGTTGCCAGCGGTTAATAAAATGATTGCATTACATTTCACTGCCCATCACCTCCTGGGCCTGTTAGAGCTGAGCAATAAAGAATAGCGCCTGTGCGCTTTTCCGGGTGGAAAAAGCAAAGCAGCGCTGAAACAAATCCCTAGGACAGCGTGGGGCAGACGGCTCTCCCGCGAAGTTCGGGGATGCTGGGATGCCCGCAGCAGGCGGTGCCGGGAATGGGACGAGAGATCCCTCTCTCGGGGAAGGGAGAGGATCCCAAGGATGCATTTTCTGGCTCTGCACCGCGGGCGCTCCCGCCGGACCGGGGCAGAACCGGCCCCGCACCGCGGATCCTGCGGGAGGCTCCCACGCGGGATGCGGGGAACGCGAGCCCCGTGGCGACCGCGCCTCGCTCGCCCCAACTTCCCCGCGCCGCAGTCTCGGCAGAAGTGCCGCCAGACGCCGTGAGACACTGCCGCTCCCGCTTCCCGCCTACCATCGCCTTGCCGTGCGGGGCGGCGGGTCCGCGGCGCTGCGGCTGCCCCCGCTGCTCTCCGCCGCGGTCTCGCTTCTCGCGGCCGCCGCGCTGTTCCTCGCCGGCGTCGAGGGAGGTGAAATTCCAGACAAGGAGGGTCTGCAGGAGCAGCACGGTGAGCGCCGCCACCAGCGCCGAGCGGGAGCGCCGCGCCAGCCGCCGGGCGCACGGAGCCGCCACCATCTTCGCTGCTGCTGCTGCTGCTGCCGCTGCTGCCGCCGCGCTCCCGAGAGCCGCCGCATCCGCCGCGGCACCGAGTTTTCAGCCGGGCAGAGCCAGACGTCAGCAGGAGGAGGGCGGAGGAGGTGGGGGAAGGAGGGAGGGGGAAGGAGGAGGAGGTGTGTCGTGGCGCACCGTGGGGATGGGGGACAGCCGGCAGGGAGCCCTGGCGGAGCGGCAGCCCGCGGCCGGGCCAGCCCGGGGCTCAGGGGTGGGGTGGCGGAGGAAGAGAAGGAAGAGGAAGGAGAAGGCGGGGAGTAGGAGGAGGAGGAGGAGGTGGGTGGAGGCGGAGGAGGGCTGGGCGGGGGCTCGGCGGGACGGGCGGGCGAGCCGCGGCGCTGCGTGAGGGGGACGGGTCGGGGCGGGGCGTGGCTGCTTCGGGGAGGGGAGGGGAAGGGATGGGGGGGAAGGGATGGGAGAGGAAAGGAGGGAAGGAAGGGGAGGGGAGGGGAGGGGGAGGGGAGGGGAGGGGAGGGAGGGGAGGGGAGGGGCGGGGAGGGGAGGGAGGGGGAGGGGGGGGAAGGGAGGGGAGGGGGAGGGGAGGGGAGGGAGGGGAGGGGGAGGGGGCGGCCGGGCGGCGGGGCGGCGCGGTTGACTGCCATCTTCTGAGGGAACGCGGCCTCACGGCGGGCGGCACCTGGCGGGCGGCGGCACCCGCGTGGGACGGCCAACCGGCAAAACAAAAAGGCTCAGATTCTCCAGAGGCTGCGAGATGGTTTGTTGTTTGTTTGTTTTCCGGAAAGGGTCCCTGGCAGCATTTCGGCGCCGTAGACTGGGAACGAGAGCAAGGTTGCAACACTAACAGCCGGTGAGATTGGCAGGCCCAGGACACGGCGACTGCAACTGAAATGCAGTCCTCAAAAAAAAGTGAACATAACGGGCAAGTACATTTGCCTGTTGCTCATCCTGATATTGGATTTCTACTCTGTAAAGATTCATTATTGATGATAGGACAGAAGTAGGGAGGGTGTTTTAATCTGCTGCACAGTGCCTCTTTTTCTAAGCCTATTCCATTTACAAACCAAAATCCAAGGTAAAAAAAATCGATTTCTGGAAAGCGAAGTTGCTTTTGAAAGGCAGCCAGGTAGAATTGCCAGACAGTGGGATTTTGTTTCCATTGGAAGTGCTTAGTTCGATCGAAGAAAATGAAAAAGTAATAGATTCAGAAGAATACTTTCTTAAGGAATTTTCCTAGATGATCTAGGGAGGTACAAACATAATTTACAGGAGGTATACTTTGTAGTTTGCAGCATTCACAAGCAGAGAAGTATGTGTCAGTCAAAGAGTGCCACACGTTGAGTTAGTGTGACTGCAAGGTGTCTCTAAAGCGAGAGGTCAAAAGACATCATTAGTAAAATTCCAGAAGTCAGCTCGAAAAGGCTCTTTGTTGGTGGACAGCAGAGAAATATGGTGACCTTCCATTTCAGCAGTGAAAACCGTGTGTCCACACTTTTTGCCAGCTGGGGTGTATGGCAGAGATACCGTGAATACAAATCTTTGAGGGAGTTGGCTGTCCACACCCACAGTTGCACATGCAATTCAGATTTGATGGTCCACCAGTACAGAGTGTGAGCGGTTAGAACACGAAAGAAATGGAAGACTCAAAGTGTTCCTGGAGTGTTCTGACAGATTCTGCACGCTTGGGGAAGATGATGTAATTTTTTATTCCAAACTATCAAATAATTGGGCTATAAAACACAGTAAAGCAAAAATTGCTGACAAATACAAGGATAAAAGCGGTCTTCCACTGGGATGAAATGCTTTTCTATGTCAAAAAGAAGTGTGGTCTTAGTAAGTGATTTGCTAACCTGCAGCCTTCCCGTGGGCTTGTAGATTGCAGGAGGTGTCATGTGCCAGAAAAGAAACAGATCTGAACAGGGCCAAATGACCAAGAGCTCTCAAGCGCTGAGGATCCTGATTCCAATCTGCATACCTCATTGTGAATGAAACTGGGAGAACATCCCATGGATACGGCTAAAATGGCTAAAAGCACTAAACAGCAACATCCAAGGCAGGCAATGCTCAGAAAAGGGGGCACCACTGCTTCCTATAAAAGGACCACAGCAGTAATCCCCACAATGTTCAAAAATCCGCTCTGGGCTAAAGAAAAACAGTCAAATAGAAGGAAGAGAATTTAACTAAGATGTCTGTTTTTTTTGCTGATTAAAATGAAAGGCAAGGCTGAGCATCTTAAAAATAGGAAGATGAAAAAAAATCACAAAACTAAAGAAATCAACTGTACCAATCCAAAAACAAACTAAACGCAGACAAATTGACATATTACACTGGTTAAATTCTAGGATTAACTTTATGAACAATGGAAGCTTGATTAGCTGTGTTGCATCAGAAATCAGGTTTACACAGAAGAAACTTGAGGGAGCTTACAACCCTGAAAATTTCCCGGATGCTGCAACAGGGTAGGTGAGAATTACTATCTACAGCCGACGATATAAGGAAGGAAAAAAAAATGATTCTGATATAAGTATTGTGTGGTGCATGTAAATGTAGAGAGTTGTTTTAAGCAAGGTTAGCACTGGAATTTGGCTAATTTTCTCTAACGTCCCAAAACATAATGATTTAAATATTTTTTTTCGCCACTGCACACGTATCTAATTCAGTGGTGGTGTGTTTGAGAGATGGAGGGTATCAATCTGGCCTTACTTAATAATGGTGTAAAAAAAGAACCATACTCCATTGCATCCTAGTTGATACTGCTTTGCTAGAGGACCTATCTGGTTATAAAAAAAAATCCGTTTACTCTCCACTAACAGTGTAAAATACAGTCTAAAATGCATCAAGTAACCAGACTTTGTACACAGAAATAAGTGAAGTTGAGAGAGAGTGTTAAATCAGAATATCCTTTGCTTACTTGTGCTAGAAGAGCTTATGGTCCATGCGTGAGCAAACACGAAGCTTAATCTGATAACTCAACTCCACAGCCGAATATTGGCGGTTTAGAAGCACGTCTGTAATACGTGGGAAGAATAAGTTATTTCAGAGTGGAACATTTGGCATTTTCTTAAAAACATTTCATGTCCTTATCACATCAAAATTTAGTTGTCAGATATGTGGTTATTTTTTTGAG
>CM031870.1:7761585-7780205 GCA_018697195.1 Certhia americana
CGCTCCCACGCGGGAATGCGGGAACGCGAGCCCCGTGGCGACCGACCGCGACTCGCTCGCCCCAACTTCCCCCGCGCCCGCGTCTTCGCAGAAGTTGCCGCCAGACGGCCGTTGAGACCTGCCGCTCGCCCTTCCCCCGGCCTACCTCGCCTTGCCGTTGGGCGGCGGTTCCGCGCGCGCGGCTGCCCCCCCCGCTGCTCTCCGCCGCGGTCTCCGCTTCTCTGCGGCGCCGCGCTGTTCCTCGCCGCCGTCGAGGGAGGTGAAATTCCCAGCCAAGAGGGTCCGCAGGACACACGTGAGCTGCCCGCCACCAGCGCCGAGCGCGGCGCGCCCGGCCAGCCGCGGCCGCTACGGACCGCCACCATCTTCGCTGCGCTGCTGCCGCTTGCCGCTGCTGCCGCCGCGGCTCCCCTAAGCCGCCGCATCCGCCGCGCAACCAGGTTTCAGCCTGTCAGAGCCATACGTCATCAGGATGAGTGCGGTATGTTTGAATTGGGAGAGTGACAGAGAGCTGGTTCGTTGTCGCGTGGTATTGGACGCCGCAGGGCGCCCTGCGGCGCGGCCAGCCTCGGCGCGTCCAAGCCCGGCCAGGGGTGGTTGCGGAGGAAGAGAGTAAGATGCACTAGGCGAGGAGTAAGGAGGAAGGAATGAGAGGTGTTGGCCCTTGGGCGCGGAGGAGATCGGTGGCGGGGGCTCGCGACGGGCGGGCGGCCGTGCGGCGCTGCGTTAGGGTAATGTTCGGGTCGGGGCTGTTGCGGCTTCGGGATGTAGGTAGGGATGGGATGGACGTGCTTGCTTTCCCTGGCATCTTTAGCCATGGCCTTATGCTTGTTTCGTTGCGGTGGATTTGTGGGCTTGTCGCCTTCGTTTCTTACTTCTGTCGTTTCATGTTCTTTTGCCTGTCTTGCCTTCTGGTCGGTTGCTTTTCTTTGCTCTTTGCTTGTTCTGGTCGAGGGGTTCTTCTTCGGGGGGGCTGTCGTTGCACTTCCATCTTCTGAGGACGCGGCCGCTCACGCGCTGCACCCCCGTCGTTGGTTCGGGTGAGGGAGCGGCCCCCGCGTGCGGACCGGCCACCGGCAAAAAGGGCCCAGATTCTCCAAGGCTGAGATAATGGTTTGTTTGTTTGTTTGTTTTCCTGAAAGGGTCCCTGGCAGCATTTCGGCGCAGTAGACTGGGAACGAGAGCAAGGTGCAACACCTCCACAGCCCGGTGAGATTTGCAGGGACCAGGCACAAGGCGACTGTAACTGAATGCCCAGTTCCTCAAAAAAGTGAACATAACGGGCAAGTACAGTTGCCTTTTTCTCTCATCCTGATATTGGCTTTCTAATCTGAAAGATCTCATTATCTGATGATAGGACAGAAGTAGGGAGGGTTTTTTAATCTGCCTGCACAGTGCCTCTTTTTCTAAGCCTAATTCCACTTTACAAACCAAATCCAAAGGTAAAAAATACGATTTCCTGGAAAGAGAAGTTGCTTTTTTAAATGGCAGCCAGATAGAATTTGCACAGACCAGTGGGATTTTGTTTCCATTGGAAGTGCTTTAGTTTCTGATCTGAAGAAAATGAAACAAGTAATAAGATTCAGAAGCATCCTTTATTAAGGTAATTTTCCTAATGATCTAGTGAGGTTACAAACATAATTTTACAGGAGGTATCCTTCGTTGCAGCATTTCACAAGCAGATGAAGTATGTGTCAGTTTCAAAGAGTGCCACACTCTGAGTAGTGCTGACTGCAAGGTGTCTCTAAAGCCGAGAGGTCAAAAGACATCATTAGTAACTTCCAGGAAAGTCAGCTCAGAAAGGCTCTTTTTTGTGTGACAGCAGAGCATCATCTGGCTGACCTTCCATTCATGCAGTGAAACCGTGTCCCATTTTTGCCAGCTGGGGTGATGGCAGAGAGCCCGTGATAACAAATTTTGAGGGTATTTGGCTTCCACACCAGTTGCACATGCATCAGATTTGATGGTCCCACAGTACAGAGGTGTGAGCTGTTAGAACAAAGAAATGGAAGACTCAAAAGTGTTCCTGAGTGTTCTGACAGATTCTGCACAGCTTGGGAAGATGATGGATAATTTTTTATTCCAAACTATCAAATAATTGGGCATTATAAACACAGTCAAGCAAATTTGCTGACAAATACAAGATAAAAGCGTCTTCCACTTGGGATTGAATGCTTTTCTCTTCAAAAGGAAGTTGTGGTCCTAGTAAGTGATTGCTCCCTGCAGCCTTCCCTTGGGCTTGTAGATGGCAGGAGGTGCTCATGGTGCCAGAAAAGAAACAGACTCTGAACAGGCCAAATGACCAAGAGCTCTCAAGAGCCTCAGGACCTGATTCCAATCCTGCATACCTCATTGTGAAACGGGAGACTCATTCCCATGGATACGCTAAAATGGCTAAAAGCCCTAACAGCAACATCCAAGGTAGGCAATACTTCAGCACAGGGCAACACTGCTTCCTATAAAAGGACCACAGCAGTAATACCAACAACTGTTCAAAACATCCTTCTTCTGTGCTAAAGAAAACAGTCAAATAGAAGGAAGAGAATTTAACTAATAATGTCTTTTTTTTTTGCTGATTCAAACTTGAAAGGGCAAGGCTGAGCATCTTAAAAATATGAAGATGAAAAAAAATCACAAAAACTAAAGAAATCAACTGTACCAATCCAAAAAACAAACTAAAATCAGAAATTGCATAAAACTGTTAAATTTCTTATTATTACATTTATGAACAATGGAAGCTTGATTGAGCTGTGTTGCATCAGAAAATCAGGTTACACAGAAGACACTTGAGAGAGTTACCACCCTGAAAATTCCCGATGCTGCCCATGTTAGGTGAGAATTACTATCTAGCACGAAGTATATAAGAGGAAGAAAAAAAAATTGATTCTTATATAAGTATTGTGTTGGTTGCATGTAAATGTCAGAGATGTTGTTTTAAGCAAGGTTAGCAACTGTGAACTTGGCTAATTTTCTCTAAAGTCCCAAAACATAATTGATTTAAATATTTTTTTTGCCACTGCACAAGTATCTAAATTCAGTGTGGGTGTGTTTGAGAGATGGAGGGTATCAATCTTGCCTACTTAAAATGATGTAAAAAAAGAACCATACTCCATTTCATCCTAGTCTGATCTGCTTTGCTAGATTTACCTATCTGGTTATAAAAAAATTGTTTCCTCCTACTAACAGTGTAAATACAGTCTAAAATTGCATCAAGTAACCAGACTTTGTACACAGAAATAAGTGAAGTTGAGAGCAGTGTTAATAAGCAATATCCTTTGCTCTACTTTGCAGAGCTTATGGTCCATCTGGTGAGCAAACACTGCAGGCTTATCTGAACTCCAACTCACAGCCTGACTCATTGGCGGTTTAGAAGCACATTCTGTAATCAGTGGAAGACTAAGTTATTTCAGAGTGAACATTTGCATTTTTCTTAAAAACAGTCATGTCCTTATCACATCAAAATTTAGTTTTCAGATATGTGTTATGAGATGAAGGGGAAAAAGGTGAATGAACTGATTTGTCTAAGAATGGGTATTCTAATATACTCAGTCTTAAAATCTGTGAAGAATACAGAACAAATAGCAAATTTGTGTATATTCCTGTGATATCAAAAAAAAAAAAAAAAATCATAGCAACTAAGGAATGTGCCTTAGGAATAGAAGAGGTTGGAAATAGGCCATGAGCAGTGTTCAATGAGTAATCTTCAGCAGCAGTAGCAATGTATTCTGAAGATTTGGCTTCTTCCCTGAAGTGACAAAGTCTTTCTTTTCCTTCCATCGCTACCAGAACAACATACGACTCCTAATTCCTTTAGTGCATATGGAGGACATAGACCTTTTCCCTGGGAGTCTGGCAGTCTTAACTGGTCTAAGCATAAAATCTGAAAGAACGAAACAGGGTAGGGAATTATTCCTTGAGAATTTCACCATCTCAGACTACAGGTCACTGCCTGCTGTGCAGTAATTTCCCAAAAACATTGATTTTGTTTTTAAACACTGGTATACTACTAGATTTAAAAGGAAGAGAAAGTATATGTTGATTATTTTGGAACTACAGAACCACCATTAACTTCATGTTTCACAATTCATTAATTTTATGGTTTATATGTGTGTTCTTCACCACTCAGGTACATTTTACCATGGATAGTCACTCTTCCATATTTTCATAAACTAAACCAAGATTCTTTGCCAGGTACTCATTCTACATCAGGCTACTTTTCAAGAGGGTTATAAAATTCAGTTTCTCTTATGTGCATGGGCAGAACTAAATTCAATGGAGATGTGACCACTACATGCAAGAAACGCTTTCCATTCTAGTGGTTTTGTAAAACTTGAGATTCCAGCAAACCTTTCTTAGTCCACTCTGGTTTCATTTTGCCACATCACAAATGCAAACTCAATGAACATACAAAAGCCAAATTTTTGACGCCAACATTTCATTCTGGTAACACTGTCTGTAAATTATCAACTGAACATACTGTGTCAGGATTCAGAGACGATAAAAGCAGGTTCTGTGTTCAGTTTGTGTGAAATACGTAAGATGTGGTAATGCAAATGCTTCTCTCCATGTGTTTCCAGGTATCCCCACACCCAAGTGATGTTTTTCCCCTCCCTTCCTTGTCCCTGGAATGTTTATCCCATTGGCTGATGCTGTATGCCTCCCCTCCCCTATCCCGAGATTTGAAAAACTCCGGGAAAGCCTCACTGGGTCTCTTTTCTCTCCTGGACTTTGTCAAGAATAAGCTCCAGCTTCCATCCCGGAGGAAAAGCAGCCCTTGGTCTTTACTTCAGTTCCGAAGGGATCCTCCTGCCTTCCCCGCAGCACAGCTAGATAGGGAAACTCGTGAAGGACAAGGAAAGGGGTCTCCTTCAGTTGTCGCCCAATGTGGGGCCCCAGGGACATCACAGGAAAGCTAGAAAACACCTCACCGGTGTTTTAATAAGCCCTGGAATCGCCAACTACCCTGCCGGCTCACGGACAGGGATATGGCTGGTAGCTCAGAGACGAGTCTGCCTGGACTGAGGACCTTTTTTACAATACCGAGAGACACCTCGTTCTTCAGGAAGGTAAGAACCCGGGACAGAGGATCGTGGTGGTTTGTAGTGGGGTTTTTTAGCAGGGCACAGTGGTGGTGGTACCGGTGCTAGGCAGCAGCCCCCTGGCAGTGGCAGCAGCTGAGCTACATGGCAGCACACGCGGTGTGGGTATGTGTGGGAGGGTGTGGGCAGCACATTCTGGCAGCTAAAACCCCGACCACAGTGTAGGATCTGTTTCTGGGTTTTCTTGGTAGTAAAAAGGATAGACTCAAGCTGCGTAGAAAGCCTCATACACCAAGCATGGGTTCCCCTGTATCTACACAGCAAAGGTTAAATTATTCCCAAATTAAAAATATCTTAAAAGCTGGAAATATCACCTTCTCAAAAAATAAGCTGAAAAAATTCGTTAATTGGGTATTCTTGCATTTTCCTGATTTGAATATTAACTCCCTCTCTGAATGGGACAAAACTGGACAAACACTAACTATGCAAGTTGAACAGGGAAAGAAAACGGTCTATAAAT
This sequence comes from Certhia americana, assembly GCA_018697195.1. NCBI lineage: Eukaryota > Metazoa > Chordata > Aves > Passeriformes > Certhiidae > Certhia > Certhia americana. Next base: position 7,767,145 of record CM031870.1, read on the forward strand.
ACATTCCACTGTTCCTTTTGATTCGAAAAGAAATTCTACAAAAACACTACGAGAAAAAATTAGACAAAGCTTTTGATCCCTCCCCTTTTTCCCTTCCCTCAGCTCCCTGGTCAGAAAACTCTATCTGCTTTGCACAGGCAGATGGAAATTCCTCTCCTTACCCTTCCCTTCCCACAGACAATTCCAAAAAGTATGGCTTTCCCCCCATTGCTGGGAGGGGGGGGCACAGCTGAATCCCCTCAGAGCAGCAAACACGTGCTATGCCATATTGGTGCCAACTACATGGTTTCCCCCCTACCCCCCTATTTTCTCCATAACCCTTTCCTCTCACAGGTTCCCACCCCACGGCCCTCTCGGCCCACAACCCATTCCATCTCCAGGCTCGACATCACTGCCTTCTTCCAATGGGATGGGGAGTGGGACCAGGGTGGGCGGTGGAGCCGGGGCTGGGGCTGGGGGCTTGGGACTGGGGTGAGCGGTGGAGCCACTCCCGGCCCCCAAGGTCTAGGGGGCAGGGCCGGGAGCCAGCAGGGAAGTGAGATCCCCCCACCACATTCCAACGGCAGGTGTGGTTATGCTGCAGCACTCAACCCTCAGGGTCCCTAGGGATGGGAGGGTGTATCCCCTCAGCCTGTTTCCACTAAAGAGTTACACAGCCTGGCATGGCCCGGGCCCCCTGGGGGATGGGGGAGTACTATCCCCCCCAGCTCCCAAGCAAGACACGCCTCTCCCCAAGCCTCTCTGCCCACCCAAACATACAATTCCTGGGAATGAGGAACCTGGGAACTGGGATTCAGGCTTCTTCCCTACTGCAGCCCCTGTGACTTTTACAGGAACAAGGCCACAAAGCAGATGCTATAAACCATTCACATACCAAGATAAAAAGGAAATTTGTAAAGTTCAAAGAGAATTTGGCGCAACAGTGAAATATTTAAAGGTATGATTAGAACTACATTAACTTCCAATGATTTGGTTCCCACAAATTTAAAAGAACTTTTCAGATGTTTGCTTACACCCTCTGAATTCGATTTATGGGAAAACACATGGAGAGAAGCATTTGCATTACCACAGTAATATGGATGTGGAATGTATATTACACCTTCCTTCCGAGAGATAAATTTAGTTCAGGACCTTGGCATATGCTCCACTTCAGGAAGTGAAGGAAAATGGAAGAATTATTCCCTTCACCATAACATTAAAGCATCCATTTTTCTTTATAATCTCTTAGCATATAAAACCTTTAACTATCAATGAGGGGAAATGGCTGTATATGTACTTTATATACAGTCCTCTGTGTTGTGACAGCTCTTTGTTTCAGCCAGTGGTGGAGGATAATCACGGAGGGATTACCCATCTGTTCTTGCCATGTGGCATTCTGTCTTCAGTAAGGAGATACTGCAGTTCGCAGCTTCCTGCGGTTCTTTTTTTCTGATGTTCTCTCATTAACTAAAAATCGTTTTATTATCCATCTGAGTTGCTAACTTGGAAAGTCTGGAAGACTCATGAAGGTGACCTACTTTGGATTATCTAAATTAGAACTAACCACTGCCTGTTGCAAATTGCACTTTGTTTAGATGCAGAAGGTTTCTTTGGCTTGGGCTTTCATTCTAGGTTTTACTCTTTTTTTCTGTCTGTCCACTTGATGGAAAAAGACAAGTGGTACATAAAAAGGGTAGTCAAAGGAGAAGAGATGAAAAAAAGAGATTTTTTCACTAAGAGTGACTTTGTAGGTTGTATTTACATGATTAGGCAGTTTTTCAGAACACTTAGCAGTTTTTAGAATACCCTTACAACAATGACATACCAGTGGAAAGTGTATGTAGAGATTTATCACAGTAGTCATCTGAAACATGTTTTATGTGTCTAAACTTCTGAGATATCACTATCACGTGCTGTGAGAACAATAATGAGAAAGGAAACAAGTTTTTAAAGAAGATTTCAATAGTCTTTCGTTTTTTCTAACACTGGAAAGTACAGTATTTTAAAGACAAAGTTTTATTCTTAAGCTCCTGATATGATACAAATTCATCTGTATGATAACTTGCTCTGAAAACGTATCTGATGAAATAGTGTGACTGTTCTTCATAAACAGAGCCATTTTATGGTAATTGATGTAATACCAGCTTTTCTGTCAGGAAACATTGCTTATGATGGCATGTCAAACCCAGTATTGGCAGCCTTAACAGATCATTTGCTACCACTGATGCACTGGTGTCCCTTGTGCACACTGGGCAGTGCCATAGAGCACAGAGTGTCAGGTGGAGGTGGGACTGTTTGCCAATGCCTGACAGTGCCATTTGCCTGAACTTCTGCAGAAAGTCTCCAAACCATTGGACAAAGCTTACCAGGGAAGGGAGTGGGGGAAGTACATTTGTGCCATTTTCCTCTGGAAGAGGGGAGCTGAACAGGTAGCCTGATTTCCTGCTGCAGTTTCTAATATCTAAGCTGGCAAAAGAATCCCTCTGACACTGGTCTGCCAACACCATGGGCTATGTGGGATATTACAGAGCAAAGACAATTATACAAATTTAAGCAAAAAAAACTTGATAACTATCATTAATTATTCTGAATTTAGAAAGTCATTAGCAAAAGCAGGTGTAAAACTGGCTGTAATTCAGACAATAAAAGAAAAGGAAGTTTTCAGACAAGGTATTTGATGTGCCTTAAAAAAAAATCCAGTTTTTGAAAGAGTAAGGCATTAGTCCATGTATGGCAAAGATGACTGTGTCATATATTGTGTGATCTTTCATTTTAACAGCTTTTGAATTCACACATTGTAAACACCTCCTTACTGAGTTAGGGAGGATTTTGGTAAAGCTGACACCTCCTTTGCAGTCTTTGAGAATTCGTCCCATTTTTCACAGCACTGACTTTATCTATGCCCCATTCCTCCAACACAATGGAAAACTCTCCATAGACATGTGAGATTCCATGTAAATTGAGCAAACATGCTCCTCTCAAGCACAAGTTCTTATCTTGGCAAGAAAAAAAGGAAGCTTCTTGAAGCCATATGGAGACTGAGGAGCCAGAGGAGAATTCTTATGAGGTAGGTAACTAACAGTAGTTTTGCAGGAGCAGAAGAACAGTATCTTGATGTGCACTTCTACATCTGGTTGTTCACAGAATCTTCTGAGCTGGAAGGGATCCACAGGGATCATCGAGTCCAGCTCTTCTTAAGTGAATGACCCATACAGAGATTTAACCTACAACCTTGGCACTATTAGTACCATGCTCCAACCAACTGAGCTAATCCCAGTGTTGGACTGTATGGTGTAGGCTTCATAATGATTTCTGATTTGATGAACTTGAGGACTGGGAGGAAAAAGAGCTGGTAAACCTCTCTGTCCACATCAGCAACCTCACACAGAACAGACCAGCTCCCTGCAATTTGCAGAACTGTGTTGCTGACCATGCCTGAGCAGAGGCTACTATACAGTGTTCCTTTGCACACACTTGTAATCAGTATGTCTGCTGGTGTGTCAGCCTGCAGCTGTGCTGGAGATTGCAGGTCAGGTGTGCTTGGAGATTGCAAAGTTACCACATATTGTTGTAACCACGTTTAAGGAAAAGTCATTGTTTGGTGCCCACCATCGCAGCTCCATCAGTTTTGAAAATTGATACTCATCTAACATAGAAGCACTGTGAATGTGCTGACTCTTCAGTGAGGGCTGCTGGAGGTAGAGGCTTGTTTGCTCTGTAGTCTTACTGAGGGTGATTATAAATTCTACTGCTTCTATTTCATTCAGATCTTTCTTGTAAGATGGAGATACTAATATGACTGCAGTTCTACCTTTTGAATAGTACAGTTCTTGCCATGACAACACAGTGCTGGAATTACTAGTTCCTTCTACATATTTCATTATTAGATTGTGGGTATGACACACATCTGACAACTCATTTGCCTGGAAAACATTTTGCTCCAAAAGGACAGGAAGTGTTTGCCACTGTTGTGGCAGAGAGTTGATGTGCAGGAGACACCTGCCTGTGTAGTTCACGTGCTACATTGTAGAATTGCTCAAATACCTAAATGCCTATATGCACAAAACCCAGGATATACATGTATAGGCCTTTTGAATAGACAAGTAGATGCTATGGATAAAAGTATAGCTCACAGAATACAGATTAGGGATTGGAATTTAAATTGCAATACTTTGCCCCAGGACTGATGCTAAAAGGTGTTACATTTCATGTATAGGCAGAGAAAATTAAAAAAATAAATATTATTCAGTGAAAGGGAGAATAAGTAGACCCTGCACCCTTGCACCATGCTCTTATTCAAGTATACTCCAAATTGCAGTATAAGATAAATTCTTCAGTAAGTCCATATAACAAGTTATTTGTATATACTGTGCAAGCCACCTTTAAGATCAAAGAAAATGTTATGATGAATTTTTAATCGAACTTCTGAATCACGTAGTAAATTTTGACAACACATGAATGATCTATTTCAACACAATCTGCATTCTCAACGAAGTGACTCGTGACATATGGCTCTCTTTTGCCCTGAGATTGTTTCTAGTGTTGCACTTCGATGTAGTAGTTGCACACACCTTTCTTGATTACTGAAAGTAAAGTTTTGCATTAGAACTTTCTTTCATTGAAAGTTATTGCAATAAAATATTTTATATCACTCACGATGTAAATAAGCACCTGAAATTCCTGTAAGTTCAAACAATTAGGCCTTCACTCAAGAAAGCACTTAATGACAAGTATGGTCCCGTTGAATTTGGGGACATATGCAAGGGCTTCAATCAAAACATGTACTTAGGAGCTTTGCTGAGTTGAGGCCTTACAAAACGATGCTATGCAGATCAGCCACTATTCATAAAATATATTTAAGTGAATAAAATAATTTGGTGGTTAGCCAAAAAAGAGGCTCTAGACTCCTTCATAATAAGTTATATACAGGCAGATGTCACATTGCTATTACCTTCTCAACTGATCCTCCAGATTTACACAACTGTTGATGAGATTATAGCTGATCCTATACAACACTGAAACTTCTCAAATGGCCACATTCTTGCCTGGAAACTGAACCAACAAATTTGGTAGCTTATTCTGCTAGATGAACTCCACTGAAACAGAGTCTTACCTCAGTTTACCTGAGCACAGATAAAAAATGCAAAGAGGATCTGTATCATTTATTTTTAAGCCCCATGGAGTGAAGAAAAAGGCATATTATGCATTTCATGCATTATTCTCTACTTTGTGCTGTATATAATTGGCAGAGCTTTTCAGTGAAAAAACTATCTGGCCAAATTCTCAGAGCCTCATGCTCTGCAAAAATCTGTTTTAAGTTAATCTATATTAGGAGTAATATTCAAGTTGACTGCACTCATATGAAAAATGTATTTTAAAAGGCCTAGCAGATACAATCTGCTATTTCTTGACCGACTTCATTCACTGCTGTTGTTGGTCTCTCATGGGATTTCTTTCAGAGTGGTTAAGTGATCTATACTGAGATTTCAAAAGCAAGGATAATAGGAGTTCTATTCATGGGTTAAACACTTAGCTGCTTTAATACAAGATGTGTAGGGGCAGCCCCTAATGACATTCAAATCTTGTTATTGCTGTGCTTCAGTAAAGGATATACTTGGGTTTGTGGCTGCAAGATGACTGTAAATCCTGAACAGCAAAAAAATCCCAGCACATGGAAATGATGCTTGATTTTTCTCTTACAGCAGTGCATCTTTAGACTCACTGTGCTGGCAAAGCACTGCTGTCTGTTCTTAATGTCTTGGCTTTTGGATATTCTCCTAAAACCAGTATTGTGGCAAACTCTGAGCCTTCAGTATTTTTTAATTGCATGTCCAGCTTATTTTTCTTATGTCCTCCAAGGCTTGCTAGTACTTGTCACCATTCCCTGGTGGAGATAATATTACTGAGAACATTTACAGAAACACTCCTACAGTTCCTCAAGCAAATTTGTCTGACATGGCTCAGACTATCCATTTATAAACTTTAAACTTGCCGAGCTGGCTCTGCCAGAAGCCTATTAGGCAGCACTCTCACAAACTGCTCCCTTTCAGAGCAGTACAGATTATTTGAGAAAGGTGGTCTTGTCCTCTGACACAGCTGGACTAGAAGGGAAGTGGAAATGAGTGAAAAGAGCAACCCCTCCCCGGGTTTCTAAGTAATTGTACAAAAGGGCTAAAAAAACACTCAGTCTCATTATGGAGAAATGAAAACTCCCTGAACAAGGAGAAACACTTCTGGCTCTGCTGTTCTTTGTCTCACATTGCCATTTTCTTCCTCTTCTGCAAAATACTACTGTTGACCAAGCACAAGTGTCACAGGAACAATTAAAAATCTTATGGAGGAGAAATTGCTGTATTCTCTACTACCCCTTGCTAAAAGCCAATGAGCAAACCATCCAAGTCCTTAAACCAGCATGAGGTAATATTGGAAATGGTGAATTCTGTGACACAGACTATTTGTGTTGTGTTGTAAGGGGAAAAAAAAGATAAATGAAAATATGTATTATATATCTTGGGACAATATTAGTAGAAATGATCATGGCCTTTAAATATACATAAGACTGTTGCAAAGAAAAAAGCAATTAACTGTTCTGAGTTCAATTACAACAAGGAAAGATTTAGAAAGACATTAATAAGAATTTTCAGGCACTGTTAAGATCATTTAGGGAAGTTGTGAGGTCTCCCAAAAGAGTTTAGATGAATAAGCTATTGGAATGGCTTAAGTGCTTCTGATTTTCCCCAAGGTCAAATTGAGTTTTCGGGATCTCTTCCTGCCCAATATACTGCAATACTACAGAACATGCTAGCAGGTTAACCAAAGGGGCAGGAGCCTGCCAATTCCACATGAAAACACAGATGAATTTGATGCTTCCTATCTGCAAATCAGGATGCTAGAAAAGTAAACACAGTATTATTATATAGTAGTATTTTATTGAAAGAATCTAGAGAAACAATTGCAATAAGAAGATCCAATCATGGCTTAAGAAATGTTTGCAAAGAGCAGAAAAAGGAGACCTGAATTCAGGGTTTGTGAAATGTTTGTGAAAGTCTGGCAGCAGCCACCAAGCAAGTGCTATATTTCCCACCTCAGTAGGCAGCTCCTCTGAGTCCTTCATTTAGAGGCTAATTCAGCTTTTAATTGACTAAGCTCAGTCCTTTGGCTGGCAGCAGTTATTCTGCGTGTAGATCCCTGCTGGTCTCTTGCATGTTGCATGTGCTGCAGCTACGTGGCCGAGATTGCTCCTCTGCTTCAGAATTCATGGTGAGCACAACCATTACGACAAACAGCTAAATATGACTTTTGGCCGCCAAATTTCGGTTTCATTGCTGTCAGAACATCACTTATTATGGCCGGGCTATAATTTTCAGGCTTATAAAACCTCAACTGTCATGTTTGGATTTTCTTTAACACATATTATAAATGCACAAATTTGATTTGTGTAGAATGGAATGACTCTCGGTGGCTCAGGGATTTGGCAAATAGCTTCACATATTTCATTGAAATTCTGTTTGACCTAGAGAGGCGTTACAATTCTAGAAAAATAAAAATTGTTTTTTTAATACAGAAGGAATTTGTAATAGAATGTTCCAAAATAATTCTGTATTAAAGATGAACTGAAACAAAAAGCAACATGATCTTTGCCTCTCCACCATGGGAATTAATTCAGATTGAGAAAATCGAATTGGAAGAGTCTGATTTGACACACTTTGCAAAATACATGATGGGTGAGTGCAGGGGAAGAAGCAATTCCATCACCCTGAGCAGGAGGCCTAGAAGTGAGCATGTACAATTCCTTGCATTAATACTTGGAGCTGTCTAGGAGCCCTGGGTAGTGTTAGGGAGCAGCAACATTTGTGTAAATCATAACTAGTAACAAAGCAAATTACGGTAAGAGCTCCTTGGTACACAGAAAGGGGAAGCCTGCTGAAATTCGGATTATTTAAAGGCATCTGAACATTTGGAAAAATCTGGGAAGAATCTTGAAATGCCATATTTCTAAAACAAAAGATAAAATTTTGCCTTTTTTGGTCATATGACTTGGATCTATATTTACACTTGGTTGAAGCCTTCGACTAAGCAAATAAATATGTATGAGGTCTTATTTTTACACTTAATTTTGATGTTTTGGTAAATGCAAATGATGGAAGAAGTTAACATGAATAAATTTGCCCCAGTTTAGAAATCACCTCATTGCAAAGCGAGAGATATTTGGGACTGTTCATCACCTTGCTACAGGGAAGGGTTCTGGTGTTAAGTTAGTCAGTCACATGTTATGTATCAGGAATGTTTTCAACTCTAGGCTGAGGAACTACAAGCACTTGAAGGAGCCAAGACACAAATGTAATACGAACATGTTTACTGTAAAATGAAGGGCTATTTTATCTCAATCAAATAAACCAACAAGTGAACTGCAAATCTGATACTGAAATAAATCCAATTTACTCTCATGTAATTGCTTATTTGATTCTCAACTATGACATGAAGTTAGAAAACAAATTGATATTCTGTCACTTCTGTTTCAGTAAACTTAACTCAAACAAGTTGCCCTTTAGGTGCATCTTGGATGGAACGGTACTTTATCTTCATCCCAAGGAAATCAGTGTATTAAATTTGTTTGAAAAATTATTATCCAAGCCATGACTCCTTTTCAGACAGTGTTTGAACTGCATACTAAAAAGGCCAAATTTCCCCTGAGAGCCAGCACCAGCACAGGAAAGATAAGTACTATTGTATATCCTTCCTCCGCAAGAAAATGTACCAGCAGCAGAAATACAACATAAGCTCAGACAAGCTCAGTAGGCACAGAAACTGCAGAAACCTTGTGTGCATGGGCATCTTCCACTTTCCTCATGGCCAAAATACAGTCCTGATGTGCCTCAGCATTTAAAGAATAAGTTATATAGACCTTATACTGTCTCAACCAGGATCAGATTACTAAATCCAGCACCTCGTCCACAATGGGTGAAGTTAATAAACCGAAAGGCATCAAAACCAAAGGAGTAGTGAAAGGGCAGGGGTTAGGAGGAACACCCTTCCTGCTGAGAAGTTCTAGGGGCTGAAAATGTTTGTTAAAATGGAAGAGAATCAAGATTTACATCAAAAAACCAAGGCTAGGTTGTTTAGCACAGCAGAGGTCAGCAAAACAGGCTGGCTGACTCTACAGCTAGGCACTGTATGGAAAGGCTGGGATCGAAACCGTTGATAGAACATCTCACCCTGGACTCTCCAGGAATAATCTATATCATCTCTAGTTTAAAGGTCAAATCAAGGCAGGTTTAGGAAAAAAAATTCCCCTTAAAATGTCCAAGGCATAACTAATTCATGTCTGTGCAAGCTGAGAGAAGATTACAAAAATGGCCCCTGTGATGTTTTTATATTTTTTCAATTTATAAATGCAGGAAAAAGGTTGTTCTGGACAGATTACCGTTTTTAGTGATATGTTCCACTTTAATTAAAAAGAATTTTGGATTAGTTCATATGCTTAAAGCTACACTATTAAAATTAGTGTTACAGAAACTAATATTAATTAAATGATGAGGTAGGACAATTAAGACATAACACTAAGTACCAATAGGGGTGGGTTAGCAGTTTGCAGGAACTGGAACGTTAACTGAGAATTTCCAGAGCAATCCAATTCCACCCATTCAAAAATTCTATTAATATATATTTATACATAATAATATATATGTATACTCTGTATACAATAACCATAACTAGTACTAAAATATTTAGATTTAATGTAATATGTACTAGTTCCTCTGCTGTGGTACCCTTGGCTCTTAGATAATAAATAACATTATTTTTTTAGGGTAGTCAAGGCATGTCTCTAGGAGGCTCTGTGGATAACATCCAGGTGATTCTACGTTTTATAGTTTACATCTTGTATTCTTCTGACACATATTTGCCTCTAAATAAATTCAGGGTGTTAGATGTAGAGGGGTCTTGTTTTGCAATATCTTTCTCAAAATCTTTCTCAAAATTCTCAAAATACTCAAAAAGTATTAGAGCTTGTAAAAATAAGGTCTCTAAGACTGGGTAAACTCAGATTTTTCAACAAATCCTCAATTCCAAACAATCATCACTTTCTCTGATTGGGAGTTTTCTACAAACTACATCTTCTTCTCAATTTGCTCTTTATAGTTAGAAAATGGATGTTTCACTGTCAGAGTTTGTGCTTTACAATTGATTACCCACATTGTGGTTGTCCTATAGCAAACATCCCATGGGAGAGCCATGAGGGTCACAAAGAAGTTTCAAGACCTATGTCTGAGCACCTTCAAAGCAGAAACAAAAATCCATTTACATTTGCACATGTAGCTGTTTTAATCAGAACCATGGATTTATCTGTATAAATAAGCACAGTACAGAATTGCTTTCAGAAGAATCCAGTGACTTGAAGAACTCTTTTTCCCCTATTTCATCCCATGGACCTGTAAGTGTTGCTTATTTTAATAATAACAAAAAATGAAGAAAGAATAAACCCCAAATAAGATTTAAGTGATGTGCAATGAAGTGTAGATCTGTGAGAGGGAAAGAAGGGCCTGGACAAGCGCTTCAGGCTGGGAGAAGCTTTTATTGCTGTGTCACAGTCACAGTGTTTGTGCTGGTCTGAGCCCTCCCCAGGACCTGCCCAGCAGAGGTCCCTGGGTGCAAATCAGTTCTTCAGCCCAAACAATCCCGTTTCTGTCACCAGGATTTTACAAGCAATAAGTCCCTTGGGAGCTGAAGGTCACAGCTGGGACAGAGAGAAAAGAGATAGCACAAAGAAATGTGCTGGCAACAAACTGAGAGGGATTTGGATTAGAAGATTCAGAGGCTGGGGTGAATTTGGAGAAAGGACCACAATTTTGGGGCATTTAACCAGAAATATTCTGTTTAGAACTCAACTGAAAAATCTAATGTTAAAATTACACCAGAACAGAGCGATCTCTTCAGTCCTAGTACGTAGTTATGTTTCCCTGCTTTTTCAAAATTGTGGAATAAATACCTGTCCTGATTTACATGTAATACAGTATATTAAAATTTTAATGTTTCTTCTGGGCTCAGTACAGCTCTTTCATCCCCACTATCATTATGTTAATGATGTAGTGAAATAGCATTGATTTCAAAACTCTCATTTTCTGCCTTGTTAAAAAAAACCCAAACAGATGAAAAACCTACAATCTCATTGTTGCCCCAAAAGCAGAATATTGTTGCCTGCCCTACAGCACCTGGACTAGGAACAAAGGTGAAGTCACAAACCTGAGTATCAGGAACTCCCTTGAAATGGGAGTGGAGAGACAACACACAACCCACAAATAACTAAACATCTGAAGGAAGAAATGCAATAAAAATTGGGTAAAATTGTCCCTTGAGTAATGCTGGATGAATTCCAGACTAAAATCACTGAACAGTGAAGCTATTCCAATTTATGCCACAGTAACATCAAAATACTTCCTTCTCCTCTATAAACATCCTTTAATTCTTTCTGGAAAATGGAAGAGTACCACATGTGACAAGTGTTCCTAAGCAGCATGCTGAGCACCAAATGTGAACCATAATTCATAATTCATGCTCAATTAATCATAATGTATAAGGAATGGCTCTGTTAATGCTTCTACTAACTACCTAACCTATTTTGAGAGATGCAGGCAGAATTTCAGCTCTTGTGACTTGCTGTTGTGACAGACTACAGATACCCCGGCAGCTGTCAAAGTCACCAGCCTTCCCTCAATGAATAAAAAATAAATTCTCAGTATTGCAGGAAGCTAAGAAAAGCTCTGAAAAGCAGAAATGAAAGTATGTGAGGGTGGAGAACGTTATCTTTTCTCATGTAAATCCCACTGAAAAGTAGCCTGTGTAATCCAAGCCTTGCGTCAAACTAAGATTTGGAACAACCCTCATTTACCAAATGAGCAGTTTCCAAATGATACAACTGAAAGAGGAGAGGTCTGATGACTCCAGATATTGTTCTGGGGTTATTTTTACATGGCAGCCAGGGAGCAAATCCTGATTTAGGGGAAGAAGCTTTACCTTCACACACTACTATTTTTGTTAATCAGGAGGAGTTAAAAATGGACTGGCTCTTTGCTCTGCTCAATTCACATTCTGACAGAGGAAACTGATTGGAATCATTAAAGCCACACTCACCTGGACCTGGAAACAGCCCCTCTGCCCCAGGATATGTTTGTGTATATTAGAAAGCTGGACTTAATGGTCCACCATTTCTGAGCTGCCTAAGCTGGCAAGAAGAGTGGTAGCTTGAAGAGTCCTTGAAATCTTCTGGCCTAATTTGTATCAGGCACCCCACCCCCACAGGTACATGGTGATATTTTAGAATGCCCACAGCACAGTCAGTGCTGTTAGGAAGTATGAAAGATCTGTTAGAAAGTGCGTATGTTAGGAAACATGCATAAAACTACCATGATAGAAGAGGAGAATTACATAAGGAACTGTTTCACCCTGCCACCTAAAACTTAGGGAGAATATGGAACATATTTTTCAAGCTTCTTGCAATATCCAAGAGTCTCCTGCAGCCCTCAGCATTTCAGGGCTTTCCAGCCAGGAGAAGATCAACTAATTGTATTCCAACCTGTCATCACTAGACTTCGGGGTGTTTTCTTTTTCCTCCCTCTCCATTTTTAACAACTATTTTCCATCTCAAACCAGTAAAACCTGCCATGGAAAGCTGAGCTCAGCATTAGCGCAACTTTCTTGGAAAATTTCTTGGAAAATTATTGAAACACGTAGCAATCTTCTCTCTTGAAGACCAATTCCCGGCTGTTACGAGCATCTGGAGAGTACGGACAGAACCCCGCGGGCGGAGCGCAGGGCGGGGCCGTGCTCCGCCTGTGTTTAACTGAGCCCAGCGAGGACGGGCAAAGGGCTGGGCCAGGGCGGCGCCCCGGGCCACAAAGCGGGCAGGTGTGCTGGGCCGGAGGGGCGGCCGGTGCCTACCTGAGCCCTCCTGTGCTCGCCTAAACTCACCTGGGGCTCCCTGAGCTCACCTGAGCCCTCCTGTGCTCGCCTAAACTCACCTGGGGCTCCCTGAGCTCACCTGAGCCCTCCTGTGCTCGCCTAAACTCACCTGGGGCTCCCTGAGC
>CM031870.1:7780215-8063594 GCA_018697195.1 Certhia americana
CCTGAGCCCTCCTGTGCTCGCCTAAACTCACCTGGGGCTCCCTGAGCCCTCTTGTGCTCGCCTAAACTCACCTGGGGCTCCCTGAGCTCACCTGAGCCCTCCTGTGCTCACCTAAACTCACCTGGGGCTCCCTGAGCTCACCTGAGCAGCCCTCTGGCTACCTAAACTCACCTGGGGCTCACTGAGCTCCCCTGAGCGGCCGCGGCTCCCACCCCCTCGCCGTGCTTATTAGGTGGCGTCGCAGCCCACCGCTCAAGGAGCTCGGAGCGTCCCGCGCTCGGAAAACCGGGGCTCGGGATCGGGATCGGGATCGGGGGATCGGGATCTGGGATCTGGCCGGGACGGGGAACCGAGGTCCGGTGATGGGGACCGGGATCGCGATCTGGACCGGGACGAGGACCAGGTTTTTGATCTGGACCGGGACCAGGATCTGGACCGGGACCGCGGAGCCGCCCGGGGCCAGCAGCTCGGCTCGCCCCCGCGTCAGGGAGCGCGCCCTGAGCCTGCGCTGCAGTTTTTATTCAGTAATATTTATTAGTGCTGCTGTGATTGCGGTGGGTGCCGTGAGCGCAGAGCCAAGCGCTGCCCGGGGAAATGGGATCTGCTGCAGGGCCGGAGTCAGACACCGCCCCATCTACAGTCACCGTGAAATTGTTCCTCTGTGCGACAATGAAGTACTGCAACAGCCTGATCCTCAGACAGCACCCACGCATGAATAAGTTTACTCAAATTCACAGTCCCACAGAAACAACGCAAGGGCATAAAGTTACTCATGTATTAATGGATAGATAGCTGTGTCCAACATTTACTTTGGTCTGGTGCCAGCAGTTACAGTAACCATCTCTTACTTGTATTTAATTTCTCAGCTCTACAATTAAAAGTTACATTCAAGCATTCTCCTCCCAGTGGGTCTTCAAGGATGAAACTTTTATAGGTCTTCAAATACATTATGTATACACTGCTTGTGTTTGTTGTCCAGGAAATCTCCAATGGACTCTATAGGGAAAGCAAAACTATGTACTATGTATTCAGAATCTTGTGCCAATCTCAGTAATTGTTGCAATGTTCAGAATGAAAGGAACATAGCTATTTGATAATTAATTACAATTATTGCATTCACCTGAGAAAAATAGATAGTACTGAGGCAAACAGGAGTCAATAATATTAGTATAGGTAATCACCAATCTTGCATATACAAGTACCAATTAGTTAAGCAGAGTTAAATAGAGTCAGTGGTAGTTTGCATGAAGGATTCTGAATGTAGAGATAAATTAAACACATGGAAAATAAGAGAAATGAAGCTACAACTGAATCTAAACTAGTTATTGATTTTCCTTTTTTTTTTGGCTGCAGCAGCAGGTTAACCCCTGGGAGGAATGGGACCACCGATGCCACCTCTGCAGCTAAACTGTGCACAATTCACCTCTGCAAAGAGCCTCCTTCCACATTTTGGAGTGCAGCAGTGCTGTATTAATGTGTGTAAGAGAGATGGAAAGCCAGGACTATTCACTCCTGTGTAATGACAAGCAGATGTAAGATGCAGTATAACTTGGCCCAGACATGGCTGGACCTGGCTCTCTTCTCGGGGAATGCAGTTGGGCCATCCAGAAGCAGAAGGTATTGCTGGTGAAACTTTTACTGAAGCATGGGGCCCTGGTCTTTCATCTCACAGAGAGGAAAAAATAAATGGAAAAAGCCTCGACTGCTGCTGATTCATAGGCTATTGCATCTAGCCACAAAGAGAGGTAAATTTTGGGTTGCTATTTTGAGGCCTCTTACTAGTCTTCAGTATAGCAGAGCTTTTCCCCTGCCCTCAGCTCAGCAGCAGTGACACAACTGAATGGAGTCTTTCATGGGTTAGGTATCACAGAGCTCCCTCAGGACTCCTTGTCTTGTGCCTACAGAATCTGGGAGCCACACACGAACCCCACCCAAGCAGCATAAAAATCACTGCTGCTGATGCTGTGCATTCAAACACACTGATGAGCAGTCAGGAAACAAGAGCTTAACAAATGAGAGCATTAAATTTGTGATCCCTGAACTAACAACTTACAAGCTCAAACACCTGTGGCTGTATTCAGTTGATATAAGTCCAAATGGTTGAGCATTCCTTAGGGAAAAGAAGAGTCAGAGAAGCACTTGAACAGCACAGCACTTCCAGGGCTGTTGGATTTTGTGGAGCTCAGCTCTGCCCTCAGCCAAAGCCAGGCTGCCCTACCATCAGGTATTCTCCTCAGGCATTGCCAGGGTAGGAGAGGAGACAAATCATCAAAAAGGAGCCTTGCTGCATGCAGAGAGAGCATCATGCTCTTGAAGTGCAGGGTCTGCTCTTGCACATCTGTGTTGCCATTTAGTCCTTACAGACTGATTCCTTCTCTCCTGGGACTCACACCTAATTCAGCATTTCCACTGCCTTTCCCTTTGCTGATATGCAGTGGCTGTAACTACTGCCCATCCTGCTACATGGACCTCATACACGGTCAAGTAGTTCTGTACAGTTTTGTTATTATCATGCAAACTACTGCCCTTGGGACTGAAAAGCATCTGCCTCTCAGATGGAAGCATGGAACTTCTTGGCGAAGGTGAAGATCCATTACATCCTTACTATTCAAAGTTCAGTTCTTTTAAACCAAATTATGACGAAAATTACCAACCATAAAAGTATCTGTGGTGAGGTTTCCAGGCCTCATAAGGACTGTGGGACTCCTGCATGGTTGTTGGATAAAAAAAGAATGTGCAGGAAATCTCAGTCATTTTACAAACAGCGATAAAGCCCCTTGTTCTCTCTGATTATCACCATTGGTGAAAAGCAATTGCTCGTTAGGCCCTTTCTATGGTACATGGAATGAAGAGCAGGATGTCCAGCATGAGGCCAGGACTAGGCCCCAGCAGAACATCTGAAGTCCAGCTGCTAATCCAAGGATGCCTTTGCTGGTGGGATCCATAACTGGCATTGATTACAGACCTAGCCACAGCCACTTACATCCCAGATCCTCGGGAACATCATCTCACGTAACTGCTCTAACCTTGAGGATAACTTGAGCTCTCTTGTCAGCCATCTGCCTTACAATGAGTTGACATCCTTGTGTATCCTCTCCATCAAAAGGCAACTTTTAAAGTGCTATTCAAAAAAACTGTGCACAAATTAAAAAGTCAACACACTTTACGGCTGCTCAGTAACCAAAATTCTATGCAATCTGTAACTGATGAAATTACTTTCATGTGTGTTTATAAGTCCTCCTATATTTTCTCCTCATTACTCCAAATACATTTTAAAAGCTTGTTAAGATAGATTTGTTGGTGTTTTGTATCTAGCTGACTGTGCATGTTAAAGGCCTCAACTGTGACTTTCCTAACTTGAAACACACTATTCCTCATGCTGCTTGTTAAAACACGTATCATTCCAACCATGTACATTAATTGGCTTGTCTGGGGAAACAGAACTCAGTTTATGAAGTCTGCCATCCTGCTCTGTAGCTTAATTATAAAATAAAATTATTTTTTCTTTCCCCCAGCCAGAGTATTGCTCTGTAGTTTGGGGGTTTTTTTCCCCTTCCTCATCCTGCTGTTTAAATTCCAGGGCTTGACCTGCTGGGTCCTGGTTCAGCAGCTGCTCCCAGGGCTGGTGGTTAGAGCAGCATTCCTTAGGGAATGCAGGCTCTCCAGGGACCTAAACTGCACTTGTAACCACCTGGGGCTGAGAGGTATGACAAACAATCACATCCAGGCTAAAGTCTGCCATTTCTAACAAAGGCAAAGGATAATTTAAGTTACTGCACATGGAGTTCTGTGTACACCCAGCCCCTCTACAGTGCAGCAGGGACTGCCACATACACAAAACAAAGGGAAGCTCAGCCATTTCCAGGGACAAAGACACAACACACCTGTAGAATACAGGTGTGTTAATTCATGTCAGAGCCAAGCCTCAATGAGAGACGACATCAAGCTCTTTTGAGATCAACACTGAATAAAGTGCCCACCATTGGTAACTCCACTGGGTTCACCCTAAGGTTTTTTCTTTTCCAATAGCAAAGTCCTTACTCAAGGGTCGATGGCACAGCCAGAAGTCAAGAGCTGCCCAAATTAGACTGTCCAGGAGAGAGGGAAACTCAGGTAGCTTACTGCAAACCACAGAACTGAAGGATAAAGTCACAGCTGAAACATTAACTGAAACATAATGTACTAAAGAAGGGGTCTAAAAAAATATCCAGAACTATAAAAGATCACTATGAAAAATAATTGGTTTCACTACACCATCCTGCTTAGGGTTTAAATCCACATTTCCCATCCAGCAAGTCCCAGCTCCCTAAACCTCCACTCTTCTGAAAGAGTCCCCTTGATAGGCTGATTTTAAGGCAACTCTTCAGCAGTGGAACAGTGCAAAGTAACAGGAACCTGAAGCACTATACAACCCTTACAATACACAGGTATGCTAATTGTTTCTTCCTTCTCTAACACAATTCTGCATGTTTTAGAGGTCAGATCATATAAAAAAGTCTTTTGAATCAGAAGCTAGAATCTTAACTCAGAGCTGTGATAATTGGGATAGAAATAAAAATTATCAAACTTCACAATGCATGTGCTACTGCAAATTTTGCTTCTTATCACACAAAACCTAATTTCCCTTTACAAAGGGAATCAGTCTTGATCAAGACACATATCTTCCAGCAAGCAGCCCCCCTGTAAAAATATTCAGATAAAGTCCTTACTTTAAGAAAGACACCAGGATCCTCCAAGTTCTCCCTTCTGACTGCACCAGCCCACTTCCTCCCACAATGGCAGGAAAGCCATATGTGACAAGAGTTATTGGCATCATTTATAACTAGGCATTCTGCTAATGATTTAGGAAATCTTTTAATGGGAAATTAATTGGAATCAGGACCAGTCAATTGCACAAATTTTCCCCTTGATTAACACACCCACTTGTCGACAGGATGAATTACAAGTCGTGCCATTCACTGACGTAACTGGGCCCCAGGGAACTCGTCGGTGCTCTTGCAGCATGGTGGCATTTTATGTGCCCAGGAATTGGTGATGCTGGGAGAGTTTGCAAAGCTGTGGGTGTCACAGAGGAAGCTCAGCAGGGAGAGCAAAGCTCAGTCCCACACAGCCCCTGCTTGTGACCTGCCCTGAGCCAGGGCTGGAGTGGATGGCTCAGCTCTGCAGTGCCAGTGCCATGACACAAACTCAGTGTGACTGGCTGTGAGCTCCACAGCTGCAGCACCTGCACCAGCACTGAGAAAGCAAAAAGTGGGCAAAGGTGAGCTGCTGGGAGGCCAACAGCGGGTGGTGCCTTCCTGCTGCTGGGAGGGCTCCTGGTCTGATTGCTGTGCACCCTTCCTGCCTGGCTTTGGCAGCACTGACGCTATCAGAGTCAGCCTGCAGAGAGCAGGGATGGCAGGCGTTGCTCAGCTTCCCCCCATAAGCAGCCAGCTTATTGCTGTGGTATTTCTTCTGTGCTCATGACTGGGCTCAAATCTTCATCTTTCTTACATTTGTAACAAGAAACCTTGGTGAAGCCACTGAACTCAGACTAGTGCAAGGCAAGTGTGGACTCAAACCAGGTCAGCAGATGCCCAGCAGAGCTGTGGTCTGAGGGCACTCTGACCCCAGGAGCACTCAGCACTCTGAGCTCTCTCTTCTGTCCCACTGTGTCCTGGAGCAGCCTCTTCAGAGTGTGCCAAAAATACCCACAGCAAACACCAGTGGGTACATGGATATTCGTTTCTTCAGTGCCATGAGTATGACCAAATTATTTCTGAATAAAACCCAGACAGGGTTATTACAAGCATTTAGATTTGGCCTAATGCTGTCCCAGCACCAGAGGAAGGGCATGGCTTGCTATGACAGCTTGCAGTTGGCCACGGGACTTAAGGCAGGCTGTTTTCCTCAAGTTCAGTGTTTTATAATTCCACATTAAGTACAGTGAATGCTAATGAGAGAGCCCTGGAGTGCTCGGGTGGTCTGTAACAGGGAAAGACAGGTCCCCAGGGAGAGGATCAGACTCCCTTCTAATGTGACAAATGTGGCTGTGTGATTCTCTGCTCTCCTGACACACTTCCCCTGCTGCCTTGGGAGGAAGGACAGCCTTTTATCTCAGGGAAAAGGCAGTCGGTTGGAAGAAGCTGATGATCAGCTTTGCTTTCATGTGGAGGGGGATGAGTTGCAAATTACCTGCTGGCAGTGGAAGGCTGAAGCCAGAGCAGAAGGCTGGGCAGGATGCTGGACTGGAAACAAGATGTGTGTTAAAAGGGGAATGGAATGCTTGAAGAGTACTGAATGTTTTGAGGCAGAAAACATTTTGCAGAAGAGATGCCTGCATAAGTAACATCTTTATAAGCAGGGATATATGGAGATGAGAAATTGCTCCTAGAGCTCTGAGAAAATGAAGATTTACTGCTTTAAGTTAAAAGGGAAAAGGAGATGCCAGGCTGTGCCCCTACTTTGCAGGGAAAACATTACTATGTGAGGTTTTGATGAATAGCTGTAAGGAAGGCTGAGTAGGCTCTGCTCACTCTCAAAAACAGATTGAACCTGAGCTCACTTATGGCAGAGAATGATCATCCCCTGCCTCTGAGAGAGCAGTGGGGTCACTGTGTCTGCCCCAGTGCTCCTCTGATGCCCGGGGTGTTCCGCACCAGTGTGTGCCCTCCTGGCCCCAGGCAGCCCAGCCACACATGCCCATGCAGGATTTGAGCACAGGGAGTCCTCCAGTGTCATAGGACTGGGAAACTGCTTTAGACACAGTCCAGGGAAGCAGTGAAATTCTTTGCAGGCAGATGCAACAGGAGTTCCTGGAACACCAGATGGAGCAGGACAGTGTGGCACAGTCCCAGTGACCTGCAGCCAGAGACAGCAGTGTGTGCACAGGAGGGATGAGCAGCCAACAGACACCAAATCCATCTCCTGAGCCTAGAGCCAGCCCAGGGGCACATCCTTCAGCAGTCACTCACTGCGGGTGACAAATGCATAAATCATGGACTTTGAATCCAATTAGTACTCAAAGGCATGAAGATTTTTCTGCATTTAGAAATTTCTAAGAAGTTAATCTCCAAACCAGTTGCTTTCAGTCTAATGTCTCCTGAGGGTTTGGAGGGGGTTATTTGTATGGACTTTTTTGCTGACTGTTTGTCCTGGGGTGACATTATGAGGTATGTATCCCCAGTCATCTGTTCTGTTTAGGCTGGATATTATGTTCTTCAAGTCTGGCTCAGGAAAGTTTTATTTTGGTTTTGTTATGAGCTTGCTGATTATAGTCAGAGGGACGCAGACATATAGTGCTGCTTTTGCTGCTGCTTTTGCTGCTGCTTTTGCTTTTGCTTGCTTGCTCTTGCTTCTGCTTCAGCTTGTTAATTAGTTTAGCTAGGCAGTCTGAATTTTCCCCAGACTGTTTTTTTTCCTTCTCCCTTTTTGTGGCACCATTTGAACCTGCTCTTGACTGGGACCTGTGAAACACCGAGAGTCTGCACTCTGTGGCCTGCAGCAGTCTGCCCCAGAGCCGGAGGGACCAACAACAGAGTGACCACTCCCCAGAGATAGACTTTCTGAATTTGTTATCTCTTCAGAACAGTGAAAGAATTTGTAATCTAGTCTTGTTCATTTTAGGGGGGTGCTCTGTCTGTTAAATAAACAGATTCTTTCCACTTCTCTCCGAGGAATCGTCCCCAAACCGGTGGGCGTGGGGAGGGGCTGTGGGGGTTTGCTCTCTGAAGGGGCCCCTTTGGGAGTTTCTCCCCAAACTTGCCCTAAACCGGAACACTGTTGTCAGGCTTACATTGAATGCCAAGCTCCTGTTGCTTTACCTGTGCATAAGAGGATGTTGCAAATGCCAGAGAAGACAGTTTTCCTTGCAGAAGCCCGGGGCTTCCAACCCAGTCAGTAAAAGCAGACACCCCACCCCCCCCATCATTCTGGAATGCCCACAGTCTGTACAAAGAGCACTGTGGAAGCATTAGTGATCAAAATATGTCAGCTATGACAGAAGTCTTTGAAGATTAAGCAGGAAAATAAAGTCTTTGAAATAGGTATTGAGAAGTTACGTTGTCCTTTTACTTATCTCAATCTAAAGCTTCCAACAGTGGTCTTGCAGAACAGAACTGACCAGGGATTTCTTTATCAATCATGAAATGATTTTATGTCATCCTGGTGCAGGAAATGACATGAAAACCATGCAGAAAATAGTAAAGTTTTAAGTCTGACAGGAAAAAAGGCAAATAGAATGATTTATGCTAAGCTCAGAAATACTGTCTCTTCTTACCCACTGACCATCCCAAACCTGGTCTCTGTGTGGAGCCAAGAATTAAAAATACATCAAACTCCATTCAATTTACAGGCATATGGGGGTTTCAACTGGAAAATATTAACTCATTCCTTCCTCTGATGCCATTTGCAGAAACCACACAGAGCATAGAGAATCTCAACAGAAAATGGGATCTCATTTTGCTGCAAGACAAAGTTGTGCAGCTTTTCTTCAGTCAATCAAGCTGTTGGTAGTTACTAGAGGAAAGGTAGCATTTTGTACACCTTAGAAAACTTCAGGAGTCATATTACACAAGAGCTCTGTTCCCAACATGAACAAAATCAAAACCTCATATCAACAGATTTGGGTTTTTTAAAATCAGAACAGCTTTTTAAAACAGTGCAAATGAAACACCTTCTATGATATCTTCCTTGTGAGAGGGCTGTGTTCTCTCAGCCAAATGTGTGAGTTTACCCACCTGAACCCACGCTCACATCACACCTTTCCCACTCAAGGAGTTCCCACAGGAACTTCACATTATATTTTTCCTGGTGCAGCTGTAGGCTTCTGTCAGAACCAGCAGTTCTCATTCCCTCCCACAAAAAATACCCAAAACCCTGCTCCAGGGTCCTGTCCCCTCTCCTGTGTTGAAATCAATGACTGGGATTGTCAAAGGGAACAGGCAGGGTATGGGATTTTGTGGGGGTATTCTTACTGAGATGGTTTCCTGTCAAATTTGGCCAACCACCTCTGCAAGATCCAGTGCAGACAGCACAGCAGGAGTGCAATGGCAAGAGTGGAGCTGGGACCATTTCTGATAGCAGCTGTCATTAAATAGGTGTAACACCACACTGCAGCTTATGGGGACTAAGGATGTCTGTTTATACAGTCTGAAAGTCAGAAACAACTCTGAGGAAGAGAGTGAAAGTTAGAGATAAGTAGGAAAAGGCATTCAAAATAGCAGAGAGATCCATTAATTGACTCTGATTCCAGGCAACAAATCTGATTTTCCTTCAGCTCGTATCAAGTAAAATCTGTCTGCCTCACTCACATTGTTCTGAACTCAGTTGAGATTTGTCCAAAATCTCACAGCTCACCCAAAACCTCTGCTGGGTTTCACTGGTTTTTGTGCTTGGGTGAGATCAAAAAGTACCAATAATTTCTTTAGTAAAAATAATGTTTTCCAAACACACCTATCAATAACAATTCGTAACACTAAAGGAAGAGAAAATATAACCTTATGAGGGCACCAGAGTGATTACATCAATGGTTCATCCCTACAGGAGTGACATTAACCCTTCCAGCAGGGAAACCTCCCCTGAGCTGCAAAGACAGTGCCAGGGATGTCAGGAAAAAATGTCACATAAGAGGCCAGCACTGCCCTTCAATGTGCCAAATCATATCTGGAAAATCTGTTGTAGCTACAGCTTGCCTCCAGCCTTTGGCTTCCAGCAATTATTGATCTCTGGTCTCACTGATCCCTGTGGTAGGTCTGTTAGACAAAAGAAAACAGTCAAAATAAATGAGCAAAATTAATAACCAGGGGAAAAAAGCAGAAACCTGTTTATTCAAATAATATAAATACTCACATTCCACTAAGCCTGTTTTAATCCGCATGTGGAAGATATGAAGTATTCTGCACTACTTACACCAATTAAATCCTTGGTGGCAGACAGAAGGGGCATACATTTATTAACTAGAAAGAATAGACCAATATTTTTCAGACAAATTGAGGCAGTAAGGACTGCAGAGCAATCAAATATATATAAGGATCAGCTTGGGAGTTCTTACAACTACAAACAGAAATAGGATTTTGCTGTAAGCATGCTATAAATGTAGAGCCACAGCAGACAGGGAGACAGTCTCCCAGCATTTATAGAGACATCAAAGCAAGAAGGACAGAAACAAGCTTTAGTTCTCAAAAAAAAAAAAAAAAAAAAAACCAAAAAAACTTTAAGTCATTAGGAAAAAACTTGTGAAGTTTCACAAACGTTCTAAAGGTTTGGGATCTTCTCACTGGCTGTTAACAAAAGCAGTGCTTTACCTATTCTAAAGTTATAAAGTTCCTAAGTAGAGTGGAAGTTTTTTTTTCCTTGACAGTCACCTGATACCAAGGAACCACAAAGGCAAAGAAAGTCACAGGAAAGGATAGAACAAGGTCTATTTTCTCAAGCATCCTGGTAGTAGTGCAAGTAGATAAAGGCTGTCAAAAAGCACCCCTTGGTGACAGGGTTGAGGGGCAGATGCAGCAAATTGGTTTCAGCCTTCACCAAGATTTTTCTTCCTTCCTCTCTCTGTTCTTTAAGTGTTTTCAATGTGATTTTAACACAATGTGTGTTGTGTGAATAAAACAGTGCAATGGAGACATCCGTCTTTCCAAAATTTCAGCAGATCAGGAAAGAATACTTCCTCAGTGGTTTGCAATGTGCAGAGTTTACACCTGCTGGTCTTCACAAGAGAATATTGTACTGATGCTCTGAGTTTGACAGTCAAGGACACAAGAGAACAGCCTTTGGTCAAGATTTCCAGCTGCATCTCAGAAGGGTACAAGATGTCATGGGCTGGGAGCAGTGGTAGGTCAATGGTAGGTCAAAATCTGTCCCCATGAGGGACAGCTGAAGCTGCTGGTGACTGAAACCCCGAGTCTGGTGTCACCCGGGGGGAGTTGCTCTGGTGCTAGACAGGAAGCTGTGCTGTGGGAAGCAAACCAGCTACAGAGCAGCTTGCTGAGACCACCCCCAGTGCTTCTGATTCACACCCGCCATGTGCTCAGAAACGCTGCCAGCAGCCTCCTTCTTCCCAGCCAAGAACCTGGACAGCAGCCAGCAGGATTCCAGTTTTGGACACTTCACCTCTAGTGGCACAGCCCCTCCTGGCTCTGTGAGTGTGTGTGGTGTGGTATCCCCATTACACCATGTCACCCCTTGGCTGCTGCTGCTCCTTAGATGTCCTCAGCAAAACACCCACACCTCAGCAGGGACCACAAAGGGAGCACAAACTTTCACTCGAGCTTAGATAAGGTTGTGTTTGTAAAAAGAAAGGGTGTTGTTATAACACTTACAAGCCATAGTGTATTTTTGGGAGAAGAACCAGTATTGAAGCCACACTGAGCTGTGGAAGCAGAGCTGAGGGGTTTGCCTGCAGCATCATCTCAGCACCCTCTGCCCAGCCAAACCCTGTGCCCAGCTAGGGATAAGTCAGAAGTGAAGGCTGGGACAGTGAATTGTCTCTAAATGGAGGCATGGGAACACTATCAATGTAACTTATTTAATATTTATGTTAAGTTGCAGCCAGAAGCTTTGAAGAAAATAGGGGTGTTATGTTAAAGAGTTATGATAGGAAAAAAAATCCACAGTTTTGTCCTCATATGATCTTCTGTACTAAGAAGTTGAATATGAAGTGTACACCATAAAATGCAACCAACAGAAAGATGTGAAGCGTTCCTTACATTTGTGTTTTTCCAAGTTCGCCTTTCAGCCACTATGAATTTTACAGCTGAGCTCACTGCATGGCAGCTGCTCTAGAAACTTGAGGAAAACCTACTCAAGCAATCAGGGGCCAGGCTGCAGGGGCTTCAACAGATCTGTGCATGGTGTCACACAAGTACAGATGAAGGAATGTAAGGAGACCAAAGTGATCCAGACCGTAGGTTGAGTAGATTTCTGTCAAGAACTAAATGCAAGATAACTTCAAACCTGAAATTCAAGAGTGTAGGAATTCATTTACATTTTTACAGAAGTTAACTAGCCTTTCCAAAATGTCCCAGATGTTTTAGTTTGAATTCACTTTGAATTTTGGACCAGACATGCAGATTTTTTGCTTCTTCCCCCAGAAATGTTCCACAAACTTATCTGCACTGTTCCTAGGAGAACAAGGGTTGGAGATGTGTTACTGTGCCACTCTGCATATCATGGATGAATCTTAAATGCTACAGACTACGTCTAACTATGGCACTGCATATGCATATAAGACATGACTGAACTGTCTGTACATCTCAACCTTTGCTGTGACAATTTTCTTTGAACAACTGAATCAAAAATCCATGAGTCACTTAGGCATTTTTATCAGCCTGTGAGATCAACAGCACATCTCAGAGTTTGCCCTTTACACTTGACTGGGACAAGAGGGACATGCACAGTTACCCAGAGCTTTGCTGTGCCAGCACAGCTAAATCCTCTAAAGAGAAGTAACTTTGCACAGCACAAAAACACTGATTCCATAGCATCAGCATCCTTTACTACAATCCTGGTCTTATTCTAGGAGTAGAGCTCGGGCACAAAGGACAAAAAAAAACAAGTGCTGAAGAAGTGGTGCATCCAGAGAGATCTACTGTGCCAGTGAAGTACCTTCTGCACACCAGGGAACATGAGCAAGTCTCAGCCATCATCTTTGCTGCTTCTCACAAAGGCCAAGGAAGGAATATCCCCACAGACAGCTGGATTTTGTCAGTCACACAAGCACCTTTGTGGGTCTCTGTGGTGCTTTAGCATAAGAACAGAGAGATCTCCTTGCCAGCGCTTCAGATTATTTTTTCCATGGTGAACTTCTACTGTGTTTTGCACATTATATCACTCTCTTAGACTCTTCAGCAGCTCTCAAAACCTGCTGAAGTTACTGGCTCTGTCTTTCATTTTCACTTGGTGAAGTGTGGTCCAGAAAGCTCTACTTAACTGCTCCCACTTGTGCATCTTAATGTGAAGAGAATGCCCAGGCAGAAGCAGAGCTGGGGCAAGAGCAGGTTTCTAGAGTACAGTAAAGCTCCATGGTGTTACTTTGGTGCAAACTATTATATGATTTCAATACGTATTTCCTGCTCTTTCTTCAGAAAGCCAGTATTTGCTGAGACTCAAGTGACAAAAGCTCCCTTCCCAAACAAATGGCTTCAGCAGTCCCTGGCAACAGCCATGCTGCTCAGACCTGACCCATTTGCCACTCCCTGCTCAGACCACAGCTCCAGTCAGCACAATCCAGGAACACGATCATATTTATTTTTTACAGCTGAGAACTCTGACAAACAGCAGCAGGCAGCAAAGGCCAGTCTATTTATATTTCTTACAGTATATATTCTTAAGAATGGCAGTCACCATTATGGAAGCTATCAAAAAGCTAGCTCTGACGTTAAATAAGTGTGCTCCTATGTCAGGCAGTCCTGGGAAGGAGAATTTATAAGGCAGATGCTCAATTCAGGGAAGGAAGAAGAGTTGGATTGCTCTTGTCAGAGATGCAGTCCAGGATGAAGTTGGCAATATTTGGCTTAATACTTTGTGCTCCTTTAGGACAAGAATTTAACCACCCTCCACCTCTGGGTCAGACTGGCTTTTGGTCTGTTCCTCAGGACCACCTAAAGTGGACCTCAGGTGAACTCACAAGGCCCCCAGAGTTCAGGGATCAAACTGGGTCACACATGTTTGAATTAACGTTGTATAAGGAGCACAGCAGAGTGCAATTAATTCTGTGAACTTATGGACATGAAAAACTGCTTTTCTGCAATTTTCCTGCAATTCTACAGCAGGGTGGATACCTTTTGCATATGCTTTCCTTGATGAAATCCTGCACAATAACAGAAAATCTTTCATATTTCCTTTGACATTTCAGAGGATGAGATCATTAACTATTAATTTTCCTTGACAAAGTACACCTTTCTTTTACAAAATGGAATCCCAGTCAGAGCACAATTGTTGTCTTGTTTACATCTCTTCCTGGTTTAATAGTGCTTTGCAAAATATGATTTCTTTTTTATGAAGCCAGCTGAAAATTATATTACTCAAATTTATTTTATGTATTAATTTGGAAAAAAAGTCAATAAATTACTTGGCCCTCCCTTCAGCTCTATTACATTTGTTATCATTTATTAAATGGACTTATTTTAAGTTCATTTGCAAGCAAAGTAGTGTTAGCTTAAGATCCATTTATCATTTTTTTTCATAAGAAAATACCAGTGAATGCCTCCTAATTACAAAAGAAGGAATTAAAACAATAGTATTTTTACTTTTTAAAAATATATAATTGGGAAAAAAAGATACTTTTTTAGCTTGCTCCTCATCCTGGCTGTGACCCCTCTGGGCTGCAGCCACACTCCCACAGGCCATCAATATCCTCCCTGATATTTGACTGGTCCTGAAAGAAGCAGTGTTCTCCATGTCACAGCATCAAATAATGGGTTGTGTTGGAAGGGACCTTAAAGACCATCATGTTCCAACCCCCCTGCCTTGGGCAGGGACTCCTTGCATGAGACCAGGTTGCTCAGAGCCCCATCAAATCTGGCCTTGGACATTTCCAGGGATGTACAGCTGTTTTCAGATTTTTGTCCTAGAAAGGATTTCTTGGGAGGAGAGGGAATCAAGGAAAAAGGAGCATTTTCCTCATTTTGCACACAGTCAATAGAAATGGGAAAAATTAGAAAATGGCAAAGACAGAAGCATCAGCTGTAGGAGGAAGGAGTCAAAGGGAAAAGGAGAAATGTTTTTAAAGCATTTCCTCCTAGCTGGACTAACTTAAAAACAATTTAAAGCAAAAGTTGGCTCTACACAGAGCACAGGCCCAGCAGCACCTCCTGCACATCACTTCCCATTCAGCAGGGGAGGAATCACTCCCTCCCTGCTCCTTGCCAGCCACCACTTCACTTTTTCTTGTCTGCTCTAACCACTTCTGCTGTCTCCCCTCCTGTCTTTGTCTCTTCATGAAGGGTCCTGGAACCCAGCCTAGCTCATTCAAGCTTCCAACACATCTTGAATTTTAATTCACTCTCCCTTGAAGCCATCTATCTCTGTTTTAAACCCGGACACAAAGAGAATGAGCCAATTTATTATTTCTTAAAACCAAAACAAATCTTCAGAGAAAGCTGGCCCATTCTCAGCACATCACAGTGTGTCTAGCTTGGTGCTAATACTGACTTGAAGGTAAGTGACCTGGGAGTAAAAAATTCTGCACAGGGACATCCCACTTTGGAAAGGTGCCCTGCACCAGGCACCCAGGGCCATGTAAAAACCCATAATTTAAGAGAAAAGATGACAACAGAAAGTGTAAAAGCAGCACAATCTGTTCTCAGAGCACATTGCAGCTTTATCTGGACTCCAAGGCTGCCTGGCAGGTGATCTTTCCTGCCAGTCAATGTTGCATTTCATTCTAATTGACATTTAATACATTGCAATGAAACTCTTTTACTCTATACTCCATAAAGAACAAGGAAAACAGAACTCGTTTTTGTCAGTGAATGGAAAATGTACAACAATAATAAATGAGGCAGGGGAAAATAGGATTCTCTATTGAACATGATGATAGTTCACAAAAAGTTTCCATTAAATAAAAAAAGACATTAGAGTACTGAAAAACAAGTAAAGAATTTCAAATAAACACATGTGAGAAAAGGAAAAGGTAGAAGAGATACCAGGGTGCCAGTGGTCACCCTAGAACTGCACATTAGCACAAATCATAGAACCATAGAATCATTAAGGTTGGAAAAGACCTCCAAGATCATTGAGCTTTGATAAAACACCACCATACCAATTGAACCGTAGCACTAAATGCCACATTGAGTCATTACTGGAACACTTCCATTGCCTCCCTGGGCAGCCCATTCCAAGGCCTGGCCACCCTTTGAGTGGTGAATCTCTCTCCTTTCTGCCTCCTGCCTCTTCTATGTGCTGCCCATCACCTCTTTGTAAGTGATATGCAGTGGACACAAATTCAAACAGAAGTAACACCAGTAACAATATTATTTCTTATCACCAGTAACAATATTATTTTAGTGTGTTAGGCTTTTAATTCTAGTCATAATCCATTGATTAATCATCTTAATGTGTGAAGACAATTCCTTTTCCATTTTCCTACAATCCAGCAATCTTTGCACATTGCAACTCTTTGTCATCAATACAGAAACTTCAATTGCTTCAACTGCGGCTTGTAGGGATACTAACAAAATAGTGGATTATTTGTTGCATTTCTTTGATCTATAAATAGGACTTCTTTGTAGAGGATATTTTTACTGCATTTGAAGCAATCTCGATACACTCATTCCAAAGTGTAACCAAGTAATTTTCATCTCATTTTGAAGTCCTGTGCCTGCAAGAAGTAAATGTACCAGAGTGCAAAGTCAAACGAGAAACCTGGAGGTCCAAGTGAGGCAGAGTTTGGGAACAGGACACAGAGCCCGCTGTGCTTTGCTCTGCTCCATTTTATTTACAGCTCAAACTGAAACCTCTTTCCTTTGTGTCTTTTCTGGTGGCCCGCGAGAAATTAGTTGAAAGTGGCAAAATATCTACTCACAGCTGTTTAATTGAAAGCCAGCATGAGGTGGGGCTGTGGTAGGAGAGTCTTGACCTAGGGCAGGATCATCCCTGGCTCTAGGGTGAGTGCAGAGGTAAAATGTTTCTGTATAATGGCCTGGTCCTGCTGTTCCTGTTGCCTTCATCAGGCTCGAGACCTTCAGCTTCAGATGATCTCATTCACGTTTCTTCTATATAAAGAAATCTTGTGTCACCAGCACATGTTATTTTTTTTTCTCTAGATTTGCAAGTCCTATTCAT
This sequence comes from Certhia americana, assembly GCA_018697195.1. Taxonomy (NCBI): domain Eukaryota; kingdom Metazoa; phylum Chordata; class Aves; order Passeriformes; family Certhiidae; genus Certhia; species Certhia americana. The sequence goes on from CM031870.1 coordinate 7,796,980, forward strand.
AACTTGTCACTTCTATCCCTGGAAAACTCATTTGTTTGGACAATTTGGTATTAAAAACTCCCTAAAGGTTATAATTCTCAAAATAATTCCAAAATGGCAGATATGCACAGTGGAACACATCACCCTGGAACTTTGGCACCAACCCAAAGCACAAACCTGATAAAGGCATACACATGCCAGCTTTTAAAATAAGGCTACCTCATAGGTCACCATTTAGTTTTGCTCAAAAAAAAAAAAAAAAAAAAAAGCAAAGAAAAGCCTGTATAGCATTCAGAGAACAAGAGACCAGCTCCTGCATGTATTGGGTATTTATAGTTACAGCATTTAGGAATGCAAATTGAAATGAATCAATGCCTGCAGGGATGCCTATAAACGACATAAGTGGGAATTTCAGCAATTAAGAATGTTGTCTCAAAGGAAATTAGTAGAGTCCATTAATTACAATGCCTTAAAGGGAAACATACCAAAATAAGAAAGAAATAAATTAAAATATCAGGAAATTAACAGAAAAAGTCGGGGTGTAGAAAAGATAATGAGCACAGCAGGTATTTGCCACCCTTCTTTTATTAACAAAGTAACAAAACAAAGAAATGGTGATAAAAACTGAACCACCAGGAATAACAGAGCAATATATTCTGCCACAAGATCAATGGCCAGCTTGCTCAAGGCTTTGCTGATCTAAGTCCAACTTGTCATCAAATTCTGTAGAAACTAGTCCCACAGCGAAGAGTGCAAAAAGAAAGTGTCATGCTAATAGGTACATCGAAAGTTGCATTTATGGTACAACATTACTGGAGTGTCAAAGGGCTTTGAGGAGAAAAATACATGTTTTATACTGTGTATATAAGAGGATTTCACTGTTCTGGGACCCTGTGCACACTGACAGACCAGCAGCTCTCTCATTTCACATGCTCAGGTGAAAATGGAACTGGTTTAGTCCAGCCTGTCCCAGTTGAGGGTTGTTGCAAATCCTGCCAAACCCTCTGAATTTCACACTCACACACTGTTCAGAGATGGCCCCTGATGGTCTCAATTCACTTTTGATACATGATAGAACTGACATTTAAAAAAACTTTGACAGGCAGCCTGAATGTCAAAACGCAGGAAACAAGAAGTCTCAATGTAGTATATCTTCCAGCCCTTTACCAGCAGGAAAGTGAAACACCAATGGCTTGTTTGAGTCTATATGGAACCTTGGATAAACAACACTCCACTGACTGCTGCTTGTGGACTTCCAATTCGCATTCTGTTTGTGTGCCTCAGACACCACAGGCAGGAAGAAACTGAAACACATAGACCCCAGTGACAAGATTTGAATGGAGAGACAGGAACTGCTTGAAAAACACAATCATTGATGCTTGTTGCTGGCGGCACCATGCCATCACTCTGGTTTTCAGGCTCATGAAGTGCATTTATGCAGCTCTGGAAGGGTGTTCCCAGTTCTCTGAGTTGCAATGGTTTACCTCTCCTCCTTCAAGCTCAGCCAGATGAATCCTAATAATCTGGCTGGAGCCAATCACTGCTGCTTGACTGGGTTTTAGCAGGAAGAGGTTCAGACGTAGAAACTGCAGAAACTCATGATAAAAAGGAAAGAACCATCTCCATGCCAGATTCCCAGTTAGAATAAACTGGCTTGGTAACATTCACTCTCCTGAGGAGCTGGGCCTCTGTCTTTTCTGTCTACACTGTAAAATGTCTTTTCAAAAAATGAATTTTACTGACATTTGAGGAATTCAATTATTTCTCTAAATGCAAATTCTGCACTCCTTCATCTGTTAGCTCCATATATTTAGTATGAATTGAACAACACCTGCTGACTGGATGAATCATTTGCATCCAAGCCACAAAATGGGAACTAAAGGACCTCCATTACTGCTGTTGAAATTGATGCTACTGATGCTGCCAATTCCACTCCTGTTGCTGGAACTAATCAACATCTCTTTAAAATGATTACAGCATTTAGATAGGGCCATAAAACTACCAGGTGGGCTGTATTTTGTACTGCTTCCTGGTTTTTCTACATTCTTCCCTATGGGAAAGGATTTATTGCTCCCATCAATCCCTCTTACAGTCTTTAGCATGGGAAATATATGTCACAGAGTTTTAATGTCTCATATATTTCCTCAATTACACGATCATTATAACCAGTTTGGCACAAAATACTGTTTTCATCAAACTCAGCATTTAAGGCAAAAGGTAGCATTTGTTAACTTAGCTGCAAATTAATGTAAATTTATAAGCATGGATGAAACAAGATATTTATTGTTTATTTAAAGGTCTTCTAAACTACATTTGCCTGAGAATTTTACTTAAAAACACACAACTTTGTTCTCCAGGAAAAGCTGGCACAGTGAATTCAAGTCAGTAAATCTGAACCTGCTGAGTCCAGCTCCACTGCATGTCAGGGAGCTTGATAACAGACTTTTTTTTGTTTTTTCAGGATAACTCATGTGAGCTGAAGAATGGCTAAGAACAAGAGTGTTCTTTGGGTCTGGGGCATTTTCCAATCCTTTTTACTGCCCCTTCATCTGGGGCATTTTCCAAGCCTCATCAGAAATACCTAAAGTGTCTCTGGTATCCATTAACACAGCAGCTGGGGCTCACAAGACCACAAAGATTTTTCCCTGTTGCCATCACTCTGATGACAGTCACTGATGAGAGTCTGGTGGTGCTCTCCTTGTGACCAGCTGGGCCACAGAGCTGTGCAAGAGCCTGGCTGGCAACAGGGCTAAAGACTGCAAAAGCTTTCCACCCTTTCTCTGGGAGGCAGGGAGAAATTGCAGAAAGGACTCTTTCACTGCAGTCATGGGATGGGGTCTTTCTCCACACAGGGACAGACCTCTGGAGGGTCCTGCTGACACTGCCCCAGTGCCCCCTCAGTCCCAGCACAGACTGTGTGTGCTGCCTGGGGCACTGAAATTGTTGCTGAGCCATAGGACCATGCTCAGAAAAAGGTAAATACATGTCCTTCTGCTGGAGGTTATTTGCCAGAGTCAGACATGAAAGAGGAAAGAAAAATAGACCAAATAATCCAGATGAGCAATTACACATGAAGCTGTTGCCAGTTCCCTGATGCAGACTTCAGGGAACTTCTGTACATTTGGAAAGTTCACGAGTCTGGCTTTGCTTCTGTAACAATTGACTGTGAGTTTAAATTGTTCATTATCTTTAATTAAAGAGGGAAGAATGACTTTCTCCTTCACCAGTGTATTTCCCCAGTGCTGCTTTGGCCTTTCAGCTTCATGATGTAAAAGACACAAGCTCAGTGAAAAAAGACAGCAAGGCAGGTTTCTATCTGTTCTCTCTTTTTGCTTGTCTAAAGTTTAGTGAGCTAACACCATTCTCACTAATTGATTCTGAATTTTAGCAATAGCTTTAATACAAACTATTGAGAAATTGTCCAGCTCTAAAAATTGTTCAGAAAATTTACCAAAGAATACTTGCCCTTGAGAAGCAGAAAGAAGAAATTAAATCAGTGTGAACTTATTTTTCCATAAAACATTCTTATTTGCCCCAGGATTAATATATTACAGTTACAGCCAATATAGACTTTCACGGAGATTCCTAGATAAGAGGTTCAAATATTTCTATAAAGATTTTCAGAGGACTTATTGTTTCTTTCCACTTATACTTTCTCCATCCCCTTCAATATTTCTCAGGCGTGTCTGTACCTCTGCAAGTTCTTTAGTCCCTAACCAGATGTCCAGTCACTGTCTCCAAACAGGAGCTACCCTCCTGTTCTCCCAGCTACTCCTCCCTTGCATTCCCTCTTCCCCACCTCAACATCCTGATCTCCTTAATGCCTCCTTCCTCTGGTCCTATGTCCACATTTGCTTTTGCACCATTTTCACATGGCTTTGTGCTGACCTCCCACTCTCTGGCTTTGGCCCTGCCATCCCAGCATCCCAGGAAACACACAGTGGTCAGCAAACACACAAAGAAAGGAGTGTGGGCCAGGTTTCTTTTAACCAGAGATGGGAGTGTTAAAGGAGATTTAGGCCAGTCCCACACTCAATCAACCAAAACTCAGACAGCTGGAAAATAATGCCTCAGACCACAGGAGCCTCATCTTTGCTACAGCTCAAAATTCAGGCAAGAAATTCTCCCCCGCATTCTGCCTCTCCTGTTAGCAGTGTCAAAGAACAAGCGACATGAACCAGGACAAAGGCGCTGCTCAGGGTGCTAATTAGCATCCCTGACGCAGCATTCCTTGCATGTGCTCGTGTAAACACAAGGCAGGCACCTGCTGAAAGCACAATATTGGGATAGAATTGAGAGAAACCTACTCTTCAATTCAGCAAAAGTCCTCTGCTCATAAGTGTGCACACTGCACTTCACTTCCTGACGTCCAGCTAATATTTCTATGTCCATATTGACTGGTGTTTTCTTTTCTTTTTGATAGCCAATGTTCTTCTAGTAACAATGTAGTTAATCGATAGGAAAGATTATTTTCTGAGTATTTGGGATAATGCAGCTTTTCAGCTATTATGAAGCCATATTGTTTTATAGATTCACTGTCTCAGTCTTTTTTTTACGTCCCTTGAATTTATGTGTGCAGCATCCTAGAGCACCACAGCACACAAGCTCTCTACCAAACACAGGGAAATCATGACCATGGGAAAATAGCTGGAATAATCTCCTTAAAACTTTTAAATTATGATTTATACTTACTATATTTTTGAAGCCTTTGTCTGAAAACTTTGGGAACTGTTGCAGAGATAGAACTGAAATGTATTAAATATGCAGGAAGGCTCTAATGTAACACAAGTTTGAATGACTAAAGTTATAATGTAAAAAAAAGTCATGAAAAAATGTTAGATTTCAAAAAAAGGAAGTGGTGTGTAATACATTTGACACAACAATCCAGCACAGTTCCACATCCAGTAATAGCAATATTTGATGCAGTCTGAGACATTTAAATAAAGTTTATGTAATAAAAATTGAACAAAACTAGAAAAAATGGAAATGACACATCCAAATTCCCTGAGCTGTTTCAAGGTCTCCAGAAGGAACTTAAGTGAATGTCAAACTTTGTTTAAAATCTTTTTCTTACCAGTCTGTTTCTGGAAGTTTTTCACCATGGTTGTTGTCAGGGGCAAAAGCAGTGGGAGAAGGTGATAGAACATTTCAGTAACGAAGGGCACAGATCAGACTGGTGAAGTGAAGATGCCATATTCCAAATTTGCTCTTGGGGAAACCCCAGTGATATACACAAGATGTGCATGTCACTGAATGCCCTCAAATGAACATCTGAACTCCAGCTGACAGAGCTATGTAAGGAGTGGAAACAAATTCTTGATCTGCTGAGCTGGAGAAGGGACAGAACATCTCCAACCAGGTTTTGAGCAGTTTGAAATAAGCACCTCATTAGGCACCTCTGCCATTTTCAACACCCTGAGATTAAATATGCCAAGTGCTTTTGGTGCCTGGCTGTGTTAGAACTTGGGTGTGAGCATGGGTGGGACTGAGGGTTTCTACCATGACTTTTTTCCTGGAGCTGACAAGGTTTGCCTGAGTCCCACTCTGCATATCAATTCCTCAGCAAGAGAACTCTCCTGAACTAATCCTCCCAAAGCAGATAGCACCTGGCAAACAGAGACTCAACCAGCTGTTTCCACTGCCCTGCCTACAAGGAGCAGTGACAGTGCCCTGTTTCTGTAGGAGGCTGCCCTCCTCAGCAAAGATGCTCACAAACCATCTTGCACAATCCCACAAGAGACACTGCTGTTCTGCACTCCCTGCAGAACACCGTGAGGCAAAACATGCCCATGAGATCCTTGTGAGAAGACCTGTATCAGGTCCTGTACTTGTGCTCCCCATAATCATCCCCTTCCTTCCTCCCCAGTGGATCGAAGCTCAGTGCTCAGCAAATGGAGTTATAGGTTAATCAACATCTGTTTGGCAATATCACCTGCTGCAAGGGCTGATGTAGGAGTACAGGAGTAACAGTATTTAAAATGTTATCAACTCTGTCAGTTACCAAGAATCTTTGAACTGATTCCTTCACCCCCAGCTCCTGTTTATCCCTACCTGTTTGCCTGACACCTGCACTGCTGCTCTGCCCCTCTGCGGGAGCACAGAGCTCCCTGAGCTCCTGACAGCTGGGAGACTCTGCAAATGAAGGGAAATAAGGCTATCAGTCAAATGCAGAAAACGTGCTGACAGCCTAAGGCTTTTGGGTATTTTCACAGAGAGTCAGGCAAAACAGGAAAAAATAGGGTTTTTTTCAAGTCTATCTCAGGTCCTCAGAAATAATTTCCTATCTCAGCAGTCCTGGGCAGTCAGAGCAGGAGACAGCAGTGCCCACTATCTTTCCAATTTTTCCAAGCAAATGGTGTGTTATCTTTTTCTATGTCTTTACCTGACATCAGAAAAACCAGCTCCATTAGCACAAGGTTACTCTTAAGAAATTTTTTGTCTTGATTACTCCATTTATGTAATTTATTTTGGTCCTCTGATTCCTATCAGTGGGATCAATATTAATTTAAATCAAAAGGCTGTGCATTTTGTCCTTCTCCATTCATGCAGATCAGGCACACTGCATTTCCCCTGCTTGCACTGCTGTCAAATTAACCTCAGCTGGGATTACCAAGATCAACGGAGAAGAATGACTGCAACCAGTTTCTCCATCCTGTTTTGGCAGCTTAACCCACAGGTAAACTGCAGAATTCTATACATCAGACCTACAAAAAAGCATAGAATAAAACGGGTGAATGCCTGAGAGAATCAGATCACACTTCTCCATAAAAACACCTAACACAACACCTTCCTCCATAAAAAAATTATTAAATGCTGCAGCAGTCATTCTGTGGGCAGGGATGAAGGATTTGCCCTTCTAGGCAAAGATGTGGAGCCAAGGTGGGACTGGGTGTAGAAGAAGGCACAAAGCTGAGAGAAAAAAACTTTAACTTCCAAGCAGTTAATAATTTAGATGGGAGGGTAGAAAATCATAGATTCATAGAATGGTTTGGGTTGGAAGGGACATGAAAGCCCATTTTGTTCCACCTCCTTCCATGGGCAGGGACACCTTCCACTATCCCAGATTGCTCCAAGTCCTGTCCAGTCCGGCCTTGGATACTTCCAGGGAGAGGGCAGTCACAGCTTCTCTGGGCAATGTAACTACCTACAAACCAAGATGCAATATAGTGAATCACCTGGGTTGAAGTAAGGGGTAAATACCACCTGAGCAGCAATGCCAAAGGCAGGGAGTGAGACTGGAATAGCAGTGGAGGAGGATCCTGGACAGCCTTAGGGCACTGTTCTGAGCAGATGTGGCTGTTTAGGATGTGGATACTGAGGCAGCCAAGGCTGATTCCCTATGACAGCCAATAGCTGGTGGGTCATTAGCAGGTGGCCTGTGCTGGGTCACTGAGCTGAGTGTAAGCAACAAGTTAAATGTAAGCAATGACTTAAACTCCAGATAAATCTGATTAAGGGTCAAAGGCCAAACAATTAACATCTCCAGCAGTCCTTGTAGGCAGAACTTTGGGGACAAGGTGTTTTTGACTGGCTTTGTTATTGACTCAGGGATGAGGACTATGATTTAAAGGGTACTATGACATTCATGTAGTTGCTATTAAATAGTGTGCTCCTGGAAAGTCAGATATAGGGAGGAACAGTAGTTTGGGAGCAGACACAGGTGTTAGAGAGTGCACAGAGAGGCTCTCACACTGCACAGCCTGGGTTTGCCAAAAGGCCATGTTACCAGTGACATGCTGAGAACTGTAGCAACTCCACACCCTGAGTTTTGTGGGTCAGTGTCCTGACCACTTGAAAGATCCCTGACATCTGCTTACCTACACTTTCATTTGGACTCACAAGTCATCTGGAATTAGTAAATGAGTCAGAGGAAGAGTTACACTGAGCTAACCCAACTGAAGGAAGTATTTTAATTAATTTTTATGTCAGCTTTTAGAGCCAAGTTCAGGGAAAGACGTGAAATGCAAGGCACAGTCTGTTCATATCAGAATTCAGTATCACTGCCATAAAATAAAGCGCTAAGTTAATTTCTTTCCCTGAACAAAGCTAGATTGTCTTGTTGAGCTTCTCTCTAAGCACAAGCCCTGACCAGAACAGTGCAGTGTCCCCAGGAACACAGGGTGCACTGTAGGGCTCTGCAGAGAGTGCCACCTCACACCCCTGACTGCTGGGGGCAAAAGTTCTGTCCTGGCTCAGCTTTCAGAGGGGGCTCATGGCAAGGCACAGCACTGTTTGAGTCTGGAATTATGAGGAATATTTCTTTGCATGTTTGAGAGATTTAGGAATCTCTGACAAACAGTGTTTTTAACCTTTGTTCATGGAAAAAGGGCTTTTAAGCTCTGAAATGAAGCAGAGTTTTTAAGAGTGTGAATTAGACAGTAGAATAGTGTGTATTTTTATCACAGGGTGAGAATTTTAGATATATAGGGGTTTTAGGATGGCAGACAGGTGAAGACAAGATAGAGGAAGCACATGGCTTTTGGGTTTCCTTCTTCTTCCTTGCCTCCATCTTCTGCTGTGAGGTGGCACATTATAGTTGGTTTAGAATAGAGCTTAAACTTCTAACATAGATTATAGTTATTGCAGTAGAATTATAAATACTGATTACGTAGAATGTAATATAAATATCCATGCCACACTGAGGGTGGGAGCTTTTAGCATTAGGTAGTTGTGCATTAAGCAGGGGGTATTTTGTAGTTAGCATTTGGCATTTGTGCATTTTGCATTAAGCTTTTAGCTTTTCGTAGTGAGTAGTTGAGCATTAGGCTTTTAGTATTAGGTAGTTAGAGCATTTTGTATTGAACATTAAGCATTTTGCATTTTGTGCCTTGAACTGACCTGCACTGAAGAGCTCTGCAGGTCAGGAACAGAATATAATGATAAGAAATAAAAATAAAAAAGAAGAAAAAACAAGAAAGTCTCACACGCTCTTTCCTTCAAGATCTCTGGCTGGTGAAAACAAAACCGTACATTCTCAGAGCAGAAGACAAAAAACGGCCGGCACAGAGAGAGAGAAACAAAAAAATATTTTTTTATAAATCTGAGACAGCAGGGCCCTAGTTGTGCCACCAGCACTGCTGCTAGAGGAACCATAGGCAAGACAAGTGACAGAGCTGCACAAGAAGCAGGACACCCCCAGCTTGCGAGATCCCCAGTGCTCCTGTCTGAAGGCACACAAGGGTGTCACAGCTCCCAGTTAGGGAGGGTCAGCCTCTGGCACGAGGACTCTTCTCACTTTGGTTGGCCCTGTCACCTGGTGCCATGACTGAACAGTGCCCAAACAGCTCAGCTTCACCCCCAGCACACACAGAGTTCCTTCTGCAGGTCACTGAGGGCAAGGGTCAAACTCTGTCACTGCAGTACAGCTGCCTTCACCTGCTGCTGACCTCAGGGCAAAAGGTGCCCTCCCTTTTTCTGTTCTTCAGCAAATACTACCCACGGCAGGGCTAACACCCAGCCTAGGCTCACCCCAGGCTCACCCATGGCATGTGCAGCTCTGGGGCCCCACATCAGTCCTGGCAGGTACCCCTGGGGATCCAGAGAGATCCACCTGTCAACTCAGACCAGTGCTTTCAGATAAAACCTATTCCAATCCAGAAAGACCTTTTTTTCAGTTTATTTAAAATTCACTGTTTGAGAGAATTGCTGGATGTAAGAAGTGAATGATTCACATTGTTCGGGAGTTTCAGATTTCAAGTAGGTATTTTTAGGAAAGAAATGCACTGAGAGGGAATATGTTTTATCCTCCAGATATTTGGAAGGTATAATGAATATGATACAGCAACTGCCATCTACTCAAAAAAAATTCTCTGCCACAATCTCTCCAGCAAGACCCTGCCAGCCATGGTGGGAAGCTGTTCTCACACATGGGCAGGCACCTGGGAGTGGAGCTGCTGCTGCCAGCACAGCACCCGCAGCCTCAGCCAAGCCTCTCCTCACCACTTACATACATTTCATCCAGAAAAATGATCTCTGAATACTACTGTGATACAAGCAGTTAGTAACATTATTAATACAATTATTAAAATTATTAACTTGTGCAGTTTCTGTAATTAATGCTCATTGCAGCTTGATGCTGAGCCCTACTGAAAAGCAGGGTTTGCACTGTGCCAGCAGTGGTAGGGCCTTTGCAGCTCCACAGCTCAGCAGCTCCATGCTTAGTCACTGGTTCCACTTTTTCTTGGCAGACTCAACTGTGCCAATGATTTCCACTGCCAGATGAAGTTGTTCTTCACAGAATCACAGAATTAACTAGGTTAGACAAGACCTTTGAGATCATTTAATCCAACCTATGACTAATGCCACCTTATCAACTGCCACAGCACTGAGTGCCATATTTAGTCTTTTCTTAAACACTCTTCCTCAGGTTTCATAACTATAGTGCAACCGTTTCCAACCATGTACCACTTCAATGAATTCCTTGGCATTTTATGCATCAGAACTAAATTGCCTTTTCTCATCTTCAGGCTCGCTGATAAACTTCCCACCACTTTATAAATCTGGGCCCTTATTTTCTTCTTTTTGCCCCTGAGAAGTGTGGGGTTTCTTTATTAATGTGAGAGGACTGAATCCAAGATGTTAAGACACTGAACCAACAAGAGCTTTTGCTATTCTAGTCTCAGTCTTGTAAGCAATGAAGGCATAACAAATGTGACTTTGAACAATAAATTGGTATAGAGTAGGAAGAAGGTGATTCTGTTTAAATTAAATGGAAGGATAATTAAAACCAAAAATGAAGGTCAAACTTTGCTATATAAAGAACTTGGGCCAATGTGTTCAGGGTCCATGGGTACATGACAGCCTGGAAAGTCTTGAATTCAGGATGGTGAATTTCCCAAGAGCTTTTGTCAAAGTCATGGAGAAAAAAAAAATGAGGGCTCCAAGTCTAGATGAATAATCTCTCCGAAAAACAAGCGTATCATAAGTAAACAGAGAATGCACAAAGAATGGGGAAAAGGTACAACCAGCAGAGAAATCCCACTCAGAGGCTAGAAGATACAGAGGGGGTGAGGATATTTGCTAATCAGTCTGAATTACATCTTCAAAGGGACATAAAACTACACATCTACCCACCCTTCAGCAATGTAGCCATGGAGTCATGAGACAATGAAAGAGTAAAGCAGCCAAGCAGTTAAGATGAGGTTTAAAAAAAAAAAAAAGTTATAATTACAACTCAAATACTTTAAAACCTCCCCCCTTCTAGTCCTCTACTCCTGTTTTTAATACCCCACACAGCTTGGAAAATCTAAGCCAACATATCCACTCCCAGCACTGTATTCACATAGTGCTCCCAGCTGGCAGCAAGAAATAAAGCACAATTGGTGGCACTGGGAACAGCCAGTGGTGCTGTTCCAAGGCAGCCAGGCTGAGCATGGATAGGGAAGGCTGGCCCCAGCAGACACATTTGGAAGTTGCAATTTCAGTCTGAGTAGGAGAAGGACATGTGCACAGTTGACTTTTCCCGAATTATGCATTGGTGAAGTACATTTTTTAGCAATGAATGCTTTCTCTTTTAGAACTACATCTGACTTATTTAGATATTTTTTTTTCTAATACATGTTTTAGCTATAGCAAGTCATCATTCTATTGTCTGATAGGTAACCACACTAAATTGTACTAAAAATAACGCATAAGAGAGCCATTGGGAAAAGATTTACAGCCAACCAGATTTTTTCAGGGCAGTTTGTCTGCCTTATCTCAGCAAAGCTTATGTGGTTACCTCCATTCCTGCATTACAAAATGCAGCCCAATCCCTTCTTGATTGCCTGCAGAAGGACAGAAGTGGTGCTATCTCTGCCTGGGACTGAGGCAGAAGAGCCTGTCAGTGGCAAAGTGCTGCAAAAGGCACAGCAGAGTTCAAGTGTCTCACTGGTCTAATGCCTCCTGGGTGGGCCAGGGACCAACTCCAAATTCTGACTGCTGGAGACTTCATTAAGGCAGTGAAACCAGACTGTAGTGGTCTGCCCTGCAGATAGGGGTGGAAATCTTAACTCTAAACCATGGGTCAGCTCTCAATCAGGGTGAGGTGGTACCCACCCCCAATTATCTCATTTGGTTTATGGAAATCATTTCCAGAAAGTTCTCAGTTCTCGTTGTTGTTATTGGTTGTATTTTGCTGCAATATTTTCCATATTCCTAATCACCTTCCCACATTGGACTATCCCCACTTTCTCCACCCTAAACTCCTCCCTTGTGTTCATGCTTAAGACTGTTGTTACCTTGGACCTTCCCGCTCCTTTTCGGTCCGTTCCCTTGTACGGTGCACGGTTTATAGTTTGTTATTTTCCTATTATTAAAAAGTTCTGTTTCTGGACGACCGAATCAGAGTGTCTCTCTCACAAAGTCGCCATAGGGTGGGTGACCCGAGACGAAGCGCCGGTTATCTCATCCGGGCTAGAATCAGATGCTTCACCAGACCAAGCAGAACTGTCAGAAATCAAAGTACAGAAAAACCTCAAAACCTGATGTCTGCAGGGCCAGACTTGGAGATGAATACAGGATTTGATTTGAGACCTTGGAAAAGGCTACCAGACTTAGAGACTAGAAGAATGTGGGCTTGTAGTTTGTGCAGAAACATGTCAAGCTAGGTAGTGGAAAGTTTGGAGTTTAAAGTTTAAGATATAGAAGTAGTTATAAAGATAATAAGACGTTTCAAGGTGTAATACTGTAAGTTTGTGTGTCATTATATGATTGGTTAAGAAAGTCCGCACTGCAGCAAAAACAAAATAATTAACTATTGGGTTAAAGACATAAATAATCTTTGTGGCAATATTTTATTGGCTAATAAATCTTTTAAAAGCTTTGTAGCCAGAGGTCTTGTGACCTTTTGAATTATGTGGTGAAGCTTGTGAAGACAACCTCACTCCTCCCTAAGACTGTACATGAGAAAAACAATAAATAATGCTTTAATGCATCTATCACTGGTCCTGTCTCTCATGCGAAATCCCAATACAGAACCAAAATTTACCTTCTGGCTATGTGCTGCTTGAACATAGCAGCCTAGAAAGGATAAATTTCGAAGTGTGCCAATCCCTTTGTACAGGCCAGTAATAGCTTTGTTACCTGTACAATAAAACACCCATTTGTCCACAGGTGTTCCTGCAGACCTTGCTGTTGCCCTCAGACTTGCAATTTCCTGACAGATTGTGGAAATGCTCCTGGCCCTCTCCAGAACAAAGTCAGCTGTGGTTTGTTGCTTCACATGTGGATTCAGCCAAAGCACATGGTGTTTAGAAGGCAGAGGGGTATTGCAATATGCAGAGACATTGAGCTGTATAAGAATCTTGGTTAGACATCTATAAATCAGTTAGGCAAAACCACCTGCCTGTCTTGCATTCAATCTCTTAAAAGATTTCTCCGATCTCCAGTCCCACAGCAAACTCCCTGGTCAGTGGAAAGCAAGAAACTGCATCCTGCTTGCCTTCTCTATGCTCTCCCTTCCACTTTCCTCTTCAAGAAGAAAACAAATGAAAAAGTGTGATGCTTCAGGATTCAGCTCATGTCACCTCCTCAAAGTCATCAATAAATCAGAAAAAAGCATAGGAAGAGAAACTGCTGTCCAAATTAGCACTCAGAGTTTCCAATTCTGAAGGTCTTTTTCAGTGCACAAAGCCAAGTAAGTGCCACAGCACTGACCTGACAGAGCAGTCCTTGGTGGCTCCTGTGGCTCCCTTGGTTCTTCTTCCTTTGATTCATTTTAATTAACTATGCAGAGTCTGAATCATAAATTTCAACCTTAATTTCTTTTTTTTTCCACTAATCCCATGATCAGAATAAAATCTTGGCTTCAAATATACACAGCGCTTTTGGAACATGTCATTTATATCTAAATGATTATCAAAAACTCCCTAAAGCATAATGTGAGGGAGGGTTTACCCCCTTTCATTAAATACTAAACTGCTTAAATGAGCTAAGGCAATATTCTTTTATGGTAAAAAAGTTCCTCACACACTCAGCTCTCTCCTTCTTAGAACCTCACAATATCTTTTGTTATTTGTTAGTCTTTCATGATCTTATCAGGCAAGTTACATACATTTTCCCCTTACACACTGAAAACCTCTAGGAATTACATGAACTACATTTGATATGAAAGGCTGTATTCACTTATGACACACAAGGCCAAAAAATCATCTTATGAGAACCATGAATTAACTGTTTACATGGCACAGCATGATCCTGAATGAGTCCCAAAAGACACTGAAATATGGACACCCCAATTCTAAATCTCAGATTGTTTTTCTGAAGATTTTGATTTTCTCTAAGTACTGGCTGAGACTGGCTGCTTTATTGAACATTTTAGAGATCTATCTGCAATGTGGTGTGAAGAAAAATATCTTGGAAAAATTCATTATAATCTGTGTGCTGTTCTCATCCCCTCGTGCAGTGGAGCCACTGTCATCTTTTCTTCTTATTGCTGTCACGCAAGTTCTCAGTTAAGAATAAAACTGTGTATTTTGTCAAAGAAGATTTTTCACAGCCATGTGGGAAAGACCCTCTTGGTTTACAAGCTAAGAACCCTTTTACGTCTGACATTGGCCAATGAGTTTATTTTCAAGACCTGGTTTGGCTTTGTTTTTTTCTTAGTATACAAATAGCTTTTTAAAACAGTCCTTCTGCCCTTTTGAAACAGTAACATTGTTTTAAAAATAAATTCATTAATTCAGCAGACACAAAATCTGATTTCTGTCTAGGACATCGGTAGTAGCTTGTGATATAATCAAGACTTAAACAGATATCTCAAGGCTTTTTATTTGCAAAGCTGCAATTTAGGATCAGTCCTTCCCTTTCTGTATTTGACTGCTCTCCCACATGAAGAGCACCAGCTGTGGCAATGTGCACTGTGGGAAGGACCTCTCACATCCCCCAGTCCCACCACCTGGACAGGGTCCCTCTGGATCAAATGCTGGTATCTCACAAACAGGGAGGCTGCATCACCTGGATCCATCAGGCCAGGGGTAGTTCTCATCTCATCTTACAGGCTGCCCAGACACAGTTATGAAGTGAGTAGAACTTTGAGGACAGAAGTCTTCAGGTTCGTAAAAGTTTTTTTCTGTGGCTTTAGAGAAAAAAACTTTTGAAAACTTTAGAAAGTTTTGAAGATAAGATTTAAGCAACAATTTTAGTTCAGACTAGGTGATGTGTTTGTTTTGTTTCCTTCAGGAAATTTCAGGGCAAAGCCAGGACAGCTGGGTATCCCAGAGGAACCTTCACAAGAAGATTGCTCTGTTTGTTGGTTTGGTTTTGTTCTCCGAAAAGGTTCCAGCCTTCAGGAAAAGATCTTTTGAATTTGACTGCACCTCTACAGGCATCTGAGAGGTCAGTTGCCCTTGCAGTGTCTTTGGTGGCGAACATGCAGAATCTTCAGCTTCCACAAGGCTTTCCTTGTTTGTCCTGACAGTTAAATGTCATTTCCTCTTCTTCTGAGAAAATTTATTAATGAAATATTAGACACTACATTTCATAGTAAAAAATTAATGCTCCACCAGTAACTGCCGAGAGCTCACAGCATGGAAAGGTGAAGCAGCAAGCCAGCTTACTTCCAAAGGAACAGTCTTCTTAAACATCTGTCTTGGAACAATTCTCATCTTCCTGAAACTTCAAATTACCCTAAGCTCCAAGTCCCCTCTGTTCATAACTTTTAAAAAGCAGTCATATTTGGAGAATAAGCTCCTGTACTGAGTTCTGAGGGTATCTGACAGATATCAGGCTACACAATCTCCTTAAATCTGGATGAATTACATTACTAAGATTTCTTTCTAGGAATTCCTGCTGATGATCTCTGTCCACAATGCTCAAGAGCATTGCAAGGATTTTGGCTTGACAGAGACAAAGGATAAGTTGTATGGGATTATTCAAAGGTCCAGGTTCCTGTTCCTAGGAGCCAAGGGAAGAGTACCTGGGACATCACCAACAGGGAGTGATAGCTCCCCGCTGTACCTTGTGATTGACCAGCAGTTCAAATCCCTGCAGAGCCAGAGGTAACATGTCGCCCTGTTTTTGCATGTTTCTTTTAGCCTTCTGATGTTTGAATTTTTGGAGTCAGTTTCTCACACACGATTTCTGTAAACAATGATTGTTTACATTCTTCTCTAGAGGAAGCGAAATTTGATGGACTGTTGGTTTGACCTGAGGGGATTAGAGAGGTTGTACTCTATTCTCCAATCATGGGTCACCTTTGGAAAGTTATAAATATCGAAGTCCACAATAAACTTTCTCCTTTTTTCCTTCTCTTCCCTGAGGAGAGCTGTTGTGTGTGTGTGGTTCATTTCTTGTCAAACAGCCACATTTGGTGACCCTGAGTGAAGGACAGCCGTGGGTGAAGTCGTCTCAGTTTCTTTTCCTTCTTTCCTCCTCGGGGCAGCTGTTGTGTGGTAGCAATGGCGACCTCCCTGCTCTTTGCAAGAGGATCGCTAGTCCTGGAGCTCTGGGCGGGGTTTCTAGACAGAAATCATATCCCTGCTCCAAGAGTGAGTTTGAACAATTGCTCCTGTGGGCTCAGAGAAATGTTTTTTTTCAGGACTTTAAACGCGTTTTTTCTAGAGACGCTTGGTCTCTAGTTGGAGACCGCCTTATGGGGGTTCTCTTTGCTGGTTGTAATGAGGATGTGGAGAGGCTTTTGGTCCTCTGGCAGGCAGTGGACCTGGCTTTGGAGATGTACTCCTCTGGCTCCTCTGGGAGCTCCGTGACTTCGCGAAGCCCCCAAGGGGACTCTCTGTCTCGGATGTGAACGAAAGGGGGAGGGGGATTTCGGCTCTCTCTGTGAGGCGGGACCCTTGCCCACCCCGGCAGGGTTGTGCTGATGTGCGGGCTGCTGAAGGCTCCGAGAGAGCGGCTCCGCCGGTTCCCCACCCCGCACCGCGGCGGCAATGCGAGGACGAACAGCCCCTCCCTCGGTGCCTTCCCGGTGCTGGGGGATTGCGGGGGAGCCCTGGCTCAGCCTTCGGCCCTGATTTGGTCTGAGTCTGGGGCCCCACTGCATCCGCACTGTGGTAACTCTGCAATGTATCCCCCGGCTGCGGCCAGGGACGGGTCCGGCTCTCCGCCGCCGGTTCCGCGGTCAGCGGGGGCGGTGCCGGGAGCCTCCGCTTGTGCGCAGCCTGTCGGGCATGTGCAGGCGGTGGAAGCCTCCGGATTGGGGGCGTTAATGGATTTCTTGTCCAGCCCCATCAGGAATGGCGGTAGGCCCATCCTGCTCCGCTCGGGGTGGACTGCGATCGGATACCCTGTGAAGGGTGGGACCCTTCTGGGGGCGGTCCCGGGCTCCGTTCCCCCCGCGCTGCCCCCGCCGGGCGCGGCAGGTGCTGGCGGATTCGCAGCAGAAGCAGCTCCGGCAGCGCCGTCTCTTTCTGCATCCCGCTTCCCCCCACCACGCCCGGGGGATGTGGACCTGGGCGGCGCCGCTCCACTCCATACCGAGCGCGGCTTCTGCTGGGACAGTTGTGGCAGGGGAATGTTTGGACTGATAAGAGACAGGAAAAGGTCACCTCCCTTGTGTTGCTGTGGTCAGTCAGGGAGACCAGACCGCACCTCCAATGTTTGTATGGCTACTGTTCATGTTAACAGTCAAGCTTTGCAGGGGTCGGGAAACTGGATGCAGAGCGCAAAGGGGAGTCGCACTCAGACAAGTTCGTCTCTAGACCCAGGAGCCAATGGAGGTCTGCTTAGTCGGCTCACAGCCAGCACCGGCGGCTCAGCGGGTGTGGTGTGAGCACCGCGGAAACAGTTGTCATGGACCCTGGAAAGATACACAAGGTTCCCCTGGATGCCATTGGTCCCTTGGGTGGAGACATGAGTGCTCTCCTTATGGGGAGGTCTAGTGCCACCATTCAGGGCATCATTGTGCACATGGGGTTGATCGATGTGGATTTTACGGGACAGGTTTGTGCAATGGTATCCACACCCACTCCCCCGTCACTATCCCAAAAGGGACAAAGATTGCTCAACTTGTGCCTTTTAAGTCTTCTGTTCCTAGGGCGGTTGACTGGGCGCCAGGAGAAGGCAGCTTTGGATTCACTGGGCCGCCTTATGTTCACTGGCCCACTGTCCTGTCTGAGGACCATCCTGTAAACGTGTGCACCCTTTCCATTCCTGTTGTGGCATTGCTGGAGATCCATCTCCGTGGGCTTCTGGACACTGGCGTGGACATCACAATCTTCTCCCTTGCAGCCTGGCCTCCGGAGTGGCCTTTGGAGCCGGTGTAGCCACCTGTCATGGGATTGGGAGGAACAACGCAATGCTGCGTGAACCAGCAGCCTGTGCAGATCACAAACCCAGAGGGACAGACAGCCGTGGTTCGGCCTCATATCACTGCACGTCTGGTTAACCTCTGGGGGAGGGACGTTCTATCTGTGTGTGGGGGTGCACATCGGGACGGATTTTTGATGGGGGCCACTGTGATGAAGGGCGCAGAGTTGGCCCTTGAATTTTTGGAGTCAGTTTCTTGCACATGTTTTCTGTAAACAATGATTGTTTACATTCTTCTCTAGAGGAAGCGAGATTTGATGGACTGTTGGTTTGACCTGCGGGGATTAGGGAGGTTGTACTCTATTCTCCAATCATGGGTCACCTTTGGAAAGTTATAAATATCGAAGTCCACAATAAACTTTCTCCTTTTTTCCTTCTCTTTCCTGAGGAGAGCTGTCATGCGTGTGTGGTTCATTTCTTGTCAAACAGCCACAGTAACACACAGACCTCTTCCATGAATGTACCTCACTGCTGTGAGAATTCACCTACCTCCTCCTTATATCTCCAATAAAAAAATGGCACAGTTTTGTGAAACTCAGAACAGTTCTGTGAAGAAGCATCTTCTTGTGAAGAAGTACATCCTTTTAGATGATCTAAATTTTACATGAGATGATCTTATCTGAAGGTGACTTGTTCTCAGCTGTGTCATCCCTTTTTGAAATGGGAGAGGGAGTTCTGTAGGAAATCAAAACCTGATAAAGTGTTTAAAAGGTGGGCACACAACGGATCTATACAGCTGCACAGCAATGCTTTCTGCTTTATTCTCCAGTCTTTTCCTAGTAATTACTCCCATTCTAGCTGGGGTTTTGGTTTGTTTAGTTTTGCTTTGCTGTTGAATTGACAATATAATGGATAGTCCTATAAAACCGCTCAGGAAAAAGATCTTGGAGTTAATAGCTAGTTCAGGGACCATCACTGAGTGTGTTTTTCCTCCCATGTGAATCACTGCACATTTATCAACAATGAATTTCATCTGCCATTTTGTCAAAGCGTTGGACAATATGAGCTTGGGGATCCATTCCTGCAAACTCCACTTGCCCTGCAGGGTTTGCTCAGCTGAGTTCATGGACAGGCTGCTTGGAGCTCTCTCATCAGCACAGGGGGAACAAATCTGCTGGCAAACTGCACCAACACAGAATAGTTAACTCTAGTTAAAAATAAAAAGTGGTCTAAAAGCAGAGGTACAGCAGGGCTGCCCTTCAAAGCTGTGGGAAGCCAGAAGGAACTGGGGGGTTGGTCCCACCAGCCTGGGAGCATGGGAACTTGGAAAGCACATAGTCCTGAATCAACACTGCTTTTGTAAACACCAAAACACGATGCAAATGCACATTAAAACAGAATACAAATGAACAAGCCCTCAGAGGCACTGCATCATTTTTATGTTACCCTACAACTCCCTGTGGGGTGATTTGATGTACAGAGTAGGCTGCTTTTCCTTACTTGGTGCTTTCCCTCTAGAGAGCTTACATACACCCCCACTCTCCACCCAGGTCAAGCAGTCAGTAGTGACTCTTATGGTTAATCTGTTTCTCAAAGAGACACTTGCCTTCTCTTCTCAGAGTGCCTTGTGTTTCTGCTGAAGGCAGGGACAACTCATGTGAGAGACAGTTGCTTTTGGAGTGTTGATTCAGATAAAGCACCTCAGAGAGAGGAGCTTTCTCAAGGCAGTGAACAACACCACAGTTATGAGCCTCTATAAAACATAAAAGAGCCTGCAGTCTGGGAGAGGAGTGTTTAGTCATGTCACAGCTCCATGGTCTCCAAATGATGCAGTCATGAAAGACAATGAGTACTCCAAATTCAGGAATTAAGCTTTGCTCCAAAACCTAGCAATATAAATAGAAAAATTTGAGTTGATTTTGGTGGACTCTGAGTGGCTCCAGCTTTTAAATTTCTATTTTAGCAACATCCATTAAAAAAAGCCCTATATCAGACATATTGGATATTTACTCAACTTGTATGTTCAACAATCAAGACAGAGAGACCTCAAAATTTAGCTCACAGATAGTCTGGGTTATCCTACCCGAAGGAAAAGTCACAGCAGTAGACACATGAGAAACATATGGCCTTATCAAGAGCTTCATCAACACAGATGCAGACAAGCCTTACCCATGCAGCATCCAGAATCCAGGTGAAAATCCTGAGGTGGTGGTGGTGGTGGTGGTGTTGTTCCCCAGTCACAGACTTTCTGCAAAGGTCACACTGTGATAAATACTCAGAGGAGCACCTGTCTTTACAGGGTGCTGTAAAGACACACAGTGTGTGTCTTTACACACCTACAAGCTCAGAAGCAGGGCCTGATTTCTGCAAATCCAGATTCTGACAGAATCTCATGAGCTGACAGCTTCACTGACACTGACCAGTGTGTAATAATTTTATTTTTTTTTTTATTGTGGGCATCTGCCATCAGCAACATGCAGGAGAATAAAATGCAGCTAGAGAGCCTGACTTCCAAGAAAGGAGTATGCCATAGCTCCCTCCTATGGCATGATTCATATCCTTTTTCTTCATCATTTTTAACAGTGATCATCCTATTCTAATATTTCATTAACATTCTTTATTTAATCGATTAACCTGCAGCAACAATCTCAGAGAAGCCACACTCTTTTTGTGCTGTGCCATTCTTCTCTCCCTTAAATTAGAGATGCCTGTCCACAGGAATGCTGGCCATTATATAAATTACTTTAGGAAAATGGATAAAACGCATCAATCAGGAAAAATAATTTATGATCTTTCCAAACACAATAATCTATCTGGTAATAATTTCCTTCATGAAAGGTCATCCGAGAGTTGAAAGGCCCAGTTCAGGACAACTCTGGGAAGAGACCAAATGCAAGTAGACTGACACTTTTGGCTTGTGAGATTTGTCAATACAGAGGGTACTGGGTTTCATGGGCTTTCTCTGACACTTCTTGCTTTCAGAGCCACCTTCCCTACACCACTGCTCTCCTTGATCCCTGCGTCAGTCCCAGCAGTTGTTATGTTGTCCTTCAACGTATCTGCTTGAATGGCAGACTAGAAAACATCAGTACAGGCAACGAAGCTGATGCCATTATATGAAAAGGGCCATTAAATCATCATTTTAAAAAATAATTTTTAACCCACACCATTGGGGTCACTAAATAAAAATCAATTCCTGTCTGTGTTGCAAATCTGGCAGTAATTCTGCCTCCAATGGGTACAGCAAGATTAACAGCACATCAGGTAAATGCAGCTGGGAAATGACATTTTCATTAGTGATTTATTGGGTGTGAAATTTCCACCGTGGTGAAATATGCATGAACAAAGCAGGTTAGAATGTCTCCATAAATATCCATGTTACTAATTACTGCTGAAGCCCACACTGGATTAAATGTTAAAGCATTCACAAGCCACAGGAGAATTCTCTAGGACAAGACTTTTAGGGAGAAACCAAAAATACATAAAACCCAATAAACAGCAAATTAAGAGGTTTCCTACTAATCACAGCATATCACTTGTCCCATCCCTAGAAAAACAAACCAACCCCAAAACCCCATGAGAAAGCAAAGCAAAGTAATACAGTCTCCATTAGCTATTTGTCTTGATAATAAAGAGTGACAGGGAGTAATCCTGGCCTGAAGACCAAATGGTGGAAAAGGCACCAGCTACTCCATCCCTTAAGCTGGGCAAAGCATGTCCAGGTGAGTTCTGGTCTGAGCTGTGCCCTCACCCAGTGTCCAGGACTGAGAGCACTTGCTGTGTCATCACCAGCAGCAGAGTGACCAGCACTGTCTGGGTCACCCTGCCCCTGTCACCTCCGTGCAGCAACACCCTGACTGTAATGGCCCCAAGCCTGCTTCCCTTTAGCAGCTGGCTGCTCTGGGTTATCCCGTGGGACAGAATCACCAGGCAGCTGGATTGCCAAAGCACCCAGAAAGCTTCAGACAGGCCATGCAGACCCAGCCAACATAGACCTTCAGCTTTCTCAGGGAACCTATGCATAAATGGCAAAGTCAGCAGAGCAAGAGGCAGTAATTGGAACAGCCCATGCATTTTCTGTTTGCTGACTGCAGGCAGACAAAGTACCCACTCTGGGACTGGCCAGCAATTGGTGTATGAGCTTGTGCTGGCTTTTATGGGCAGCCACATCAGAGTTTGGGCACTTCTAGAACCTGAAAAGGTGAATTTAAGCCACACTGGCTCCCAGTCACTGGTACGGGTTTTTTGGTATTTAATTAGCTCACATCATATCACATCACATCACATCACATCACATCCCTGCGTTAAAGCACAGCCACACAGATATGCACATGGACCACCACTTTGGTGGGAGAGGATGAAGAGGAGGCCACCACAGAGCCCTTGAATTGGGATGGACACCCTATAAACCACTTCTGCTGTCAACAGATTGGCAACATGGGGCCCTAGACATAAACAAATTTTGACTTCACGTGAACATTTATGGGCAACAAGATAATTCTGCATTGTTGAGCAACCAGGATTTTCCTTTTTCCTCACTTTTATACAAATCTTCCACATAATCAATTGCTTAAGCCAAGGTAACTTCTCTGTCACTTTTGCTAGTTGATCACACCAAATATTTCTCATATTTGATACATTCCAGCTGGCACAGCTTCAATAGAATTAATTTCCAGTGGAAAGAGCTGCACTGTGCAACAAGGCCCAGATTTGGAGAATCAATAGCTGGCCACAGTTAATAATCTGTAGGTCTCCTCTGGTTTTGATACCCCTGAATAACAACAATGCAACATAAAGACATTTAGAGAGAAGTGCAATCCTCAGAGTGTTTCATGTTTTGTAGATTGGAAGCTTTACACCAGATCTTCTGCATCTCTTTTTGAGTACATTGTTAAAAGTATCACTACATATTACCAACATTGTTCTTGCTGTACTAAAATACTTAGTAATGACACAAACATCATTCAAATTCAAATTATCAGATGTACTGACAACATATTCTAGAATTTAATATCATGCTAAATGATTTTGAGGAAATGTTCTGTGAAGTCAGTGAAGCAGCAGCAAAAACTAATTCAATTCTCAAATGAGTAAAGGTGAGAAATTGTTCTTATAAAACCAATATTGTAAAAATACATGCTGGGATACACTGCTGACTTCTAGGGGAAAGAGAAGGAATTTCTTCCTCTAGCAATAACCACCTAATTTTGATGATTGATGTAGTTTACCTTGAATCAAAACTGCTCCATGTGCCTGGAGTAAGAGTGTCCAAAATAATACATTGAGGAATGCCATACATTCAAAATACCAGTCATGACCCAAAACTATTTGTCATTGATCATGATATGATGAACATATGGATCTCAAGTTAAATGAAATTCATCTTAAATTTCTGGAAACTACTAAAGAGCAAGAGCAGAGTCTGTCTCACCTTCTGGAGCAAACAGCATCCTGGCATGACATTTGCATGGAACACAGGTTTCACATTGCCCAAAATTAGTGAAATGTGCATTGATGATCATGTAGCTCTATCAGTCTTGCTCTGGTGGCATGTCCCAGGACAGCTTCCAGGCAGGAGAGGAACCTACAGCCATTCTCTGCTTCCAAACACCTCACACCAACAAAGAAGAGATTTCATAATATATCATCTCTTGGAGATGGATTATTATGGTGCTTGAGATTAACTAACAAGCAATCAAAAAGAGACAAAAAAATTATAGAGGTTTTAATAAATTGATGAAAGTTTTAATAAAACACATGTCAAAAAAAAAAGAACACAAATCTTGTTATAAACAAGCACAGTATGTTTGAAGTTTATGCCTCTTATAAGCTCCTTTTTATTAATGTGTTCTTTACAAAGCTCAGCATGTCTTTAAAGCATTGAGCAAATCACAGCATTCACAGTGGGCCCATATATTGGCTTAGAATGGCTGGTGATGTGCTCAGTGTCTGTGATAGAAATCTAGATTTATACACAAATAAAACAGGCAAAAAAGCTATAAAGTTCAATAAATTCATGCTCCCTAGTTTACACACAGCTAGTTTGTGTGAATGGGTGTAGACCACCAGAAAACTCACTCGCATTTATGCATTCATCCCAGCCTATAGATCTGGTTTCCTGCACTGAGTATGCCACCCCAATCCAACCTCAGGTCCCTGCACTAAATAACAGAAGCAGCACCCAGGAGAAGGACTGCCTTCTCCAGACCTGCTGAGCTGCTCTGGATTTGCAACTCTCCGTATCCTTTCTTCTCTCCTCCTCCTGGAGGCAGACTTCAGGCTCTGGAGACACAGGGCAGTGCCCACACTTCCCTGGATGCAAATACTCTGTTTCAGCTAGGCAACATCAGAAACTCCCCCACACTCCTGCACTCCCCAGGAGTGACTATTGCAGAGCTTCTAGCAGAACTCTCACGCTGAAGAAACTCCCCCATATCTGGAGAAAAAGATCACAGTCCTGGATCTGTGTCTTTGATGAGCAAAATGCCAACACAAATAGAAAGAATTTATCCCTGTGGTATAGAAGGGGAGTGTGACATGAATGTTAACAATATTCCAATACTGCTGGAAGAGGGGAGCTGTCACACAGAAGCCCCCTCCCTCCACAGCAGACACTGACTGAGGTGCAGATACAGTCAGCATCTGAACTGAGCTCACACAGAGTTGCAGAAGAGTCACAATTCATTTTACTTATTACATATTGTACTTTGCATTTAGCCTTTTCTACCTCTAGCTATATTTTTTAATTAGTAATGTACTAATAGCCAAATTACAAACCTTACTATTGTGCCGAGCTTTTTGTCCAGGGTCAAAAAGCTATCTCTAATGAAAAGCAATCTCTAACTGCTCTCTGTATTTGGGGAAAATGGGCAGCAAAATTCAACTGATGTCATGCACAATGCTTTTGATAGGAAGCTGTAAATCATCTTCCCCGAAACAGAATTCATTTGTTTTCTAGCAATGGCATATTTTCATGCCATTTATGAACTCAGCAGAAAAGAATTCAGAGAAACCTAATAGATACTAGATATTCTGTTTTGAGGTTCTCAAATAGAATATTTAAGAATATTGATTTTTGTAATGCAGTTACATTGTATTCCCAAACATTAAATGTTAAAGCGTTTTTAGACAGATACCTGAAAATGGACATCAAATTTCCATTAGCTACTATCTTGAAGAAACCTTGCTTTTAGAAAAGTGGTCAAGGCAGTTAGGGACACAAATCCTAAGGACTTTTAATTACACTTCTAATCCTGTCCCTGTCTGGCATTTTTGAAAATAGAAAAAGCACAGAAACACAAACAAAACAGCAACTGAGGAAGGGCGGCCCCATGATCAGCACTCAGTGCCTTAGCTCACTTCCCAACCCTGCCACCAGCTTTATTTTCATCTGTGGGCCACTCAATTTGACTTTCTTTTCTCTCCCTACAGCAGATATAACACTCTGATGAGGAAATACTTAAATAGGCACATCTGGGAAGAGGCCATTGCACTGACACAACTGTTACATACTTTAAATGGCAAGAAAGATTGCTTTAATAATTGAATAGCATATATAAAAGTCCAAGTAGGAAAGGAAAAAGGTAACTTGAAAAGAGAAGGTAAGAAGTACATATAGCCCCTCCAAAGTCAATGGGAATTTTGCCTTTACTTCACTGCAATAAAGATTTCTGCATTAAACACTCACTGCATTAAACACAATAAGCATTGGATCCTGTATCCAGTCCTTAAACCTGTTCTATCTGATGCAGTATCACAATATCTGCACATATTTCATAACATGTTAAAGGAAGTGTACAAGGGGAACACTGAAAACCTGCAGTCAGTGTGCTCAGAGGAGGACAACATGCTGGCATGTGTGGATTAGTATTGTTTCAGCTTATAAAATCATCTTTTATAAAGACAGGAGCATGACTCCTGCAGTATTCACATTTTCTAACACAGCCAGAATCTTTCAAAGCCCAGCATGCTCAAAATGAGATCCCAAGTTCTATGTATTACATTGATTTTATAATTGATTATCTTCCCAGGGTCACTATCTGGAGACATAATTTTTTTTCAGCTGATTTGTTTCCCTGGACAGCTGCTGCTTACAACCTCCAACTTTCCAATAGATGATGACAACACATTGAAGGATGGCTTGAGTACTGTGATCATTCACTTCCACCCTGTGGGCTGCAATCCAAAACTTTTCTGGATCTAATTTCATGCAGAATATTGTCATTGGAAAGAAAGCATACAGATTTTCACCAATATGAGGGCATTTCACCAAAACATTGTGAGGGCTGATTCAAACACATCTGGTGTGAAGCAATGTGTACACTCCCACTACTAACCACGGTTCCCTTTGCTCAGCAGTTCATCTGAAGACACATCTTCCATTTCCAGCTCAATACTTACAATACCTTGGTATTTTAAAGCCTGTCTTTCCAGGCACTTACTGCCTTGTAACTATATAGCTAAGAATCCAAAGTCCACTAAAATCAATGAGTCTTCCACTGACTGTGTGAGCTTAGATTTAACTCCAGAAAGATTTGGCAATATCAGGGTTTCATACAGAAGTACTGTCCTTATAACCTGACAGCCAGTCACTGATCTGTGAGGTCCCTTTATGGGTCACAGACACCAAGGACAGTGGTGAGACTGTGGATGTGGCATTGTCATTGCTCCTTGCAGGAATGCAACTGCAGGGAACAAAACCTTACATCAAGAGCAAGTGAGTAACTGCCTGTGAGTTTGTCACCTGTCCCTGCTCATTTCCCAAGGCAATCCATACGGGCAATTCCTGTGAAGAATTCACTCACACATCCCAGCAAGACGTTGCCAGAGCTGTGTGCAAGCAGGAGCCAACACCACTACTCGGGCTGCAGGGAAGATGAGATGGGAAAACCATCCATGAAACACTGAGGAAAGCTACAAATGCAGAGAACAAATCCTCTTAGTGGGGGCTGTGTAGCAGCAGCATCCCCTCTCCCATCCAACCATGCTTCAAGCACTCTGGAAAAGGAGCTGACATTGGCCCCTCTGGCAAGGACACCTGGGTTAGTGACTGGTGTCTTAGTCTGACTTAGTGACTGGTGACTTAGTCTGACTGGTCAGAGATCTCAGAAACTCTGCAGGTGGGAGTTCACATGTCAGGAGTCCTGCCCTCCAAGCACATTTCTGCATGCAAGAAGGAACCAGGCTGGTGGTTCCCTTCCAGAGTGCTGATGCCTCTCCAGGAACAGGATTTGTCACTCCAAGTGCAGAGGGATCACTTTATAATTTTTACTAAACAACACTACCCTAGCTGGCTTTAATTCCTGATTACTTCTTCAGAGCTTTCCACTTCGCCTTAGCTGGCAATTATTTTGTTGTGATTAATTACTGGTTTCAAAAGTACCACCTTCATATTTAGTGGGCTATATAATAAAGAGCTTTAAACTTCTAAACCTTTGCATTTTATTCACAGTAGGACAGAATATGTTGTGGCCAGTATTTATTTTAACTCATTGTTTCATGTTAATGTTTGCATTGTTAATGGTTCATTCTATGTATCCCTGTGTTTTCCCTGGTTTGCCCCTACTTTTTATCCTCCCTTATCCTCACCTTGTATGGTATTCCCCACCTTTTGTTCCAGTGCCTTCCCTGCCCATCATCCTAGCCCTACCCCTTGTTCCAGCACCTTTCCGGTCATTCCTACCCTAAACCCATGCGTGTACCACCCCCTGGGGTGTCACCCTGAACTCGATGCCACATTGGGGCATCTGACCTCCCTTCTCCTCCCCCTTCACCCGGTTGGCCCAGGGAGTCTGATGTAACCCTTTCACTCCTCCCCTGAAATCTCCACATTGGTTGTTCATTTGTATCAGCCCCTCCACGTTATTTTGTATTTAATCCCGTGCACAGCAGTGCTTGGGGATCTCCCGGTGGTGTCCTGTTTGGCTTCCCTTCCTGTGATAAACCTCACCTGTTGGAACCTCATCCTGGAGTGCTTCCTCCTTTCTCCTTTGCCTGATCCCTGCTGTGGCTATCTATCCTGACCACCGTAGAGCCTCCAGCTCTTCAGGTTTCACCACTGCATCACCCCCTGTCGTGGTGGTTCCCCACTCCTGGCGTGGCCCTGCAGTACTCCAGAGCTAGCCCGGACTCTGGTGGGCCATGTCAAAGTCTAGTTATGATCCTCTAGTGAAAAATGCACTATACAGACCTACCAGAAACTAATTCCTGCTCCAAAGACTTTACAATTTAAAGCTGTGATTGAATTCTTGTTCACATCCTTATCTTGAAGGAGGTAGGTTGTTCCAAAGACTCCAATGTGATTATGATAATTCATGATATTCATGAATTCAAGAGCATGCATATGTATTTGCACAATTGTAGAAGGCCACAAGCATTGGAAGAGCAGCAGGAGTATATATAAAGAGAGATAATTGTGACTAATGCAATAAGCAGTGGTTAGAGAAGACTAGCTGCCAAGCTGTTGCTGAATACTTTATTGGCAATGCACTGGGGGCAAAAGTCAAGGAGAGATTTGAAAAAGGACAATTTAGTATTTTGTTGGCTTTTAGGAGAGCCTTTCTTGTGCATCATTGTAGGAAAAAGCACAAAAATGTCTGATGGAGATAGGATTAATGGTTTAATTTCTAGGGAGTATTAAATTACCTGGCATATTGTAGAAACATTTCTAATTTATAATTTATAAGTAAAATGACATTAGCAATTTACACAAAGCTTAGAGAAATAGTCTAGACAAGAATTATTATATTGAAATCCAAGGTTCATGCTACAGGATATGGGTGTTAAAACAGGAGCCTGTTTTAACACCCATATCCTGTAAGAGGATCCACCACAGAGAAGAAGACATCAGTTTCTTACTTTCCCTGCCTCTGCCCTCAGTCTCCCTCCTGTCTGCAGACAGGAACAGCAGTACTGTGAAGAAACAGCCCAGGGGAGCCACTCTGCCACTGCAGATGAATGCAATCCCACTCCAGCTGCACCACCTGTGGATTGCAGAGCATCAGGATCTGGGCAGGATCCTTCACAACATCATCCATCACTAAAATGGATTACAGAGATGGAAGCTAGGAAACAACATAAAAATCTTTTTCTGCTAAATGATGTTATGGATTGTGGGTTTCCTTCACACATGTCAGCATTTTACTTTTAGAAGGATGCTTCAAAACAAATGTTGCAAGCAATAAAAATAGTACAAGGCTACAAAGAGCTATTTACCAGCTTGCAAAGGCCACACAGCTGAGATCTGCAGGCACAGGACAGGAACCATGGTTAGCTCAGAATTGCTTCAGGCTCAGGGATGGGGGTGTCATCCCCTTCTCTACTGTATTGCCCATTGAACATTCACATTTTAAAATTCATTTTATTCCCCAGTTATTTAATTTCTAACCCTCCCTATTTTTAGCTACTATTTGAGATTCCCTCATTTTTCAGGTTATCAAGAGGTACAGCCAACACTGCCTGCCCTTTTAGTAGGTATTCTGGGATTTGTAGCAGTAAATTTTGCCCCTAGAAAGCCACACCAGGGTGATGGGCATCATTGATAAGGGGGTCTATCCTACAGAGATAAAGGAAAAGTTACCAAGAGCCTGACTGGTAAACAGGCATTATCACATGGATAACTCTTAGGGTAACTCTTAGGTTAACTCTTTCTTCAAGGAGTGCAAGGAGATCACAACCAGCCCCCAGCTGCTCTGTGACACCACAGGGCTGCCTGCAGTGTGTGGCACTATTCCTAGCAAAGACAGGGACAGAGTCTAGGTGCAAATCATTTCAACTTCAATCCAAGTCCTACTACCAGAACATAAATTGAATCTTGTACTTTCTCCATGCACAAGACTCTCTATGACGGGTCAGTGGGCTCTGGGAGCTGGCTGGGTTTGTTGGAAGGTGCCCTGTCCTGTGTTTGCTCTCCATCCCGTGCCAGGGAGACAGGGAGTGCGAGGACATTCCAGACGCGCAGGTGCTGGAGCAAGACAAACTGCAGCACTATCACAGAGCTGCTGTAAACTAGGGCTGAAAGCTAGGAATAACACAGTAGCAAGAAGGAGGTAGTAAGTACCAGATGGCGAAAAATTTCCAGCTATTGGTTAGCTAGTGAAAAAAGGGATCAAAACTCTTGAGTTTTAACATAGATAGCAGTGGCTAGGCAGTTCTGTTCAGGAGTTGTCAATACAATTTATTTTTAAATATTCTAAATATAATGCTAAAAATAACAGAAAACTGAAGTACTCACAAGGAGTGCCCTTTCTAATAATCTTTAAAACATGTCTTCACATAATGTCACTTTTTCAATTTCTGCAAAATGCACTCAAGCTATGGATTCTGTGCAGCAAGGAGGTATTAATTTATCATTTTAGTGTGAGCCTGGTTTTGCTCAGTTAACTTTAGGCTATTGATGTTTTATTGAGTGAATAAATTAGTCAGATCCTATTTACCACATATCTTTATGTCTCTTTACATCTTTCTTGTAAGTGCTAAGTGTGAGTGGAGGCAACTGAGACCAGAGATTGGTGAGCTGTTTGGCACATCAAGACCTTAGACTCTTCTGATCCACTGGCCAAAACCATGAACATCGTAAGTTGCATTTTATCTTGGAGGAAGCCTGTGATGTGCAGGGGGAGATCACGAGCCTGCCTGCTCAGGAGCTGCCTGGTCCCACAGGAACACAATCCCACTGAGCAGCACTTTGCTATAATGGCTTGGTAAGGGCTCTTCAGTAGGAAGACCAAATCAATGTCCCGAAGGGAAGAAAGCCTCTGAAAGCTCAACATGGAAGAAATGCAGTACCTCGCTGATAACTTTGAATAAAACACATCTTTAAATGCTGAGAGAGGCAATGACTTTGCTCATTCTTTAAAAACCCTGACAATTTCGGTGACATTACTTCTCTCTCTCCTTCCCAAGTAGTGATTTCAGTCTTTGCTGCATATTGGAGCATTCCAGAAATGGAGGAAGCATTGAAGTGTTTGGGTGCCAGCAGCATGCTGACAGTACTGGGATTCAAGCATCTCCTAGCAACCAAGAGGGGCTGGTTATTCCCAGAACAGTGTTTGTTTTCAGGAGGAGCAACACTGTAGCTGAGCTTTAAATAGAAGCCTAAGTAAATAACTTTACTTGTTTTGTATCACCTACCATATAACCAGGTACACCTGCTGAAATAAGCCTGCTCTTGTACAAATCCCAAGCTAAAGCAGCTGCTAAACCCCTCTCCTCTAACGACTTCTGCTGTGAAGAAAAGTAATTCTTTTTTAAATGCTGCTCAATACTTAGCAAAACTAAACTGAAGATTAATGGTTTATAGTTTTCATTTCATTTTCATGTTTCTTTACAAATGAAACAAGAAAAGCAGCCAAGCAAATACCCAATTGCCTCTGTGCACGGTTCTGGTACAGTATTACCAAACGAGTTCTGTGTTTTCCAAAGAAAAGGAAAAAATTTGTCCTGCAACAAACTTGCCTTTACTTCTTTGAACCTTGGCTGTTGTGAGTTTTCAAGCCAACAGTTTCCCTTCTGAGTATATTTCTTCTGCTGGGGATATTATACACCCATCTTTTCTACAGGGTGCTGTAGCTGGTCATGTGTCTTCTAATGCCTCTTCACAGCTCTGTTTAATAAATGCTATTGACTAATATATAATCAGTAGGAGTTTTTTATCTAGAAGAATTTTAATTCAGTAATGATCAGAAGTTGGTGGTTTTTTGTTGTTTTTTGGCATCTTTTTGGTTTTTTTGTTTGTTTGTTTGTTTGTTTGTTTTGTATTTTTGTTTTGGTTTTTTTTGTTTGTTTTTTTTTTTGTCTAGGGATTGATTTGGTCCTGACAGCCTCGCAAACCAGCAGAAACAATTCAGTGAAGTCTTGCTTTCAGAAAAGAAACTAAGAACTTCTCTTCCAATATTGAATTCTAAGAACAGATTCTTTTTTTATCACCTACTTCAAAAAGTCATTTTACAGCAAGTGTGTTGCATGAGCTCACAATATCACTCGTCACACTGGACAATACCAATGCTGGTATTGACTTTCCCCTGCTGTTCACTGTAACTACGAATAAGATATTAACTTGTCCCATTCAAGTGTTTCTCCTGCTTTTACTCCACAAGCACAAATAGAGTTGTGCATAAATATGTACCTTTTTGTTAAATATAAAACTCTATTTTGCATGGAGGTGGATGTGAAACACAGCAGGAACTACTATTGCACTTACCATGAATTAAGTGAATCATCTATTGAGACATTCATATTTTCAAGACTTCAGCAATTACATCTATATATAATTATTATGCAAAGCATATTCATATCTGAGTACTGAAAAAGATCTCAATGCAACCACTTGGGAATCTACTCCCAAATTCTGTGCATGCGTGCAAGGTAAATTTGAAAACTGTCCTGGCAATGTGTGTGCTTTAGAAGTTCTGCTTAGGGGCCAGCCAGGACATGAGGCACCAAGAAATGCACTCCTGTGACACTGATAAGTGACTCCAGAAAACAACAAATTCAGGCTCGGCACTGCAAAACCCACGATGAAGTCTTTCCCTCAAAACACAACTCCTAAGCTCCTGAAACTCTTTGGAGAAAATAACAGAGCAGTAATGGAAGAAATATGAAAATAATGAACCCACGAATATGACACCTATTCACAGATACCTGTAAAAATATCAAGCTATTATTACTGGAGACATTTCCGACACAATAGCTGTATCTCTCTAACACAACATTTCAGGATTTCAAATAAGAGTAAAATAATGTCATTTTAGTGCCTCTTGCAAACATATAACTGCAAAAAGGTGATGTTTCCTCTAGAGAGGGAGCAGTGGCTGCTGGTGGGTCTCTAAATCTTCCTGCCCTGGGATAATGCATTTTGGGGAAAGAAACTTTAATCTGACATGTATTTAAACTGCCTTTCAATGTAGGAATGTATAAATTTTTTTTCTTTTGTTATACCAATGCAAGGGACCTAGGATGTAGCAGAAAGTAGGAGAGGATCTAAGGTACTCTAAGTGGTAAAAAAACCCCAAAAATACCTGTCTCTGGATAAGGATTGAAGTTATGACCTATAGCAAAGAAGATAAAGTCTGATTCAAATCTGAGTTTTGGTTAACAGTGTAGGTACCATGTAATGGGAAAGGATGCACTTCAACACACTGTCATCAGGAGTTAGTGAATCATAAATGATGGATTTTGATAAGGAAAATGAACTTCCCAAAATGCAGAGATTTCACTAAAACAAACCCAAAAACACCTCACATTCACTGACACTAAAGTAAAGGTAACTCTCTGCATTAGGCAGTATCATTTTGATAAGCTGGGAGGGAAGGAATGTTTTAATAAACTAATAAAGAGATACAGATCATTAGGCCAGTAAAACTGGGAAGATGGAGCTACATTATCCTATCCTGTACTGCATACTGTGCACCCAAGTGTGTTAAATGGAAACCTCCAGTTGTACAACTTCAGGATGTTAAAAACAACACAATAACAACATGTGCTTGGATGCTAATAACGGCACCCTAAATAGGCATCAATTTTAGCAATCAAGGCCACCAGAGCACAGCTGTCATTAAATGCACAATAGAAACCTCCAGCTCAACAAAGTGGGAGTAAAAAGCAAATCAGAGCTGCCTGGCTGCTCTGCAGGCATTGGTTGTGCTGACACCACACAGAGAGAGTTTTAGCATTTTTATCCCCTCAGAATTTTATTGGTGCATTTTGGGGATGATATGACTTCACATTTGATGTTCAAACTGATCATTAAATATTTTTATGTTTTTATCTTTTATACTAAATATATTTTATATTTTTAATATAAAATATTTATATTTTTATATAATTTTTCACTAGAAAGTGTTACTTGTGAGGAGCATGAAAGGACTAGAAAGGGATAAACGTAAGAAGGACATTATCAAGACTGTCCACTAAACAGCCAGTGTATCAGTCTGCCATCAGTTTGCCATCATGACATTTTTTAATGAGTTGTCTCAAGCATCAAGATCCTTTCAGATGCACTTTCGAATAACACTTAAACTAATCAATCAGTTTGCTTCCTCAACTGAATATATGGATAAAGTGAGAGTTCATGCTAAAAAGTCACCTACCAACAACTAATCATTCACTTTCCATTTAGACAGAAGTTACCAATCAGAGAATTTCTTTCTATCAATTTGTTTCCTTGATATTACTAACTACAGCAAAAATAAGGGTAAGATTATTCAAACTATGCAGCTTGTTAGTTTCCTTTAAACATGCTTTGATGAGGGCAAGTCACCATCATAATGTTGTTTAAAAACTAATTTGTATGTTAAGTACAAACCAATTAATATTATAAAAGACATGCAGAGTCCTTGCTTATGAAGAAAACTGCGCAAAGCAATGAACTCCATCTCAGTCCTGTCTCCTGACACACTGATGTTTGCTCTGATAGCTGGAGATCAGGCACCAACTGGTCCCAGTGCCCTCCCCTGCTGCCTGGTGTCACAGGTTCCCTCTGCTGTCCCCCTGCTCCAGCCATCCTTCCTGTGCACTGCTGTCACCACTCTGAGAGTTTAAATGCTCAGAGATTTGTAATGGAACTCCCATGGGATTAAAATGCTGCCTAAAGTAAAACTAGGAAAAGATTCAGATTTAACAAAAGACTTCTGCATTCAAAAAGAAATTAATTACTGTGTGGTTTCACTTACACCATGTTAAAATACATTGTGATAGAATTCTGTTATCCAAATGTAACTTCTGATACTACAAAATTTTCAAAATGAAAGAGAAATCTACAGCATTATCATGTTTGGGACTCTGCACCCCTGTACTCAATTCTTACCAGATTTACAAGGCATCAGTGATGATACTCTGAATTAAGTGCAAGAAAGGCTTTGCTTCACTCTGCAGAAGCCTGTCACTAATAAAATGAAGGCCCCAAGTACCACAAATCCTCACAGAGGAACATGGAGACAGTCCCTTCCTATGATCCTTTGTAAATGGTCCTCGGTGAATTCTCAATCCAGGTCTGCCATTGACATTCCCTAACTATTCAAAGTCTGTCACCAACGTTTTCACATAAGGCAATGCACCCATCGAGGAGAGAAGATGAATTGCTGTCTATATGCCAACTGCAAGACTGTAACTCTCCTCCTAACACAGCACCTCAGTGTGCAGCACTCAGGAGTGTGACTACCATGGCCCACCACGAAGTAGGAAAG
Source organism: Certhia americana (assembly GCA_018697195.1). Classification (NCBI taxonomy): domain Eukaryota; kingdom Metazoa; phylum Chordata; class Aves; order Passeriformes; family Certhiidae; genus Certhia; species Certhia americana. The sequence goes on from CM031870.1 coordinate 7,832,325, forward strand.
TTTGTGTTCTTACGTTGTTTTTTTTTTTTCGTGGGGCACAAGGATGCCTAACAGTTCCTCAGAGGGCCAAGACCTCTCAGGGTGCCTGTGTAACTTGTATTTGCTGCCAAGTGTGTTCTACAGAGAGCACACAGATCTGGAAACATCAAAATGTGTCATTCAAAATTATGCAGCCCAATCTGAGCGTGTAACAGTGCTGAGACCATATGGAGAGCTAACAGCAGAGGTTCAAAGCCACACAGCCTGAGTGTCCAGGCTGCTGCAGGGGCTGACTCCCATATGGAAAGGGCACTCTGCTGCCAGTTATCCTCTGAGGGTACAGCTTCCCGTGGTAAATGCCTGAAGTGAGAGTCAATACTTCGAGCTGCTCTCCAGACTGGCATTTAACAAGCTGTCAGGATGACTTAAAAATAGCACAGGATCTAACTGCAAAACAGAGTTCTGCTTTGCTTGTTCTGCTTTCCCTGCTGTGATTTTATCAGGAATTGGCCAGCTTAATTTAGCTTTGCTAGTTGCCAGGAAATAGCATAATTTTGTTTTAAATTTGCTTCTTGGCTGGGTTTTCCAAACGAATCCACCCCAACTGCCCCTCAGTGACAGGCTGCAGCAGTTTGCACCAGACCCTGGGCCCTGTTCTTGCTCCCACTGCTGAGAACAATGTGGCCACCTGTGTCCAACAGGCAGCACCTGTGTCCCCTCGTGCTTCCCTGCCCACATTTATAAAAGCAAGTTATAGTTACTGCCACAGCTGGAAAGCTGACACTTTTATAAATGCTCAGAACCAGAAATACCTCATTATAGTGCTGCCTTGTGAAGGTGTAAGTTTTTGGGTTTAGCTGGGAGGAAATGTGAAATAAAGGAATATAAAGCACCTGCAACACTGACACTGAAGCTGAGACACCTTCCAACTGGCTGTGACTTTGCACAGCTTGCAAGACTGAGATCCTCCTCCAGCTCAAGCAAGAGCTGTTTTGTCAGTTTGAAACTAATCTAGCCAAGGTAAAAATCAAATTTTAACTAGCACAGACAAAATGAGAATGATCCTGCAGCTCTTCGAAATGTAATTCATTACCTTGCTTAAAACTTAATATTCAGACATAACAATAACATGCTTTTGAACAGGATTTAAGATTACTAAAAGTGGAAAGGTCATTTGGAAAATGTCACAGCTTTGGTAAGCAGATCTGGGGATGGCTGAAAGTACCCAGGGACATAATAAAACATAAAGCTTTCATATTTAGAATTCATCAAAACATAATATGAGGATTTCTTGGATTTCTGATTGATCTGTCTCTATCTTTCAGTTTGTCCTTTTGCATTATGTTTCAATGTCTTGAACTTGACTTCCTCCTTCGGATACAAACGAAAACTATCCCCAAGGAATTTACAAAATTCTTCTAGTAAAGAAATGATAACTCTACTATCTGTTCTCAGAAAGACCTCAACACAGCGAGTCCCTGGGTAGCTTCTGTTTTCACTTTCCTTTGGGTGTTTTAGAAAAATACTTTCCAATATTTTTGAGATCAAATTCTCTTCTACAAAACCTATTTTTACCTTGCTTTTATGAGACTCTGAAGAACATTGCTTGGTCATCATCCAGAACTGTATTTCTTTTCATGTATCGAATTCCATCTCTAACTGTTATCCAACTGCCTTAAGACTATTCTTTAGCTCAGCAATCTTGAAATACTGCTTTTCCACCCATTTTCCTTTTCCAGTCTTTCCAGTTCTGTAACTAAGTCTTTCTTGGTAAAATCTAAAACTACCCCAGACCTGGCTTACTTCTTGTCCCATCACACAGATAAAGAGCTTGTTAAGAAACTAAGCCTGACCTTATTTCACAAGAGAGCACTTCCTCCACCTCCCACCTTCATAGTGGCTCCCTGCCAGGCACTTTAGGGATCCCAGACTCTGGCAGTGGCTGCCTATATTTCCAGTTTCAAAGATGAGAACTAAGATGCCTTTGTGTAAACCCCAAAAATGACCCTACTGCTCTGTCTGGAATCTTACCTGCCTAAAATCCCCCAAAGATCATGGAGCTTGCTCCAGGTAAACTTCTGCTGTCCTTTCTGCTCACAGTAATATAGCTCAAACAACAAACTTCTATTTGTTTTTGTATATTTGAATAAATCCCCCCCCAAAACGATGCAAACTCTTCCTGGTTTTACTGAAAAAACTAATTAATTTACACATTTGGAGGAGGCTGCTGCTTTTAGGAAGTGTCCCTTATGCACACTGACAAGAATATTGGGAGTTGTCAGACATGAATTTCTCTCTTCTTGTTATTCTCACATGACTCCTCCCCAAAAGAAAGAATTTGAAAGCAAAATTCTCCAAACTCCAAGTATGGAGAGGAGATGTGGGCAAAAAAAATTTTTTAAAGGTTCCAAGAAACAGAATTTGCATATCTTAAATCTGTAGGCACCCCTGCAAACCGTATTTCTTTCTCTTATGAAAGCAACTGCTCTCTGCATTCACAATTCAGACTAATAAATTCCATAGCAATCCTGTGAAGTGCACAAATAACAGACCTGTATAAGTCACAATGAGAACTTGGAGAGCCTAGGACAGAAAGAGGTCCAAAAGCTGCCCTGAAAGACCTGATTTCTCAGGACAGTTACCACCCAGCACTGACACTGTCTCTTCCAGTACTCCAAACACAGTCTGTGTCTCAGTTGCCTCCAAACCCCATTTTCCTCTGCAGCAATACTGCTCCTGCTCTGCAGGACTCAGCAGTCCCTGGAAGAGTAGGGCTTGAGGTCAGGTCTGGCTGTCACAGCATCCTCACAGGCAGCTCTGTGCAGTGACAGCATCAACCAGAGGGAGGGCAGCACCCATCAGAAAACAGTCTGTTGATGTGTATGGTTTATGTTGTAACACAAATTTGTGATCTTGTCACAGTAACATAAATACCTAAGAAGTAACATAAGAGATAAGAAAAGCAAATTTTTGGTTGCAATAACTATTGAAATTTTTAGTTAAGGTTTACATGAATATTTCTCCTCTCTCAATCTCTACCAACTCCCCACTTAGCTGCAAGAAGTAAATACTTAGATATGCATATTATCTTGTCCAGCTAAGTCAAAGAAAATGGACTCAAATAAAAAACATTTCAGGGATAAAATTATTTCATAGGAGATTCAAATAACTAATTCTTCCTCTAGCAACACTAAGCATTGACAGGAATAAACCCAGGCAGGACATTTCTTGGGTTTCCTGAATTAAAGGCCAGGACCTACTGCCCACTTGGAACATTGCAGCACCCCAGGTGCGTCTGCAGATCCTCATCTCATAATGCTAAGGACTGAGTGTGAGGGACATGGCAAGCTCTAGTAATGATTTTGCTGATGCTAGGTTAGGAACAAACTCCACTGGGGATGCAGGTGAGGAGCTGGGAAGCCAGGGAGAGGACACAGCAGCCCAGCAGGCAGCCTTGGAGCCAGCCAGAGGGCACCCACAGCAGGGAGCAGCCATCAGGGAGACCATGCCAGGAGCACACAAAGGCTTCAGGCTCCAAAGCTGTTTTGAAAGAACACAAAATCCCAAACAAGAGCAACACAACTCTCTGGATACAAAACACAAATCTTCTGATTTCAAAACAAATCCTGCCTCCCTTCCCATCACTGTGTCCTTGCAAAGTTGCCCTTCCTTCCCCCTCTGCTTTCCACACACCTGGCCATGACTCCCTGGCCCATGTGTCCCTTTGTCTGCCTGCAGCAATCCCATTTCCCTTCTCCCACTGCCATCTGTGCCCCCAGCTCATGTCCTGTGTGTGTCTGCTCCTGGAGTTTGTCCTACACCACAGCCGTGCCTGCTCTGGAGGCAAGCCCTCCTGCCATCCATCCCAGAAGGTCCCACTGGCCAGACCTCAGAGATCCAAAAAGCAGTCCTGACATCATAAATGCTTGTCCTTGGAAAATTCAAAACAGAGGAACAAGAGCACCTCTCATGCTGTAAAGGACCAACAGAGTGATAAGAAACACATCAGCCCCTTGCTTTTCCTGTAATGTCAGCACTATGTCAGTACACTGAGCATTTAGGAAAGAGCAGCAATTAATCTGGAATAATGGCATGCAGGCAGAGAGACAGCTCAGAGGGAGCTCTTTGCACACAGATCATCATGTAAAGTGTCCCATCAGGGAAACAATCAGGGCTCTGCTCCCACAGGAAAATGCCAACATTCACCTGCTGGGGAGTTTGCTGACCCTTCCTGTAGCTCCATTCCCAGGGAGTCCTGAGCCACCCCCATCAAGGCAGTTGTGACAGCCCCAATGGCTAAACAACTTCTGGCTTACAGGATTTGTGTTTTTGCTTTTCTCTATTGATGTCAAAAACTGTGAAGATCCTCATTCATGTGACCACTTTTAGGAACACACACACATCTCATGTAGGAAATGTTTGAAACAACTAATTTCCTTGAAACCTGATTACTTAGTAGCACTGATCTGAAAAGCAGTTCAGGCTTCCTATCACAATCTCATTTTTTCCTACATCTCCTGGTGCTACTATTTTTAGCACAGAACTAAGAATGGGAAAACACAAAGGCAGGAGTGAATATACTTACCAGAAAAAATTTTACTCTTTGAATTTTGTTCTAGGAGCCAGCAGAAACACAATCCTTTTGTGCTTTTTATCTGTAATTTTCCCTGGGAGGTGTTATTAGTTCAATTAGCAGAGCTATCCATACTGAAATTTCTCCTTCTATCATTACTTTACAGCTCTCAAGTGTAGAATTCCAGAGGAGGAACTTTGAGATGGAATTTATGGCAAGTTTGAGAATCTTTCAGTCTTTTACCTCAGTACCATGCACTAAGCAGTGTATTTAACTCTATTCCAGGCTGTCTGCAGCCAGGCCACCCCACAGCAGAGCCCCTGTGGACATTCAGGCACACAGAGTGTCACTGCAAGGGCCTGGCAGCTCCTGCTGGAGACACAGGACCTGCACAGCTCAACTGGCCAGTGTGGTCACCAGCTGCAGGACTGGGCAGGTGAGGTAACCACACGAGCACACGGGCACGGAGAACACCTTCAAAAACAAGAAGTTAAAGATTTGATCAAATGCTAGTCCTGCCTGCAACAGCCATCTCAGGCAGTAAGGCAGCCTTTCAGTGCTTCTCTCATTATTATTCTTTTAACACACTCTACCTTTTATTCTGCCTGAAATAATATTGACTTATACCTTTCCTTAAGGGCTGTTTTAAGATGTGAGTGAACTGCTACCTCTGCAGTATCTGAAACAGAGCAAACATTTCCTATCAAGTCCTCATCTCTTCAAGAAATGCACACCTCCACTTGTGTGCATTCAGTGCTGTGCCTGGGAGGGATGCTCACAGTGTCTGCTTCAGCTGGAGACTCAAAGGGAAGCAGATTCCAGGGGCTGCCTGCCTACCATGCTTGGTGCTCAGCAGGAGCCAGGAGCAAACACATGACATTTCCAAAAGCTGTGCTTTGTGACTGCAGAAACCAAGCACTTCTTTCAACTTCCTGTAAGCCCAGAAGCTAAGTCAGAGACCTGCCACACAGGAAAGAATATTTGTTTCTTTTCAGTCTCCCTTTCCTTCCAGATCCATTTTCTCATCACCTTGTACCCCACCCATGCAGAACAGGAGGTTGAAGGACGCAACCCAAAATCTCCCACTCTTAGGGTAGCCCTACAAACATAACTCCTACAAGAACTACACATCATGAATGAGCTTCCAGGAGAATTCCAAATGCTGTCAATAGGGTTGTTCCACCTGTCTGAAAGGGTAAAAATACTAATAAAGGAGTCAAAAGAAATGAATTGTATGAGTCAATGTGGTTTGTGCAGAATACACAAAATACTTCTGCAGATAACAATGCAAATAAAGGGGAAGAATTCAGTATTTAAGTGTAATATTGTCAACATTTGTTACCATCACAGGATAGTGGCCCCACCAGGATCTGTAAATTTGTCTTTAGAAAGAGGCATTTAGAGTATTACAACTGTACATGCAAACACTGACTTTCAACAACACAAACTAGGTGTTCATTTTGTACCTCTGTTTAATAAACTCTACTGTAAAATACATCAAAAGAATCCCTTTACCTGAAGTCAAAAAATCCTTTGTTGATAGACTGACAATCACTGCTGTTTCTGTAAACTGTGAATCAACTTCCCACTCTTTAAATCAGCAAATTACTGTATTATTTCTCTTGTGTGTGTCATTCAGAGCACTTCACCTCTAGAGGAAAGAAAGAATTTTTTTCTTTGACAGTGGCCAATAATGGGTGTACATGTACAGAAGCATTTTATAAGGGTCAGTGGCCTGCTGCAGAGGGATTCTTATACAGCTTTTCATCACAGACCAAAAGGAGAACATGTTTTTGCTGTTATTGTATCATATCCATTCCTGAAAATTACTGTACCCCTATTTACAGTGTATTTGAGACAGAAGGGAAGAATATCACATCAGTACTCACAGCATGGATCAACAAATTCAGTATTACAACAATACAGAAATTCTGAATATCATAAAGCACTAGAAAACATGATGTTACCATATATCTCCCATTATCACTTGCTGGACCATAATGGAAGCAGGGCAGGGATACAGAGCACTAAATACATTAATCCACGAAGATCAAGCAATTTGTATTATTCCAGCAGTATTAGAGCTCCCATAGGTTGGTCATGACTTTGTTTGCAAAGCAGGTATATAACTCTATAAAGGTAAGCAGGAATACTAGTCTTCTATGTCTTTTATATTAATATCTTTTGTATTACCCAACATTTGTGGAATTGTCTCTCATTAAGCCATAATTCTGCATTGAAATAGGATTAGTAATTTTTCTACTCTGAATCTATTGGTGTTCCTATCAGTATTTTGACATTCAGAATTGAATTTCTGCTTCTGAACCACATTTCAGAAGGCTATTTTTTCCAGCTATTTATATTGTACTATTGTTATTAAGAAATAGGCTTAAAAAGAGAGAAATATCAAAGGCTTTTAGTTTTCAAAAGCTGAAGAGCTGATGGGAGGGAGCCCCATTTCTAACCCAGAACCACAAACCTAAATTGACACAGTGTGTTTGCAAAACAAAACAATTCAAAAGAACAGAAATTAGAAAATGTAACAGACAGAGAGAATTGATTAATCCTATTCAGAGCAGCACATCTGCATTTAACACTATCTAGAAATAAGACTCTTCCTAGCTTAGAATTTAGATGTCCAATAGAAACACCATTATATTAAAGACAATGCACACTAGGAGATAGAGCCACCATCCCCATCTCCAAACAATACAAAAATCTTTCCAGCTTGGGGCCTAGGACAGTTGAGACCACACTCCTGAGCAGCTTCTCATGATACAGAAAAATAATAACCTTATATATAACCTGATAACAGATGATCAGCTGATCTTGAGAGTCTTTTCCAAGGGTCATCTCTGTCACAACACCTCTGAGACAGACACATCTCCAAGGCATTTTTCTGACTCTAGATAATAATCATTGTGTGTGCAAACAGTGGACATTTAGTGCAGATAAGGACAGAACAAGCTCAGTGCTCAGTCTGAAGCTGACAGGAAAAAAGGGGTAATGGGATTCCAGGTGACTAAATTGATTTTAAACTACTTTCACATTCAGATCACTATCCCATGGGCCCTTTCCTCAGTCACTTCAGTTCATGACGTAGGCTATTTAAACTGCCATTCACATTAAAGTGTCAGATTGTGAATTGTAGGGGAAAGACAGAATCAGAGATTTGCCTCCAGCATCTATGCTGCACAGTCTGTAACCTCTGGCAACAGGGCAGGGCTGGAATCCAGGAGTAGCAATGACTGAGACACTGTTAACTGGGTCAAAAGCAAGGATCTTGAGGATAGAGATATCAAAATTTTAGACAAGTGTTTAGCGAAATAGAACTGAAACTGCAGCATCAGTTCTCTACTAAATCTCTTGCTGTAAATGAAAATCAATGATAATCTTGCCTCTAACTTTTTAGGTTGTGTTCAACAGGTATATTTCAAAGATTCTGAGAGTTAATGGGGCCTGGGATATGAGTCTCATCCTTAAAACAATATATAATGCAAATATGCATAATGTTCTACTGCTTTACAAATTTACAGGAGAAATTTGACTTCTGTTATAATTGCTTATTTGACATTAGTGCTGTGTAAGTGAAATCATATTAAGCTTTCAACGTGTCAAATATTTGGGCCTTCGTACCTGTGAAACAGTAGAATTAGCCTGACTTTTCCATTTTAATCTAGCCCAAGTGAAATGTCCCTTCTGATCTTCTTGGCTTTAGGGATTGTTTGCAGCACCCCACAGCTACCTACACTGTCACCATGAGAAGTAAATGTCCTTCTCAAGGACATGAGGCATGACCAGTACACCAAATCCAGAAAAGAGAGAAACATGCTTCTCGTGTTTCTCAGCATTTCCTGTGCAGTAGAGGAAACCTGATCACAAGCAGCAGTACCTACCCTGTTCTAAGGTAAAATAAAGGTTAAGAGAGTCCCCGTTCCATGACACAAGGCCATCACTCACACATGGGTGATCAGTATCTATCCCCTTCTGTACATCCCCCTTTTCCTCTCCTACACATTCTACTTTCATTATATGGGAGATTATTTGGATCCAAACAGCACAAAGTACCTGCAACAAACTCCTGCTACGCAGAAACTTGAAGTGAGCTAAAAGAGCACCCTTGGCCAGCACTTAGCTCCTTCTCACCTAGGGATCTACTTTAAAAAAATTGAGCTGAAGATCAAACAGACCAGCACATTTAGCTGCATTCAAAGGTAAACACATCCTCTGCATAAACTACAATATTCCCTCCCAGTAACAGGTATCATAGCCAAGAGGCTCCAGGAATTGCTATATGAGTACACAGTAACACCGAAAATAATCAGGCTGTAAGTGTTCTGAATTCTTATTTGATTGCACTGATACATTGGTAAGGGATCTCTATTTTAAATTAACAACAAGGAAATTATGAATAAAGATTATTTTGAAATCATAAAGATTAATTTATTTGGACTACAGGAAAGGACATGTAAACATCTGACACAGCTAAGCTTCTGTTATCTTGCAGCAAAAACAAAGGCAGCACCACAAAATCACTAGAAACTAGGTAAAAAATACAGTGTGAAAAGAAGATTGAAAAAGGTGAAAAGCAACAGCAATGAAGGTTAAAACCCAGTCCACATACTCTGCCTTTGCATACACATAATTCACTGCAAAGAAAAAAAGATAATCTCCCACCACTGGAATGGCTCATTGCCTCAAGGAAATACAAAACAATTACTGTTACAGAATAGAAAAAGACCACAGAATATGGGGAGGAATACCATCTCTGCCCTCCCCAAGAAAAAAAACCAAACCAAAATGCAAAACCAACCTTACTGCGTACAAATGAATGAAAACACACAGCAAAATGACATCACAAAAACCAGGGTAAAGTCATATAATACAGACTACAAATTGAGTTCTCTCAAAAACAATGGGAATATTCTTCTCAGATTAAATTTTGCCCACTCAAGCAAACAGTGCATGCAAAAAATCCAAGGAACATCTCATGAAGCTCTACCTGTGCCTCACACAAAAGAAAATAATTTCATAATGCATGACAACAAAGGAAGAACTGATCCTGATTTTTCATTGTTATTATGAATTAGGAGCTATTTTACAGCACCCAGTGAAATTACTGTACCAAGACAGAAACTCTGCAGATGTAAAATGAAGTTCAGGCTCAAAAGGAAACACTGACTCCCTATTTTTGAATCCTCCTGCAGCAGAATGTCTTTTGTTATTGATGCAAGGAAGGAAAACACAAACAGCATATCACTTTTGACCATCTTTTCAGTTTATGATTAACATAAAACTATTTCCACATCTTTTTGTTTTTTCCATCACTGTTTTGGTGCTTATAGTGCTTTCATCACTGATCTAACATCATGAAATTAATATTTTAAGGAAAAAACCCACAAGCGGCAGCATAAATTTTGTTTCTCTAGTAGGCAAGCTGCCTTCCATCAGAAGACAGCTGAGTCACAGGGTGTATAAATAACTCTGTCAAGAGAATAAAGAGCAAGAAAGGTGGGACACAGTGGGTGTTACCAGTGCTCAAGCAGTTCCCTTTCTCCCAACATCATTTACAAGAGCCTTTGCCTCTTTCCAGGAGCATGAAGGCAGACTGGAGTGTTTGTTCACAAGTGGAGGCATCAGGTTTTGTAATAATTCACTGACAATCCACAAACCTTAACTGTGCTGGGAAGTCACTCAAGCGACCATGTGTCAATTAGAAATAGTCCTCTGGAAAGAAAGGGAGCCTTACACAAACCTGGTGAGGAGGAGAGTAGGGTCACATCCCACACTCCAGGATTTCCCTGCTCTCATACACAACACACCCTTTACCTACCCCACCATGAGTAGCCAGAACACACTGAGCAGAAAGTCAAGGTCATTTGCAAAAGTGGCAGCAAAGAGGCATGGATTTGCTGGACCACACTCATGGAAGGACATAGAAAACTTTGCCTGCATTAAGTATTGCTTTGGGGAACAGGCTTCTTTTAAATTAAAAAAGCTTTTACAATAATTTTGGTGCATTAAACTATGTATAGCTTAACTCATGACTTCAGCACTTTATATAAAATCTAAGATGTAAATACACAAATTCTTCAGCTACGAATTTCCTTGTATCTTAACTTCCTTCTTTACATCCAGAAGTAAGAAAAGGGCTTTTAGACTTGTCCCTAGCACTGTATTTAGCCAAACCCTTCTGGTACAAATTCTGGGGATTGTACACTACTTCCAACATTAGCACAATATTGTCTTATCTGTTGGCATGCTCAAGGACCAAAGGCTGGATGAAGATCACATTTTTTTATATAATCTCATAAAAATATGCAACATAAGGCATAACTTTATAAACTGTTTGCTCTTTCTCTTATGTTCCTTCAAGTCCGTTTATCTCTCCGAAATTGCAATCCTCCAAAATTCTGAAATTCTGAAAATCCTGAAAAAAATGCAAACCCAATATAAATGCAAAGTTATGCCATGGACTTCTGACAGGTAAAATACACAAACTCCTTTGTGTCCCATCCTGAAGGCTGTGTGCAGTCACCACAGTCTGATGGAAAGATGAACCTAAAAAGAAATGTAAAGTTCCAAAATAAAGATGCAATTCTTGATGTACTTTTGCTCTAAACAGGTCTTGTATGACTTGTACATCCTTAAGAGAACAAACCAATTCATTGGTTCCCAGGCTGCCAAATTTTTTTCCAATTCTTATGATGCAATATGAATAGTTGGAAACATTAAAACATGTTTTCCTCTCCATGTGTTATCTGCCCTCTGTGGTAAACACCATTGCAGGCTTGAATCCTCAGCTATACCAATTTCTGATTTTTATCTGGAGTAAATGTAGACATTAGCATAATTCATGGCCAAAAATTATTGCATTTAATTTTCTTTAACGGAGGCAACAGGTAAAGTCATCCATAGCCAAATGTCCTGTCTCAAAAACAAAGCTTCCTCTGGTTAATAATGCTTGTTACTCCTTTTTATTCACTCTTTTGATTTGCTTTATCATCTCCATCCATGCAGCAGGAATTTCTCTCTTTTTAACTTTATTTTTTACACTAATTTTAAAATTCTCAACTTCAGGTAAGGATCACAAAAATTATACTGAAGATTTCCATATTGCTGACATTTTCTTTCTATTTGATTTCTATAGGAAGAAAAACCGGGCTTCTACCTACTGTCATCACATTATCATAATGCTGCAAAACGTTTTTAGGCTTGAACTGAAAAATTAACTTCTCTCCTGTCTGTTAGGAGTAATTGGTGCCCTGGTGACAATCTGAATGCAGAGAGTGGCAGGCTGTGCTGCCAAGGCTGCTCCCTGGCCATGGGACTGAGAGGTTCCTCACTGCCAGGCTCCAGCAGGCAGGCATGATCCCACTGCTGCATCCCATCAGGAGAGCAGGATGACTGCAGCACAACTCGGCTTTCACGTTTATCTCCCTTTCACAGATGCCAAACATCCATGAATACAAATGAAAGGATACGATGAAAATAAGTTTGTTTGTCATTGAGAGTCAACTGTGAATGACTAACAGTCAACGAATAACCCAGTGGGTGTTTGATTACATGGCCTGCATGTTAGGTTTTTGAAGGCTGATGTCTCAAAGCATATTTCTACCCCCTTGGCTCCCTATGAGAGGATAAACATTTCAAAGAAGGCACTGTCTCCTGCAGTATGTGTTTTGCAGTGCCCTAGCACAATGGGGCTCTGTTCTCCAAGCAGTTCTTAATGAGAAGTTCAACACCCATCTTCTTTTACAGTCACACAATAAACAGTGTGTGTTTAGTCTTCTACTTTTGTGGTAGGCAAAACCTTTATTGATCAAGTCCCCTGTTAGTTAGTTCACCTCAGCAAGAATCCTCTTGCTAAGTTAGAGAGAAAAAAGAAATTGTTTTCCTCAGCAGTTGCATTCTTGCTTGTGTTCACTTTCACAAATAATTCAGCTAAAGACTACTTTCTTCTTTCCTCCAAGAGAAACATTTATTGAAATTCAGTTTGAGAGATGAGTTGAGTGGAAGTGAAGTTCTTAGCACTTCAGCTGTGAACACTGGTCTCTTTGCTTTGCACCTTTGAAGACATGTCTTCCTGAGTTATTAGTGATCAAGATTCCAAAGTGAACACTCACTGTTAGAAGTGAGACGTTGTTCTGAAGAGTGAGCATGTCTGCAGCATTTCACCTTTGTATGTCTCTTTATATGAACCATTCTTAGGCAGGCTGACTCCCAGATGAACTTTGTCTCATTGCAGTTTTTGTTAACAAAGTAAAAGTGACTTAAGCACTGCTTGTGCTTCTAGGCTTGGAGTTCTTGTGTAACAAGCCCCCCCAGGAGCAGCTCCACTGCAGCAACAAACACCCAGAAAGTCAAGCTCCAGCAGTGCCCACCTTTCCTCTGTTACAGGGAGGAACGGAATTGTCTCCAGCAGGGCTGGAAGAAGCTGTGCAGTGTTTAACAGGGCCACCTGAAAATCTGCCTCTTCTTCTGCCCTTTTTGCTCCTCCATCATTTTTACTGATAATTGGTGTGACCACTTCCATTTCATAGTTCTGCCTCATAATGGTTTAGTGCTATTTGGTGGTGGAAGGCAGATTAAAATCTTTAGATGCACTGTACTGCCCTTCTATAAAAATGAGCAGTTTTTTATCAGTAACACAAATGATATAAAGCAGTAACGGAGTCTGCAAGACTAAGACTTATAAACTCTGGGTTTGTACCCTTTTTTGGACATATTGCTGCTGGAAATCCTCATAAATAGGAAAGAAATTCCCAACATTCATTGAGAAATGTGTAATTGAGGAGCAAACGTGAGAGAATTAATTTCATAGAATGCAATAATGTTAACTGCCATGAACGTGTGAAGGGTGGGAATGATGGACTTCCAGAAATGCTATCTGGCCACTTTTTCAAGTTTGAGAGCTTAAAAAGATTAGTAAATATAACTGGCTAAAGGTGTTGCTACAAGGCCAACTGAAAATATAAAGGACAAACTACTTGTTCTAAATGCAACAGAAGCTTTGGAAAAGGAAAAAGGGTTGAACAACATCTAAATATTAAGGGAAAGGAGGGAGGCCAAAGGGCAAAGAAAAAAAGAGAGAATACTCTGTTTTGTTTTTACCTTACACTGATTGTAATATTTTTCCTAAGCCAAACCAATCTACCTGAAGAAAAACATGAACACAAGACTTTTCAAACTATGGCAACTCACAGGAATTATTTTAGATAAAGGATTTTTAGGAAAGCTATAAAGCAGGCTTTAGGAGTAGAAAAGAAGAGAAAACATAGAGTTATGTTGTAGTTATGTTAAGTTGCACCTTTTATGGATAAGCATTCATGGAAATTCCTCCTGTTGCCCACTGTTACACTTAGCACTGGACCCTGCAGTATAGCATTGCCCCAGATAGGTCATGGTGAATTAGGACATGAGTGGAGAGTAATGAGATCCATGAAACCAACATAACAGAGACAGAAATTAAAAAAAAAACAAAACCTTAATAAAGGCAACTTTCACTTCTTATCTGTCTTAGACTCACTGTTGAGCTGAGAAAGCTCACAAAAGTATCAATTTAGAGTCACCTGTAAGGATAGTTTTCATATAATGGGCAGCGGGTCTGCTCCCAGTGAGTCTGAGCCCACCAATTTATTTCATGCAGCAATCAAATATTAATAGGTTTCTGTTTTAACCTTTGGAAGCAGAAATAGTGACTGAGATTAAATTGCATTCCATCATGAGTCTGCACTGTCAACGAGGTCCTTTCATCTTGCAATCACTTTTTTTCCTTTGTGGTAAAAGAAAGTTGTGATTCGTAAAAACTTCAAACACATTGCATTCTCCAAACAGGAACTTCCCTGTCAATTTATCATAGATTTCAGCCTCTTGATCTTTTCTTTGTGTTTTCTGATAAGACCCTATGCCAAGAAAGACTTTTCTTAAAGAGCCAGCAATAAAAATAAGCAATGGAACTTTATTTCATACCTTAAGATTAGAAATGCATTATTGATAGAATCATTAATTATATATTTTGGATTTATAACCAAGATTTGAAGAAAAGCACAATATTTGAACGTACATAATTGCTATCATAGCATAAAATCGCTTTTTTTATTAGGCACAGACCCCATTTCCTCCTTGTATGAATATTTTATTCTGAATACGTGTTCCAGTTATTTGGCGATATCTCCTTTTCCATTTCAGTCCTTATTTTGAAAAAAGGAAACTCAGATGTGAAGATTTCCTACTGATATAATCTAGTTCTACTTCTAAATGAAAATAAATTGGAAGTGTGATGTCTTAAAAAAACACAACAAATCCTCCCAGCTCTCTCCAAGCCTCGGGCCCACAGGCTGAGCAAACTACAGACACTTTGAGGCCATGGATGCATCTTCCCAGACCTCTGTAAGCCACTGGGTAGGACCTGCCTTGCCATGGTTTGCACAAAATATTCACATTGCTGAAGGTTTTTTAGGGCAGTGAGCAGAGCTGCAGCCCTTCAGAGAGCTCTCTCTGTGTTTGTGTGTACATGTGCAGCATCTTCCCTCAGGACAGGAGCAGAGAAGGAACCTCTATCAGGTTTTCAGCCACCGTAAGGAAACCACACTATTTTCTAAGTGAAGGCTTGATCCAAGTTTCCAGGGAGATTTATCAAAATATAAACCAGGCCAAGCAATGTAGATGTACCAGAAGGAAGATGATAAACCTTTGTGGACATATGCCCCTTGCGTGCTACAATGTGCCTAGGAGCTGGGGGAGCTCTGGCAGGGAAGGATGAGCTGGGGGAGCCAGGACACAAGAGAGGCTGCAGATCTGCATGGCCAAGGGACGTGACTCCCCTCACCATCTTCTTTATTCTGTGACAAAAGGCAGTTCTTGTACATTAAATGCATTGATGAGTGACAGTGTAGCTCAGGCTTCCTTCACATAAAATTGGAGTCTTGCATTGAAGGATCTTTGGGTTATTGTTTTCCTTTTATGGAATAATGAAGCTGTTTGATTCCCACAAACATACACACAACTTCCAAGCTTATACAAGTACAGCAGAGGTAAGAGATGATGACCCATGCTCTAATCTTGTCATTCATTCAGCAGTGACAAATATTTATAAAACCCTAATTTTCAGACTCATAGATAAGACTCCAAGCTCAGCTGACGCACCTTGAAGACACAGATTCAGTACCCCAAGTTACCACATGGGATTTAGGAGTGAAGACTTGATCTTGAGCCTTCCTGTTTCACCTCTTCACTGGTACAATAGGGAAGCCACCAGATGTTGCATCAGACCCAGTCTGCTCAAACCAGGGCAGTGGAGCCAAAAACAGTCCATGAGTACAGGTAACTACAGAAATCAGTTGTAAGCAGCTGTTACATTAAGTAACAGAGCTCATATTCTACTGAGTAACTGATATTCTACTATTATTTTGCATTTCATTTCTCTAGGTATGATTACACTAACAGAAAAACTTTAAAGTTACAGAGACTGAGAAAACTGGATCTTTGATGTCTTTTATGCTTACTTCATTCATAGTGTGGATAGTAAACCTTCTGCTTTAGAAACCGAAGACTGCTTCATTACTAAATGGCTCTTGCCACTAAATGGTGTACCATGGCTCTTACAAATCTCTGTTAAACTGAGGATTAGGCAACGGCTGGAACAGATAGACAGTATATTTTCATTCAAACTCCTTTAAAATAACGATGCATACAACTTCATGTCATTACTCTTTAATGGTCTTAAGCCTATTTAATAGCACAGTAATATTCTAAAAAGGAAAAGGAAAATTTCTACATTTCATTTTCATCACAAAAGTGAATGCGGTTCTTTCCATGGCAGATAAGCAGCTAAAGTTGCTTGCTACCTTGACTGGGATATGACTGCATTAGCTCTGCTACATTACAGCTGGGCTAATGAAATAAAGCAAAATGATTGACTTCAGACTCCATGGAGTATCAGGAAGTAACATTTGGTTTGTTTCTAGGGATGTCCATAGGGGCAATGGGATGTGCAGGTGACAGACCCAGGTGAGTCTGAGCTGGGCCAAGCTGGCTCCCTACACCATTGTCCCTGGTGAAGGTCCTGTGGGGCTGCACAGGGACTGGTATGGCCCTGGCCATGGCACCTCTTGTGCAGTAGGAGCTGGGTATTGCCAACGGAAGAGTTACCCTACCAAAGCTTTGTTCTGCCATTGGTTCTGCTGGAACTCTGTGAATGTTGTAGATCCACTCCTGTTGCACCTCTGCAAAAAGGACACGTGGGCTTTCCAATTCCAGCATCTCAAGTGGAAATAAGATGTTTTTCCTTCTTACAAAACAAAAATAATAATCACAATCTACTAGTTGTTACCTAGGAGAATTTCCTACTAGTTAACTTTTAAAAATCAGATTCAGATGGAGGTTGTGCAATTCAGAGCACAAAAGGTATCAGAGTCAAGGTTCAAAATCTTTCTTTTAATGCAATAATGTGATTGATTTTTCCTTTCCTGAGGGGTGTTACTATACTCATATTTCAGCTTTAATTATCTTCTCCAGGATTGTTTGTGCTTCCACAAGATTCCTTCCAAGTTATAATTATACATACTGGATAGATTAGCCAGTGTTTAATAACCTTTTATAGCAAGTTGACTTCAGCTTCATGTGTACAAAAATCCAAGCTGGGGAAGGAAGAAAAGTTGTATCAAATGACTAAAATCAAGTGAAGCAGCTCTGCCCCTGCCCTCCTGTGCTGGTACATCAGCTCCACCAGAGAGAAAACTCACATCACCCAGGCAGCAGCAAAGAGCCTGCTTATAAGCAGGACCCAAGAGAATTTACACAGATATTTTATATAAAGTTCTACTCTTTAACAGAAAAGTTGTCTGTGGACCAGAAATCTAGCATTATTTGCACTGGGGTTATTAATCTAGTGTAAGTGGCACTATAATCTTTAAATATTTTTAGATTTTCCTTGCTAGGCTATACTAGTCCTTAAAATCTGAGAGCATTTCATTGACTTTTCCCAAGGATTTTTTTCCTTAAGGATTTAAGAACAAAAAAAATATTATTATTATCAAATATATTATTTTCAACTATGAAAATTCTAAAAACTCCACCTTTGAAGGTATAAGACTGTAAATGTGGATAGAAACACATAAAACTAGTCAGGGAACTTCACTAGGTTAATACACTGGATGGTAAAATAAAACCTATCTTTGCTCCTCATGCAGGAATAAAAATCTGTTGGTTGTTTTTTTTTTGGTTTTTTTTTTTTTTTTACCTTAACCATTAATTAATGAGGTTTCAACAGTGAATGATACACAGTGACATACTCTGACAGGTTATACAGGGTGAGTAATGCCTTGTCAGGTGCTTCAGTATTTATATTGAGATGAATGGCACATAATGTGATGCACATGCTAACAATGAACATCAATATTTAGTACTCCCAGCAAAGCCTGCTGGTATGATAAATTTGTCTTTAAGTTCATATCTATCTGCAGGCTTGCCTATGTGCTATTTATGTAAAGAAATATTTCCAGAGGACCCTTATCAAGTATATTTACACATCCTCACTGCTTTGGCAAGAACTTTTACTTCTTGGAATTGTGAGCTGCACTCACATCACTCTACAAGCCCAGCAGTCGATCAAGCTTGGCTTGCAAGTCCATCAGCCAGGCTTGCAGCATCCTGGTAAGAGCCCAATACACACACAGTAACCAGCAAGGCTGCTGGGCAGACAGACACCTCTTACATTTATACACCTTGCTCTCCATGGGCTTAGAGATCTTGAAAGGTCCCTTCCAACTCCAATTATGCTGTAATTTCCCTCAGGAAAGGCAATGAGACAGCAAATGCAGTTCTGATAAAAGCCATGGAGAAGGTACTATAATGCCAAGCACTGTCACACAAATCACCAGATCAAACATAGTAAATGGCTATATCCCTATTCATGTTCTTCCAGCAGTTTTGTAGTGTTGTTTCCAGCCACCCAAGTCCCTTTCATCCTGTGATACACTCATGATGGTGCTATTCTCAGTGACTGGGCTCAAAATCTTACTGCTTTGTATGGTCTGAAGTTATTCTGTAAAGAATACTTTGAAAGCTACTATTAGGATGATGTATGGCCTAATTTTGGTTGCTATAGTATTTAGAGTCAGACTTATGACTGGGGAAACAATCTCCCACTCACTTGAATTGCAGAAAAAGCTTACGGTGCTGCAAGAAAAGGCTTTCTAGCTGAAAAGTCATATTTTAAAGTTTACAGCTCTTGCATCTGGCTCAAGGCTGCTGCAGCAGCAAGGAGAGGAGAGCCAGCCTGGCAGGGTTGTGCAGGACCCTGATTGAGGCTACTCCAGAATTCTGCTGTAGCTGCTTTATGGAATGAATGTAGCAGCAGTTTATTACTGCAAGTACAAAGCTGACATTTGAATTTTTCTAGTTTGAAAAGCAGCACGTTTTTATTAAGATAGAAATGATTATGAGGACCCACGTGCATCTTAACACAGGCAGTGAGATGTAATGCAAGAACACTATGCAGGCCTTTATGGCTGACAATAGACACCATTGCTATCAACCTTTTCTGTTGCCTTCCATCAAGTTTAACCTGCATTACCTTGGTGGCAGAACCTCATCTAACACTCTCTGGCCTTGAGGACATATAAGCAAATAAATCAAACTAAAGCCAAATTTGAAAGCAAACAGAACCTACTCTTCTCTCTTCATTCTACAAGTATCTGTTCATATGAGAGAACTTCATAGCAATACTGAATACATGCTTTGTACTCTATAAAAACCAATACTCAGGAAAGACAAATTTAAAATCTTCCTCCCATTCTAAATGCTTCAGCTTATGGATTTTACAAATGCTAAGCACCAGTTTCAGAATCAGCTTATACTTGTACCTAGCTTTACTGATGTTCAAACAGACCTTTAGGAGTCATGAACTAGGTTCTCAAGAATTAGCAAATGGCTTTAAAACATGATTTTCAAGGCAGGAAAAATGTCCTGTTATTAATAATGTACCTCAGACAAATCCAACCAAGCAAATCAGAATAACCTACCCATTGTTCGGATATGTGACAAACTCTTTTACATACAACCACAACTCTTCAGACTGAGAATGTACACACAAGTCATTTAGCTCAGCTTTACTTCCTTTCATGAAACTTTTCCAGCTGGGGAAAAGAATCTTGTTTTTTAAGGACACACCTACTTATGACAGATACTAAACTAGATAATGTGCTTTGTGTTGCTTCTGCAGATTTTCATCAACCTGAAGCATGAGGTACCTGTGGCTTACACAATGCACATGGTTGATGAATTTTAGTTAATCTCTGGTACTGTTCTCACTCCCAGCAACTTTAGCATTGCCCACTCCCATTACTACCTGAAAGTCATTCCCTGATTGCAAAGCAGATGCTTGGATATCCCACAGAGAACAGAAATGTCCTGCTCAATGCGGTTCCAGGACTACTAAAGAACTTTTGCTTTCCTACCACTAACACCCTAGCTCGCCGCTAAACCTTAAACAAGTGCAACTCTAAATTCTTATATACAACACAACCCTTTCCCCAAGAGATTCATGGCCCTGTTTAGTTCATACCAGAATCTTTGGTCTGGCAACCAGAGCACATGCATGATCTCAAAATGTCACCTCCTGTATCTCTACCTTTCTTACTCTCTCTCCCTCCCCTCTGAGTGCCAGTCTGCTCTGCTGCAGGAAAGCCATCACTTCATAAGTGTTTCACAGGCAGCTGCTGCAACCACACAGCATCCCAGCTCCAGCAGAGCTGGCAATGCAGCATCCCAGATGATAGCACTGCATTGCAACTTCCTGTACACTGGCACAACCCCACATTTGCACTAAACACTTCAACACACAAAATACAGAATATGCTCTTTCCTATAATTAAAAATACCCTCTAAAACCCGATAATTTTCTTTTAAAATGCACTTGGCCTTTTGGGTGGTTTGATTGTTTGGGTTGGTTGGGGGGGGTGTTTGGGCGGGGGTAGAGGGGTATTTTTTCTTAAGAAACAAAAACATAATGAAGTGATTTTTCATTGAAATCCTTATATGCTTCAGAAATCCACAACACATTACCCAGAAGAGTCTGTACTGACAGTCTGAATGCTAAAAGACCTCAGCCTTAAAGAGATTTTTATTTTTATGTTCCTTCCTTGTTTCACTTCAGAGGATTTCCCAGCAGTTCCAATCTATAATAGAATATTAAGCTGTATATCCTGTAGCTCTGTTGGTCACAGTTACTGATAAGATTTGATTCCTACTGTTGTTAAAATGCAAGGGACAGGCTTCGCCAGGGCGTGCATGACCTTTCCAAAGCCATGGCCTGGTAGGAACTGCGTCAATTGCTCTGACCTATCAACGGGCAAGAGCTGCAAAGCCAGCAGGGGAACACGTCCTGATGCCTGTAGTCAAATAACAGCACCTCAGGAGAGCACATTCATGAAGGCTGAAAGGTCACTCTGTGTGAATCTCCCCTTTCCTGGGAACAAGAGCTGCCATTCCCCAGCCTGGGCAGGGCTGGATCTGCAGGGCTCCAGGCCACTTTAGAAGAGGAAGTATTTTCACAGATATGAATTTTTTTCCATAATGTATCATATCTAAAGCAACACCAAACTAATGGTAGAAATATTAAAAAAAACCCAAGGGGTGGAACTTGTTTAAACCAGCAGTAAGGTCCACGCACCATTTCACACAGGTCCACAGAGGTCTCCCACTCTCCTTTCTGGGGCTTAGGGTCTCCACAGCAAGTAAAGCTTTTATCCCCAAAAACATCCCACACTTAGAATTTGAAAACCTTCCAAAACTTATCACGATATGCTAGGAATCAAGGCATTCCACCAAATTTTTACCTAGACAGCTCTGTACACCCACAGAACTCTCATCACACCGCACTGCTCTTCAGCCCCAAGCTCCTGCCCCTCTCCCTTTACTGCCAATTCCTGCGAATCCGCAGCAGCTCCATGGGTGCTCCATGCAGCAGGGAACTCTTCACTAAGCAGAACCTGACTTTCAGGAAAAACAGGAACTTTCACACACCCCAAGGGCTATATAGCATGAGTCCTCCTACCTTTGCCTTTTTCTTTGTGTTTCCTCCTGGTTTTCTCCTGCAGCTTTGAGGTGCCTCCATACCTGTTCAAATGACAGATGAAAATCAATTTGATATTGTGTCCTGTTTGTACATACTCTGGTCTTTGGATACTTCTACTTGCTTTTAGAGAAAAGTACTTAGAGTTTTCTATTCATAGTCCAGGTGAAGGGAGTTGGTATGGTATTGGTCTCTAAGTCTGGTGTGATGCTTTCTAGACTGTACACATCCACCAACATAACAACAGGCACATCTAAAAGCTAAACAGTACTTTTACCATGAGCTGTTTTGTTGTCAGCTTAAAGAGCAAGTGTCTCAAAACTAGGTCTTTTATTACAAACATCATGAGCTTGAAGTAACACAAATGTTCTACTTTTTAAATTTTTTCCATTTCCTCATATCTGCTACCTCTTGACACCTTCCCTCCCTTGTTTAAAAGCTTTTCTAATCCAGAGTGGCATAAGAAACAGAATTCTGTAAAGTGCATACATTGCAGTCTAACTGGGTAATTTGGCAATATTCTTATAATAACTGTTTTTCCAAACCCACTAGTACACTTTCTCAATGTTCCAGTTAGTATATATTAAAAAAAAAAAAAAAAGGCTTAAACTGTACAACTTCTATAAAAACCTAGAGCAGGCAATACATTCCTTGGCACGACCAAATATTTAAAAAATGGGATTTTTATCACAGTATTTCATTTCCACTCAATCAAGGTCTGCATTCATAGATCATTTTGCACACACATTACTCAGCCACTGCTGCTTCTGTCTCTAGTCTAGTAAATATTTTTGCCTTGTGCAAAGGATATATGGCCAACACAGCCAAGATGAATTCTTGCATTAGTCTTGCAGCCCAGATGATAGTGACATACAGCAAGATTAATTAGAGTACTATGGTATCAGAAATGTACAGTAACCCTGAGTAAAGGATGTAGCCTAGAGTTTTATAGCCTAAGACCCAGGAAAACAAAGATAAAAGGTATACTAACACTGTAGCATACATCCAAGTTTAGTCATTCAGAATAATACACCACCTCAATTAAATTTAACCTATTGATTTATCATCTTCCTGGAGCCAGCCCAGGTGCCTTCAATGACAGCTTGGCCAATTTCATGCAGTGCAGTAGAGATCAATAAGGAGGTGCTACAGGGTAGTAGATGTGCCCATGTGTCTAGCTAAGAAAAAAAATATGTAACTTAGTTATTAAACTGTTTCACTGCTTCTAAATGGACATCAGTGTTCTATAATGTAATGCAGTAGTAAAGCAGTAGAGAACTTTGGCTCTTGAAAGTGTTAAAAAGCTGCTGTGATTTTTGGATGGGCAGCAAGATATTGCTCCCAGCAAGTTCCCAGTTACTGGGAGCAGGCTGGTGCCTGTTTTATGGGCACACCAGAGGCTGCTGCAGAGCAGTGCATAACCACTCCATCATGAGCCAAGAATGCTTTGTTTTTCTATACTGATAGGAAATCTTCATTTCTCTTTACAGGCATTAACCCACTGAAATCAGGCATATTTAAAAGATTAAATGGCTCAGGTTAAGCCATTCTCTCTACAGCTGAGCAATGCTTCTCATACAGCATTTATGCTTCCAGCCTTATCAGCATTCAAAGCCACATCAGTTTAGCTAACAGTACTAAGATTTTTAAACAGCTAATGAATTCTGAGCATGGACAACACTAGTTTAATTCAAATTTGCCTTATAGTGAGTTCTCTCAGCTCAGCAAAGAAGGCAGTTAAATGTGCAATTAAGGCTCTCTCTGCTATGTAAGCTGTTTTTATTATATCAAAAATCATAAATGAGAAGAATTAATGAGAGTCAGTCTAAGGTTATGAAGAAGAGGAAAGTTTATGCAAAATACAGACTGTATCCAGGTTTCAGTCACCTTGAAGACAGTAAAAACACCAAAGAGCTCTTTTAACATTTTATTAGTCAATTTGATGAAGTGATAGAGAAGGACCATAGAACTTTAGCAGTGACTACTGAAATCCCTTCATATGTGACCTGTACTAACTATCCTGTTCTTATTTGTAAATTTATATGAGATGTAAGCATACATATAAATAACACAGAAACAGTATTGTGATAGTAAGTAATCCACAAAAATTCTATCACAGCAGTAAACTCTCAAAATTTTATCCTCAGGGCTCCAGATAGCTTCACCCAGTGAGGAATTCAATAACTCCATCACTCAAGAACCAGCAAGCAGGGTGATAACTGGGTTTGGAAGTAATGCTAATGAAAATCCACAGATGCAGCTTCTCAAATGGAATTAATTTGATGAGAATAGAACACAGAGAATCATTTCAGGCTTATTTTTTCACATCTTTCAAAGTTAGAATACTTCAAAATTTATATGCTTGAAACCCTAGCAACTGCCTCAATTTTCTAATGCAATATCTTTGTGGGTAGAATCCTGACAAAGACAAAAATTTATTACCACATGGCAGTATTATTTAATCTAACTTGGTCTGCAGGCTCAAAATACTTAATCTAAATTCCTATGTAAGTAACCATATTTAGTGTTACTATGACTGAATTTTAGTAACCTGAAATTAAAGCTGGGCCAGTTGGAGGAGGGACACACAAAAACTGAGCTACTCATTTTTTGCTTTCAAACACCTGCAAGTTATTCTTAACTTTTGACAAGTGAGAGACCTCCAGGCATGGCAGATATCACAGTTTGGCAGGTACTCTATAAAATAGGATAACACTAAAAATGAATACTTATTTTTCTTCCAAATAACTTCCAATTAAAATATGAAAAAAAAATTAAAAGACCAAACAGATCAAGGCATGAAGGAACAGCACTGCTTTCTGAAAGCTTAGTGGTTTAATGCTAAGTGTCCCACATTTTCTCCTGCAGAAATATTTTGAGGCATCTGATGGTGTGATGGGTTTGTGTGGAAGTGGCAACATGGAAAATTTTCAAATAGATGGCTCATAGTAACACACTGGGAATATGAACTGGAGGGAAAGGCTGAACAGAGGGAAGGATCTCCTAGAAGGATCTCTTAGAGAAGGAAACATGGTGGAAGGAGAGCCTGGGTCAGTGTTCAGTGGAAGAGAGGAAAGAAGTCAAGGAAGAGCTGAATCCAGAGCAGGATGAGCTCAAAGAAACTGTCTCAAAAGTTGTCGTAGCAACTGCACACGATAACTCTTGTGTGCCAGAAGACACTCCCATTTCAAAACTTAGACCAGGATTACCTTTACAGTTACAGATACAGACTAACTGGGACTAATAGATTCTGTAAATCAGGATCAGGGGCCATACAACTGTGCTGGCTACTGTAATTTCTGCTGCTATCTGGAGAAAAAAGTACATCTGGAAAAAAAATTGTGGTTTTGGCATGTGATACTAACTGTAAAGTGTCACAAGCTTTCAAGGGTGTGTTGCCATGCTAAGACACAGAATCAAACAAAACATTGTAACTTAGATAAGATGCATAACTTCAGGCATTTATCTTTGACAGGAACGGCCTGTGGGAATCACATCTCTCTCTTATTTGTACAGAAAAACTCAGGCTTCTAAACTAAGAGGGTTGGCATCTCCACATCGACTCATGCCGTCAAACAATAAAAAGCACCATCCTATTTGGATTTCTTATTGATCCATGTTCCACTGTGAATGGCATTATTTTCTTCCTTGACCTCAGTTCAGGGAACAATTTACAAGCTCTTCAAAATCTGCTTTTCTATTATTCAGAGACAGATTTGAATTTATTGAACAAGAACTCTTTTTACAAATGGTCTTTTTTCTGGAATCCTTTTTTCTTTCCCATATTGCTTTTCTGCTCTCTCCCTCCTGTCCCAAGGTGGATGAGAAGCTCACGCTGGCTGAGTAACTTTTAAACATTAAACAAAACACATCAGCT
Source organism: Certhia americana (assembly GCA_018697195.1). Lineage (NCBI taxonomy): Eukaryota > Metazoa > Chordata > Aves > Passeriformes > Certhiidae > Certhia > Certhia americana. The sequence continues at coordinate 7,857,831 of CM031870.1, forward strand.
TGCCATGTCTGTCTCAGCAGAAAGTCAATATTCACTCCAGGAGCAATCAAGCACCCAAGCACAGAGGCTATAGCAAAAGGCTGTAAAAAATGTAGTAAAAATGCCTGAAAGTGCTTTGAGTAAAAGTTTTCTTGTAGACTTGCAGTTGAAACCAACTTTATCTAAGAAATTACAAAGGCTTTGATCAATCAAAAACTAAATTTTGGTATTACAAACCAAATAAGTGGCCAAATGTAATTTTGAGCCATGCAATGCACAAAGACCTTCTATCAAGTGTACTGAAATTCTAGTAATAAAATTTTCGTGTAAAATTTGCAATTCTATACCTTTGATGTGCTCAGAATTTTAGCTAACTTGAATCTCAGGATCTTTGTTGCTTCTATAAAAGAAAATAGTGAGGAAAATGTTGGTTTTCTAGCAGTGCAGCTTCAAGAAACTTTACCTAATAAATAAAAAAACTCATTTCACATGTGTCCCATATCACGCACTGGATGACAAATGCTTTTTATCACTACCAATCTCAAGAAGAGTTTCACTGAAGAAACATCTAAGTCAAGAACAATTCATACTATAAATGACCTTTTTCCCCAGAACAACTCAAAAATTGTGTAGTTAACCCAGCAAAGATTTTAACCTTCTTCCTATGAAAGTAGAAATGCTTTCTTTGTTGTAAAAAATCTGCATAAATAAAATGAGCAAAGATTCTATAGACCTAAAAAATAATTTGCACATTATTAAATAGTCCACATAAGTGCTACATAATTTCATCATTACATAATTAATCCTGAGAAACATTTCTAAATCTGGGGATTGGGTGGTAACTGTCAAAGCCATGTGCTCAGATGTAGAATCGGCAGGAAATCAGTTCTGTGCTTGTCCAACTCTTGCCACCAAAGGATACAAACACCTGTGTTTTCAGGTACATGCTGAGGTATAAGGAAGTTTAAATCACTTATTTCTAATTAATAGCATTTTGTTTCTTCAAAGAAAATGGCCAAACTAATTCTACTTTAATTCATCCAACAATTCAGACTTCTGAGAATACTTTCCATTCTAGCCGTGTAGTGCTCCTGGGAAAATGGTGGGGATGAGAAATGGGGGAACTCACAAGAAAAAATACATTATGAAGAACTAGGATTTCCTGTAAGGGCTACAAAAGCTTTTGTAACAGACTAGCACCTGACAATGTAATAATTTCTGTACATCTAGCAAAGGCCAAATCCCACCATGACTTATGAGCATTCTCAGCATTCCCTGCGGCTGAACCAAGTGAGTGTAACCAAGTCATACCATGAAATAAAACAAATGCTTGTAGAATAAGAGGCTTATAAGATCAAATGGATGGCTTTTGAAATTCAAATGGGGTGAGGCAGGCACCTGATACAGGTATGTATGTCAGTGAGCATAATTAGTTTTCATTTTTCTAACAAAAAAATAAGTCTTGATATTATAAAGCAGGATTCAATGAAAGAGACTGAGACTAATCCTGAGAAAAAGGAGTGGGAGGTGAAAACAGACTTTTACCTGAAATACAATCAGTGTAGCAAGCATTCAGCTTTCCAATCAAAATTTAGAAAATAACTCAGCCTCAAGTGTCTGAAGGTTTATTATATCAGCTAAAAAAATACTCCCCAACACAGAGCATTACACTTGCTTTCAGAGAGAGCACTATCTTAATTTATAGCCTATTCAATAACAAACATGTAAAGGTTAGGATCTACATTCTCGCAAGACACCATTGAAAATCCACATTTGTTCATTTTTTAGAGATATCTTTTTTCTTTTTTCTCCATTTACTCCATGTCGGTTCTTTGCACAGAAAAATGAGCAGCATGTTTTAGTTTGATCAGTGGCTCATCCACCCCAGCTTTGCTTTATGGAAGGTGCCCCCCAGGTTCTGAACACAGGTGATCTCAAAGGGGAGCCAGGCAGAGCAAGGCATCCATCAAGGGAGTCGTGTGGGTGATGGGTCTGACAGGTACCCTGGTCAGCTGAATGCCACCTCTACTGGAACTGTGTCACCAAATGGGCATCTGTAGCACCAAATGGACTATATGATCATAGCAAGAGGCATAACTCTTTTAAAGCAACATTTTAAAAGATCACAGAATGAACTGAATAATACTCATCTGCCCATCAGCATCTCCATCATCTGCCACAGAACAAAATATTTTTACTTCATAATGTTAATATTAACATTCTCTTGAAGACTTTTCAAGCTCAAGATGATTGTGGAAAGTGGTGAAGGTCTGAGAAACACAAATCTCATTAAAATTGCAATTTTAGTTGTGAAGAAAGGTTCATTAATATGTGTCAGACTGTGAGTCAGCAATGCTGACATCCTTGCTAACACAACGAGGTGGTCTCAGCTCAAAAGCCTTAAATGTGAGAGCAAACAGCACTAGCAGAACACTGGCTCTGCAGTGCAAACATTTATCTTCAAGAGAAACTAATACTACTCCAGATATTCTGGCTTTAAGTCTTACGGTTTGAAGCATTTGCACAAAAATACTGAAAAAAAAAAAAAATCTACCATAACGGGCAATGTGTAAACTAGAGTCAAAATATTTCAGACAAGGAAAATCATATCGAGGAAACACCAATTCCTCATGCTTTCAGAATATGTAAATATTTTACACTTAGAAAAACTTTTAAATGCTCATAATTGCAATGGGTACTTATCCCCTGAGAGCTCAGTTGATTTAGAAACAGATATGTCAGTAGACATGCCTGTTCAAATAAAATTTTGAAAAATAATTGAGAACAGTAGCTATCATGGAAACAACATTACTTTACAACGGGTGTTATTTTACAACACTCATCAGCCCTAAACAAAGGGCTTTTTGTCCAAACCAATTGAACAACTTCAGCACCTTAAATAAGGATTTACAAGCAGTCACAAGCACCAAATGATCTACAAATTACAATTATCTGTCCCAGAATTACACAGCCATCTTTCACACGAACATCACTCTTCTGGAACTCCTGATTTTTTAAAGCCAAACTTCTGTCTTGGCAGCAGAATTTAATCTCTCTTATTTATGGTTCTCCCAATTCCCCAAACAATTAGGTTGCAGTGGAAAGAGGGAGGCACTGACAGAGGCTGATGTCTCTTCCCATGACACAGTGCGTTGGGCACTCCTCCTTTCTGGCACTCTGCAGTCAGGGTGGCATCACAAGGTCCTGATGATTTGTAGCACCAGAGGATTGCAGAAGTCTCAGGCAATTGTCAGAAGCCTTGGCCTTCTAGTAGAGCTCACTGAATTATTTCCAAATTTATTACTATGGCAAACAGATGCCAAATAATCTCATCGCCCACAGCCCAGAAAGGAAGAGAGGAGTGAATTAAGTTCAGAGGAGATACAAAGTTTCTGTCTATGCAAGGTGTCACCATTACATACACTGGTTGATTTATTTTTAGTGATCCAACTGCATCCTTTCAGTGCCTGATCATTCTGGAGGCCATGAGAAAGATGACACTTCTTCAATAACAGGTTGATTATAAATGTATGTAGTAGGACACAGAATACTGATGTCATAAATTGAGATTTTCCCTAATGCTTATTCAGAAGAAAAGAAAGGGTATTTCTGAAGCTTTAGTTAGCAACTGTTAAATGGTGTGAAAGGCAAAGACTGAGTTAGAGACTGAGGGGCTGTATAACAGAGCAGTTACAGCACACCTGGAACCACAAACACCAGTTTTTAGTTCACGCTTCCTCTTACCTCTGCCTCTGCTTACTCATCTCTAAAGCAGAACTGCAATTTCTTACAATCTTAGCTCCTACATTTGGAGAATTCTGATATTTGAGAGATATGACGTGATACCAACACGAGCTGTGGCAGTGATTGTGACTGAACAATAGTTTGCCAAGTCAGGAATGTGTCACCAGGGTGTATGCAGTGGAAGCCAAAATTACTTATTGTCCTTACCCGGCTCATTTTCCTGCTGATGGTAGAACCTGTGGGCAGCAGCCAGGGATAGTCCCAACTAGAACCTTTGGAGAAGCCAGGGACTCAGTGATCACCTCCAAGATTTTGACGTCAAGGTTACAGAGAGCCCAAGGCCCACTAAGACCCTACTGAAATGGGGCTGGAGAAGCATATGAAGGGTAGGAGCTGCTTCAGAAGCAGTCAGTGGAGAAGCACAGCTCCTCTTGGCACCACAGTATTGAATTATTTGTTTCCAACCCTGGTTTGTTTTCTCCCTTACCTACTCCATAGCATGCTCCCTTCATTGCATCATACTCACTATTACTTTTAAATAATGATCTGCCAGAAGTTTAAAAAGCATTTTATTTTAATCAGATATTTTCAACTGATCACGAACAACAAAACCAAAAAAAAAAAAGCTACCTTGAGTTACAATATAATTAATTTGGGTAGTTGATCCATATCTTCAGAAATGACAGAGAGCTTGCTAAAAGCTATGTGTATCTCTAAAAATGTCCATAGTAGCATAAAAAAAAGCAGAATGAAAAACTTGTAATTGCTGCTCCTTAAAATTATGTATTTCTTACAAAAACTATACTGAATGTTCATATTTTTTTCACATTGAATCACTACATTAATAAAATATCAGTTTATATATATTTATATGCAGCTCAGTGACTAATATGCATATTAAAAAAAGAAAGTGCAATTTGGCTTGGATAGGGCAGCTTAGAAACGACTTTTTTGCATTTGGCAAGCTAGATTAGCAGTCTTAGAGAGAACATAAGAGAGCAGATTTTAATATGGGAAAGAAATTAACTACAATTGTTAAATGTTAAAATTACAGAATTACCCTACCATTATACTACCACTACTGCATTTCCTCTTGCAGCCTGCCTTTTGCAGTGACCTTTTCTGCTCTGAGATGGGCCTAATGTAAAAAGCACAAATATGCTCAAGTCCTTTAAGCCAACCAAAGTTCATCCCAGGAAATTCTCTTACAAACTTCTCATATTTACCAAATTCAGCAATGCTGTGTACAGTGCTGCAGTAATAAAAATGTCATCTTTTGCACTTTGCTGCTGGCACAGCTGTTGTCATCCCTTTGATATAACATATTCTCCCTCCCTACAATGTAGTAAAATCTCTCCTACTGTTGCTGTGGATTTTTGCTCTTAAATGAGGTGTGTGAAACAAAGGACATCTATTACCTGGAATTTTTACTTTCTCAGTTATGAAAGAAGTTTTCCAGTATAGCTGCAACCTCTCTCTGCCCTCAGCAAGCCCAGGTCCATGAGTTATGAGAGCCAAACCTGTCTGTCATTCATTCTCCCTGAGGATTAGCCACAGCTGCCAGGGAACAGCTCCTTCTCCTCCTTCCTCACCCCGTTCTCTCTAATAGTGTTTGCCTCTTCCATTTCTCTACTACTCACTTGGAAAAATTAATTCATATTTAGCTCCACACAATTTCAAAAGCCTTTTCGTTTATCACACTCTGCTGGCAAACACAGTTTGTTCCTCCCTGGGAACAGCAGGGAGCTGCACAACTACTCACACACAGGGATTTCCAGACTTGGCTGTTTGTCCTACTGTAAGGCAAAACTACTCAAAACCTTCACAAGTTGCACGTGCCCAACCCAGCTGCTTACTCCCATCATGGACACCAGCCCTGGGAGTCCTCTGCTCTTTTCATTTGGCTACTCTGAACTCTGACTTTTCCTCCAAAAAGATCTTTCCATTCAGGACAACTGTGTGGGTGCCTCCTCCCCGTGCTGTCCTGTCCAGCTCCAAAGCCTCCAGGTCAGACCCTGGCTCTGTCCTGTGAGTGGGGTTTTTCTGCACTGGTAGCAGCTATGCAGTGACCTGGATTAGGCAGAGAAGGGAACTGAGGAAAAAACACTGCACAAGAGGCAGGGGAGAGGCACAGGCAGGTGTGGTGGCCCCTGGGGCTGAGACAGCCTTGCCTGAGCTCAGTGACACAGAGGATCTGGACACAGAGCTCAGTCACTGCACATCCTGAACAGCCAGGACACACTCACCTGCTGGGTACACACCTGGAAGGGGAATTATCTGCCTGTAAAAGTAAAAGGGAAAAATTTTTTAAAGAAAAGCAAACACTTCTTTTTTCCTCATTTTCTTTCAATTAGGCGAGTGAACTCTAAATGCATCTGGACATGAACATCCCTATCAGGCAAAATAATTTGAGGGAGATTTTCAAAACCTTATGAACAAAAGATAGGGATTTTTTGCAGGCACTAAGGATGGCTTTGGACACTTCTGCCTTCAGAAAGAAGATTTAAATAGAGTAGGAGAATAAGGGTCACATCCAGCAAATGAAAGTATCTGTACTGATACAATCAGCCTGAACCAGAAGACTGCAGAAATCCCATGCACAACAGAGAACAGTTCTGGTTCAAATGACAGTCAGTCAAAAAAGGTGCTGCCCCCCCAAACATACTAGAGAGAGAGTTAGGTTTTAAATTATTGAAAAAAAAAAAAAAAAAAAAAAAAGAGCCAAGAAGAGGAGAGGAGGCTGCTATGATGGAACATGCAGGAACAATGATTTTAGGGAACAGGTACCAGCTATTCCCAAAAGATTAACAACTACAGCAGAGCCACAGTAATGAGGAACCAGGTATGATAAAGCAGATAGATGGAAAACTTCCAAGGTCTAGTAATGGTAATCACAGCAATATTAACTTCTAAATTTTCATGAGGTAATTTTAACGTCTAAATATTCAGAAAAAGCAATTCTAATTTATTAGGACTTCTTGAGAAATTAGCACTTGAATGCAAGTGATAGAAAACTGATAGTAATCAATTGTTTTCTACAACAGTTGGGAATGGAGCAACAAAAAAGCATTTAACTCATGGTTAAAGACTGAGTCAATTACAATCAGCCCACAAACCAGACCTGAGTAATTTTTGAGAAGATAATCACTCAAACCTTAAATCACAATTCATGCTGAAATTTCTGTGAGTTGAGTTTTGTGGCTCTCTCAGTACATAAAAAAAAAGTAGCATAAAACCTGTAAGGATCAGCTGTAAATAAACAAGTATATAAATAGTTGTTTGACATAAAGGATGAAAATTCTTTACAAGCATTTAGCCCTTGGATGGATGAGGCCAACATCTGATAAGATAGGAATGTATAAAAGCAAAGCAGAATTAAACATCAAATTGCAGAACACTTATAGACAGTACTACCTTTTTCCTTCTAAGTGGTCTTGAAAAGGGAAGCCTGTTCCCATCTTGATTCTTTGGGCCTGGTTCACAACACCACCACATTTCTTTTACTCTGATCAGGCAGGATTAAGGACCTCATCTGAAAGCAGCCTTAATGAGGACCTCTGTGCAATTTACACCCATCTATGTTCTCAAATTTAAGTCATAACATTTAATACCTCATTCACACATAAAATCTTGTGAAAAAAAATTTAAATGTCATAGGAGTGGAAAGTCTTATTTCTATGGCAGCACTGATGGTAATAGAAACCTCAGAGATAATGGTAACATCATTCTCCTCTGCAAGGCCACTCACCAGTATTTGTGCTATCAAGGACAAACAAATAAGGGAAACCAGGAGGAATCTAGTTCCTAAGCAACACTGTACTTCACAGAAATACACAGAGCCCACTCAGGCTCTGGTAGAGGTTTATCTTGCCCCAGGCTCTGAAACAGGATACAAAAGGTCTGTGGTACTGTCTGGGATGCACAGTCCAGCTTCTGATGGCTGACCTTATTAAATCACACTCTTCTTGGGCTGTTATTACTAACCTGTGTGATGAAAATCATTGCTTTCTCTTTTTTCAAGCCTTTGTGTTTCTCATCTATCAACCCAATAGAGCCATCAGGGCTATGAACAGACCCTTCTGTGGCTGCATAATGCCAGGCAACAGGAAGCCCTGAATTCAGAGAGAGGATCTCTGATGTGATTGCAATACAAAACATAATAGCCTGGACAAAACCCCAGATTTTCCTCCTGCCAGTTGGTACATTTGGTGTTTGTTCCTCTGAACACTTCACCTGCAGCAAACAAAACTTCTGCAACCAGAATCAGGCTAAATTGCACCACCACGTGCACAGGAGAACCACTCAATACAGCCTGGCTAAAAACAACTGTCCTTCTCTCAGCCCCTTGTGCATGACGCTGTAGCACGACTTATGGATATCTGCCATCTGTTCAGGAAGATATTGCATAACTGAAAACATCCAGGTAAGGGGGGAAAAAAGCCACCTTCTCATAGTTATCATTACGGTATTTCTTACACCAGCCACAAAGCAGTTGCATAGACCACCAAAACATCACTGTTACAGGACAACAGACCAAACAAAAAATTGTTTTTCCCTAGCACAGAGACACACACAAAATGCATCCTCTGATTGAATGAAGCTCCATGGGCAATTTTGTAGAAGGATTATTTTTTCTTCATGCAGTTGCCTAGTGATAATATTTGTCCATCTGTTGTAAGGCATATTTCCATATCCAAAGGCACAGTACACATTGCCATGTGCTGGAAGGGATGCAGGATTCTTGCCTTGCAAATCAGCCCATTGATCATGATGAAAAATGGCAGAATGCCAATAGTTCATGCGCTGAGACATCTCAAGGATTCACAGCTGAATAGCTATTAAAATAATAAACCTACCCGACTTCAAGTCATATTTAGAGCTAAGTATCACCAGACTAACAACTTTTTCAGCAGTACAATATTCTTTATAAGTAATAAGCAAGGTAAATTTTTGCAAGCTGAAGCATAAAGCCATAACTATACAAATAATCACTACATATTAAAGTAGACCTTTTTCACCTCAGTACAGTTATTTCACTCAGAGGAATACTTCTCTTCATGAAGGGTTTATTTGTTCTGGCCCCACTTCTCCTAACAATGGTCTGCTATAATCATAAATGGATGTAGGGTTGATTTGAATTATTTCTTTTGCTCCTAGAATTGGTATTTACATCTAAGCATTAGTGCACAAAGTCTAAATTGTTCTACTACATGACTTTAACCACCAGTAAAGGAAAAAATGCTCTCCAAAAAAAATTTCTCCTATATATTTTATGTTTTAACAGCACAACCACTCATTACTAAATAGAAATTGTCACCTTACTGTTAATCTAACAATTCACCAATTACAGCAAGTGAACAGATATCATTAGTGAGCCTGGGTTCACTCTGGTGAAAACACACACACTCCCTGAATCCTAGACAGATGAAATTTCAATTCTCACCCTGGTTTTCAGGAGTCCCGAGACTCCTGCCTTTCTAAACCACATCAACAAAACTGTAGCATTCAGTTACAAATTATTAGCACTGAAGAAACTCAGGTTTAACTTTCATAAGGATGTTTGCAGATAGGCAAAGCACAGCACTCTCAGAGTTCACCACTAATGACTTTAATCCAGTCTAGATGAGCCAGACTTTCATGTGGTTAAAGCTAATTTAGATTAGATGCTAATTTAGGTCTGGGTCTCTCCTGTGAACAGCTTGTGCCAGATTGAATACGGTGCTCTTGTGATATGGGATTACAGTCAAAAGAATTAAGGAACAGGTACCTAATTAATTTCAGTTAATGGTATTTAAAGACATGCAGCTGTATGCAAACCAGCTTCCCAGCACCAAGGAGTGCAATAACATTTCATTCACAAAGCTACCAAGTGCCCATAACGTGGTCACACTCACAGGCACGTGGCTGGTGCCACAGCCCTGCATCTGCCTGTCTGAGCAGCACAGGCAGGTCCCTTGTCCCCTCTCCAGCACAGCGTGAGAGCACGTCCTGTTCCCTGCTGCAAGTGAGGCATGTAGGATGAGCAAGAAACAACTGCAAGAAGTTAAAGGTATGAAAAATGCAGTTTTCCAATTGCTTAATAGTTTCCTTCCAACAACTCTTCAGCCCCTCTGCCCATCACAGGTCTCTGACACAGCCTCAGGTGACTCAGCTGTCCCAGGTGACAACTTCCATGGTTGTCACTGTCACATGGACAGTGACGGGCCAACAACTCACTGCTGTGAGGAGCAGTGGTGCTGGCGCACACCCAATGAAGGGACGTTTTGTATGGTAAGATCTTTGTGCAGCTGTTCCAGAGGGTTATCTGAACCTCTTGATACCCCATGGGAATTTTGCTGTAAGAAGCTTCTCCCTCTTTTTTTTACATGAGTCCTGCATTTAACTCAGTGGTGCTGCTCAGGGACTGTGGGACATCAGGGATGTGCTGCCAGCTGGGAGCTGACTCTTAAGTGAATGAGCTTTGCTGATAGGTGGTCTGGAGTAAGGGGTACTCAGTATAGGAATGTGACACCAAACAAAAAGGATCTGCTTCATGTATGCTCAGCCTGGTGTTGGTTTTGACCCATCAGTGAAAAAACTGGAGAGCTGGATGCTGAATATTGTTAAAATAATATTCTGGGTCAAACGCCAGGGCCACCAACCCAGCCCAAATTCTCCTCCAGTCTTTTCCTGACTCCCCCATTTGAAAGTCATAATTTTATCACCTTTTTTCTTGCACAGGAAATTAAAATTACATAAAAACTATTACCTATATCAACAGTTACCTGTATTTTTTAATGCATATTGAAGATACTATAAAAATATGCAAGGCTAGTAAACAGTGGAACATTGAAATCACAAACAGAATCTCCACTGAAAACTGATACCAAGAGTTTGCTGAGTTATTTTAAAATTTTCACATAATGTTACCAATTCTTTTTTGCTTTACATAAAAATACTGCTGCAGAATGTTAGATCCCCTCTACCCCCTCTGAGGTGGCAAAATGTAAATGTTCAGAGACGTCTGGATCATTATTTTAAATGTCACTAAATCCAAACCTCAGCATTAAAGGAGTTATTAGCTAAATCCATGTTCTATACATGCCAAAACATTTGCCCTCTCATCAACCATTCTTTCCTATTTTGCTCTTAATTTATTAAGTTCTAAACTCACAGATGGCTTCAGTAAGTTTAGCTTACAGAGTAGGCAGAGCAGGAGAAAAACTACAGCAATGAACAATGTCTTCAACAAATAACATTTAAAGAGATCAATAACAATTAATTTTTGAAAGAATACAGTAAATCCCTCTCACATTCACATACTCACAGATAATCTGAGCAATGGCAATCTGAGCTTATTTGAATAAACTGAAAACATAAAACTGATTTTTAAATCACTAAAGCATATTCACTTCTGCTTTTACCAATTTAAAATAAGATTTTTTTTTTCTGTAGAGTAGAAATAAACAAGCAGTAGGCTTCACAAATCAGTATAAATTGAATTTAAGGTTGTACACTAACATTAGTATAACTGCAGTGTAAATCCCTACAGTGTTTTACAAAAATAGATTATTTCATACATTTTAAATTACTTATTAAGAGGATAACAAAATTGCTTCAATCAAATTTCTATTTATATAAGCACAGTTTCAGCTTTTACCTTGGTAGAACCAAGATCAGTAGTTCAGTACAAAAAGCAATTTAGTATTAAAAATTCAGGTCATGCTATAGCCACTTTATCATGCAAAAATTGTACAAGAAAGGATGTATGTATATATCTGGAATCATACATTTGCATTGCCCACAATGGGCATATCATGATGAAGAAACAAGCATATGAAACTTCCCTTAGAAATAAATTATTTCCTAACCATAAAACAGCCATAAAATATGCAGGAGCATTAAAAAATTCTAACTGAGGAAGAAAAGCAACTAGGAAATTTCTGGAGATACTGATTTTCCCTCCCATTTTCCAGGCTTAGAAATTTTCCACTTTCATTAAGTTTTCGTTAGGCATTGTCAGTGTTTTAGTGCACCATGTGTTCCATCAGTAGCACCTGAATGCTAAATAATAGAGGTCGGTATTACACTTCCCTGCAGACAAGATGTCTTCATTTATGGATGGATTGAATAAGAAGCAGAGAATTTGACCACATAGTGGAGAAACTAAATTTACATAATATATCCTCTGATGAGTGGGGGGAACAAGGAGAACTATGAACAACCAAAGTACATGGCTTTATTGGAAATCTGCTCATCATGAGGATTCCATTAAAATGGAATACCAATAAAAATAGCAATGATGGTCTCTAATGCAACCTGTGAAAGCAGATTACAGGTCTGGATATGAAATTTTAGCTCAAGTGTCAAATGATGGTCTGAATATCTTGTGTATTCACCGCTCCAAGCAGTTACTCCCCTCACTTTCAGTGAACACAAGGATAACATTGAAAGCTTGCTTATACTGTATCCCAGTGACTTGGAAATATCCTCCTGGGAGGGGTGATAAGGTTATAGTTCTGCATTTCTGCTCTTCCTGTTCAATTAAGGCTTTTAATGTCACCAAAATATGTTTTAGGTAAATGCAAATCGAGGATTTGTTACTGAGCTGCATTTGGTATTTATAAACTTCTGAAAGAGCAGGCAGTGAGGCTCGTGGTTTATTGCTGCTTTAAGCCCATTGTAATCTACAAACTATGATCAGTTATTGTGGCAGTTCCAAGTATTTAAAGCAAAATCCATTTTTCTTTGTCAGCCACTTTATGTGATATGTTAGACACACAGACTGAGTCATTTTCTCATTTTCCCAGCCAAGCACATACATCTTTCCCCATCCACTCCTTGAATTTATGTTATGAAAAGATACATATTTTAAAGCAAACCATTTTCTCTGCATGTTAAAAACAAAACAAAGTTGGAGACCGAGAAGGGAAAAAAAGGAACAGCTGAAAGTAATCTAAATCCCAGAACACATTTAAAGGGAAGAACAATGTATACTTCTATTGGGAGATAAACCATATTGAGCTTATCAAAAAGACAGTCCTTGGATGCCACAATTTGCATGTGGCTTAACGATAAAGAAACAATGCTGCTTTCTTCTGCTCTCTAATCCTTCAGATGTGCAGCTTTAAAATATCCCATAATTTATGAATGGATTTATGATCATAAATCAGGTACATTTATTTTTTATAGCTAATTACATTCAGAGTGATTAAGAAACCAGTATATTCCAGAGCTTTTGGAAAATAAGTACTGAAGTTCTAGGACTATTTTTGCAGTCCTGCTCACTGGGCTCATAGTCAGGATTACTGTACCTAGCACAGCTTTGCTAAACTTTACCCAGAGAGTTTTGCTGCATTCTATTTATTCAAAATGAATATAGTTTTAATTTCATTAACTGCAAGAAATGGAGATAATAAACCAGGAATTACATTTATAATAATTCAAAGACAGAGAAACCAAGAGTGTCTCAAAAAAGAAAAAGACTGACATTCCAACTACCAGATTTCCAGCCTCTCCAACACCTAAGTGAGTAACTTAAACACACAACTCATTCCATTAAAGCCACAAGACAGGTGCGTGCTTCACTAGGACCACATGCTTTTAGACAAATTGATTTATGTGAACAGAGCTCACTCCTCTTACCACAGCCTGGGATGAGGCCAAGGTAAGAATTTTTCCATTGGGTCAGTCAATGGCCAGGTTATCACTGGAAACACAGCACAGGTCTTTCAACTTCGCACTATTTTACCCTCAGTAATACACACAGCTAGGTCCTGCATGGGCACAGATCTACCCAGGGAAACAGATTTGCCAGTCTAATCCTTCCTTTCCAAACTGAATCAGGACAGCCTGGATGTGTCTTGGCCAAGCCGGAGCAACACCAGCACCACGCAAACTGTTGCAGGGAGGTGGAGTGCTTTGTAAAACTCCCCTGCACTGTAACAATTAGTCTTTATTGTTTCACAAGACATAGCCCCATGGAAAAAACAATGCAATATTCCATTCAGGTGTACTTCAAATTGTGTTTTAGGGGAACAATAGCTTGTTATTTCTGAACACGTCAGAAGCAATAGAAATTTCAAAGCAAAAAGTGTATAAGCAACAAATACTAATGCTGCTTGAGCTGCTCTGTAATATTTTATCTGGAGATCTGCCAAATTCTCTGTATGAAATTCAGCTGAAGTTTGATGATCACAACTGGAATGGCTATTTTTGTATCCAACATGCATATAATCAGGAATAAAAAGACAAATTGTCAAGTGAATGGCACTGTTGTAAATATCAAAGGTGGTATTTAAACAATTGGAGAACTTAGAAGTAAATAGAAGGCAACCAGCCAATTCCACATTGCTTCAAATGACATTTTCACAAAGCTCCATTTTCCATTTCACATAACACGTTCTGCTCTATGGGCTTGGATCTTCAGTGCAGGGCTGCAACATGAACTCCATAGAGTGCTGGGAAAAGAGACTCCTTAGATGACTTTGTAGAACACTTTTTTTAAAAGTAACTAAAGCCAGAAGGACAATTTTTATGCATAAACACAGCTTTCTGGCTGTTTATCACTGCTGTCAGGCAAACATTAGCTGTGCTTAGCATGGCATTTCCCCTCAGCTTTGTAAATTCCATTGCATACTGGAAATGGGGCTCACCAAGAAGAGTCATTTTAAAACAGGTCTATTGCTAAGGATAAACTAATACATGAAAATTTGATCCACATGTTGAACATCCCACAACATGATAACAATTACAATCTCACTTTCTAGCCCATCTGCTTCTCCAAGTCTGGAAGTGCACACTCTCTCCCACTTTCACATGGCACTGCCAATATACACAAACTCCCACCACATCCTGCATTTCTTTTTCTATACTACAGTTATCCCAGTGTCTCATCTCTTTGAATGAATTATTTAGGAACCAACTGTCTCTAGATGTCCTATACCCCTTGTTCTTGCTCCTTCTGGTTCCAATAGGAAAAGAGCAATGGATCAAGAGCTCAGTAATAATGACCTCCCCAGATTTATGAACTCTAAAGCCCTTTAAAACAAATCAAAAGATTCATGTTTCATTTTATTTATTAAATAATACCCATGGCAATATATATTTTCCCTACAAATATTTGCTTTGGGGGTCACTGAATATTAAGAAGTTTCACTTTCCACCTGTGGACACTTTCCCCTCTTGACCTAAAGCTGCTGGAGGAGTGGAAAAAGAAATTACTGAATTAGCAGAAAGATGGTCTCTCTCTGTGTTCAATTAGTCATAAAGACACACATTTTATTAATCAAAATAAAATTATTTAAAGTTTTGTTTGCTAAAACAGTGCTGCCACCTCCCCCACAATCTCCCAGCCATCTCTGCCAGTGGCAGATGGACTCAGAAGAAACCTCTACAGAGCAGCCATCAAGAGCATGTGAAAAGATTTGCTCCTGAGGAACACAAAGAGGAGCTCTCTTTGGCAGCAGCTGTTCTAGGAACAGCCTCACCAGGTGACTGACAACAGCCTTATGTCATTTCCAATTTATCCACCACAATTTCTGTTTTCCCTACAGGCAACTTTTCGAAAGAAGATATACACTGATCATATCTTGTCTTCACCTGCTCACATCTCAGTCTCTATTGTTCAAAACTTAACTTATTCATCTCTAACATGCACAGGCTCTTTCATCAACCACAGACTGCCTAGACATACGCTGTGTGACATGACCAACGTGAGCACTTTGTGCAAAAATTCCAAATCCTAATGTGGTCAGAGGTTTTTCTGGTTTATAGCTCTCTGCCCTCAGGCATCCCACACCATGTCCCACACCTTAACAGCTGTCAAACCAGATGTGAATTTGAGACATGTTCCTGTCAGAAGCACTGTAAGCTGGAATGCTTATTCTGGCTTCAGTGACCTGATCTATCTCTCTATTCCCTGTGAGACTTTACACTCCCACTGTGTGTGCACCTAGGCATTATCTCTTGCCTGGAGCACTTGCATTTTTACTGCCTCTTTGCTTTATGTCATGAAGACATATTGTTTAATAAGCAATATTCAAACAGACTTGTGGTCCCAGACAGGTAAACTTCTGGCAGTATAAAAATGTAACAAATCATTACATTTACACTATTGTAAGCTATTATGTAAAGTACTTGCAGCAAAGAAACTAAATTGACAGATACCAAAATCAGTATTGAGAGTAACAGCCTAAAAGAGGAAAAAAAAAATAAGAAAAGAAAAGCACCTAGAGATTTAGGTTCAAATGTTCCAAAATTTGCAGACACAACCAGCTGCAGCAAATGGGATGTCCTGGGTACTCCAGTGCAACACTGTGGCTCACCCAGTTGAAACCACTCTTACACTTTAACACAGGTGCAATACTTCAAGTCCTTCCCCATGGTACTGTAACTGCTTTAAGAATACCCTTAAATAAGAATATAATTTACTGAGCAGCATCACCCAGGGAAACCAAGCTGACACCAAGCACTGCACGCTGTTGTCATCCATAAACCTCAGCATTCCTCAGCTCCATAAACAATGCTCAACTCTCAGCATTAAAAGGACAAGTTCACTGTAAACATTTAGTTATTCATCCAGCCTGATAAAAGGCCTGCAGGCCATCTCCCTTGCTCATTCATAGGGAGTAGCTGGGATTGCTGATTAAGTGTATTGCCATTCTCTGAGATGATGACTCTGGTTGCTGGAAGTCATGATAGCCTCCCAGGACATTATCGTGATTCAAAGCCTGCTCTGGCAAAGACATTTATTTAATTATCCAAGGGGAATTTATTAAAATATTTTTGTTATATATGTAAAGAATGAGCACTACACTGCAGTTATCCGTACATCATTCAAGTGTGATTACAGGGGTAATTGACACATTCTCCCACAAGTTTTTTGAAATTAGGAAATGAGAAAACAAATTTTCTCTAATCCTCTTCTTTTCCCACCATCACTTAGGCAGATGTAATTTTCATTATTCTATAAATACCAGGTCTCCTCTCCTCTGTGGTCTCACCCTGTCTAATTATTACTGTCAGAAGACCCATTTTAGACCCTATACTTAAACATTTCAGCAGAGAACCTAGGAAAAAATTAAATTGCTAAGCACCAGGATTATTTTTCTGCCCAAGTATGAGGCTGCAGATGACCTCAAAATAATCATGCTAAGTGGACAGAAGTAAAAATATCTAAAGACCTGATTGTATATTTAAAATAGTAATTTATTATGGTGCCATAGACATATAAACATAAGGTATATTGAGTAGGATTAGTTCAGAAGTATATTTAAAATGTCTATTTTAAAAGTACATCTCATTTCTCAAAGAGAATGCACCACAGCTTCCCTTGCTTGAATACGATGAAATGTGGATGAGGATTCTCAGCAGGAAAGGCTTTTGAACAGGATCATGTTTTTACCTTCAAAAAACTGAGCAATTCTTGTCTCCACTGCCAAGCCCATATTGCATGGGAGTTGTGCTGAATACTCATCTCATCAGTCAATGCTTTGATTTACCCTTGTATGTAATGTACATTGAAGACAGAGCACCTCAAAATGTAAACACTGGAATATCATGACATACATGATAATTTAAGAGGTTCCAGCCTTCCACTTACTATCCTTTATTATCAAAGATGTTTGTCCTTGTCAAAGGCATTTAGCAGGTTGTGAAAAAATAATTATAATATTTGACACTCCACATTAACAACATGTCACTACAACTTAAATTTTTAAGCTGAGGTTTTTGCTGTTTCATGCCGACTTCAAAATCCAAACCCAAACCCAGCCTTTTAGCCATTTTCCAGCACTGACTTGCTCTGAAGGTGTAAGTCACTGGGGAGAAACATTAATTAGATTGCAGTAACTTTCTACCACTTCTGCTTGGACTGTACTTCGTCCCAGCATTCTTCTACTGCTTACAGATTGGCCTCAATTCTATTTATCTATAGATACAGAAACCGACATATCTACATACCTACCTACACATCAAAACCAGCTTTTTGCTCCTGATTTTAATTATCTAGTTGAAATTCTTAAGGAGGCTTTAAAGAAATTGTTTTTCTGTAGAACAGAAACACTGAGGAATCCTGATCCTGCAGGCACAGAAAACTGTATTTGAATGCTCAGTATATTCAGTAAGGCTTGAGTGATTCATACAAGGACATGGCTGCAGAATAAATATTTTTATTAATTATTTATTAGTCTTCAGTGTTTCAGTGCCTTACTGAGCTAGCATAACTTTCTGAATAAATTATTCAGCTTTTCACATTCAACCCAAGCACAGCACAGCTCAGAAGGAATGACAAACTTGTGACATATAGCACATACCCACTAAACCCCTTCTCTTTTTGAGCACTTGATATTTTAATCACATTTCTACCCAGGGATGCATTCCTTAACATTTAGTGTAAATCAGAGTAATTCAGTCATAAATACTACAGAAATTCAGCGGCTGTCCCCATTGTTGGCACAACAACAAACTGACCGGACTGCCAGAAGTACGAGGAAGTCCCAACACCAGGATGCTCCCACAGGCCAGCCAGGCTGGCTCAGCACCCAGACTTGCCCTGACCCTCTCTGGCAGTCTCAGGGACTGGGCAGAGCAGCAAGGCACACTTTCCCACCTGCAGGGAAGTGCCCCCTCATGAACCATTGTCTGGTGACCTGAGGCTGTGGCATTTTTGTCATTTGCCACATTCATGTTTTCCACACTTGATACTGCATCTCTGAAGAATCTTGCACATGTATAAAAGGCCAGTTTAAAATCTTGCCAAGTTTATGGCCTAGGTACAGCCATAAACTCCATGAAGCTCACTGTATGCTGTGGTGCTTAAAAATAAAAGAGGGAGTCATAAAATGTCAATGCCTGAGGGAAAAATTACCCTTAATGCTAACTAGATGAGAAGGTCTTTGAGCATTTCCTTCTGCAGTGTTACCCTCACTGGAGCAACCTCTTCTGCCCAGGCAGGGTGAGAGCTATCTGTGCCCCACTGGTTCCTGCAGCTCTGCAGATCCTGTCTGTGCCCATCCACCCACCCAGGGCAGCTCAGCACAGGACTGGAGAGAGAATGGAAATTGCAATGCACTCTGTGCTGCTGAATAAGGCACCTTCATCTACCTCCTGCAAAAATCAATCTCTGATTCACTTTACAGTGGCACAGTTCCCAGGCAGAGGGATGATTTAGTTCATCCCAGGATTTGATTCATCATAGAAATTACTCTCCACAAAGGGATAAGAGTGTCCTGCTTGAAGGACTCCTGAAATCTAAGATCCTCATGAATGTGCCTGCAGCCTGGGATTTCTGGTATGCCCAAGGCATCTCATGCTTTGGGCACTTGTCGTGGTTTGAACGACAGGTGTCTGCTAAAGAAGGCAAGAGCCTCCCTTGGAATGGAGAATTTAAACCCCCTCCCTCCAAATTATTATAACTTTGAAATTAAGGGGCTCTCAGGCAAAGATACGGGAATAGGAATAATTGTTCTTTATTAGGGGAACTAAAATAAACAATAAAACAAAAAACATATGCAGTAAGACAAACAAATAAACAAACAAAACCCACTGACAGAGTCAGGATACAGCCTGACACCCTGTGGGTCAGGGTGTTGGTGGCAGTGCCATCCCATGGTGGCTGCAGTCCTAGTGGCAGATGTGGCTCTGCTGAAGTGATGCTCCTGTAGAAAAGTGGAGTTTTTCACTGAAGGTCCAGTGGTGATAGATGGGCCTGGTCTTCCTATGAGAATCCAGTGGAAAAGGCTGGCTTGGGGTTCCAACTCCCAGATTTTTATCCAGGTAGGAATGCTCGGCTCCTCCCCTTGGTTGGAGCATTTCCCAGTGGGATGATGGAATTTTATCAGTGAGACTCAATGGCCCATGAGCAGAAGATCTCTCCCTGGAGGGAGGCTGGGTTGTGGAAGAGCTAAGAAAACTGCCCCAGCAGGTTTATTGACAGTTGGCCATTGACAGACAATTACAGCACCCACCACCACCCCATTTTCAACAGATGGTGATAGAATACAGAGTTTTGGTTACATTTTACACTGCAACCCATGACAGCACTTTACTCTGTTCAGCTCCTTTCCTCTACCTCTGGCTACACCATGCAACAGAAAACAACCACCCAAACCAACCTCCAGCAAAGGTTGGAGACAACCTCCAATCGGCAAAGCAGAAAATCCATATAAAGGGAGCAAGAGGCAACAAAAAAACAAAAAAAAAAAAAACCAAAAAACCACCAAACCAACTTCCTAATGGATTATGAATTATAGAAAGAACATTCTTTGCCATGTAATTAATGGAAATTTACTCTTTAAGCTTCCTGAGGGAAATTTTCCATGTCAAATCAATTTGTAGGTAGGACTCAAGAGGCAGAAAATCACAACTGCTTCAGTATGCTTCTTCATTATGCTGTTGCTGGGGGTTTAATTTTCAGTCATGTTCTTTGGTGACTTTGATCTTTGATGACAGTGTTAACTCTATTTGGTTCTCAGTACTGTATTGATTTTAAAAAGCCTTTTGAGATACCCTCACTAATTATTTCACTGGAAGTTTAATTAAATCTTGTCACACAGGACTAAGCTGCTTCTTGGAATAGCTGCTAAACATTATACAGAATGAAACTGGAGAAAAAGGAGGATGGATAATTATAGTTGGATAGACAAGCACATGAAAAAAAAGCAGAAAGCTGTTTCTAAATATGAATTTAAGTGCAAGTGTCTGTGAACCTTCTCAGCCACCTTTGTGCACAGAAGTAGCAGACTTCTTGCACTTGTTCTGTTTTCCATCTAGATATTTCTATATCAACATTTCCATTCCCAGATCTTATCCTAATTTCTGCAATAGAGGCAACTTTTTAATATACAAATTTCTCAAGATTCCTATCAGAAAGGAATTATTAACCTTTAGTCAAGAATACTTTAGGAGTGGATATCTTCCTTCAGACAGCTGGTCTGTTTTTGTTTATTTAAAAATGCAACAAAAGAAATGTTGCAAGGATTTCTTTTTCATTAAGTTCTTGTGCCCATAATTCCTCCTTGTTGATCTGCAACCTCCTTTTATTTTCCATATGGAGTCCCAAAAATTCATAAATAAAGGATTTTAGATTGTAGCAGAGGCCAAATTTATTCCTCAGCCAGATATACATGCACAAAAATGGGGCCTGTTATTTCTTTTTGTAAAAGATTTCACTATCTTTTTATTTCCTTCTGATTCTTTGATTCCTTAGAGCAATAAATATGTCTTTTACTATAGGTATTTCACCCAGCTCTAATGTTGAATGTCACATGTATATATTTCATACTGAGACAGCAGCTAGTCTAGTATGTTCCACTTGGAAAACTCAGCCAAAAAAGAAATTTATATGCCTAAGGTTAAGCACATACTTTCTGTAAGTCAATATATTTACATATTAACGGATACAAATATGGCATTCATATATAAATACCATGTTTTTATGATGATACCATTATTTTTTGTTGTGAGAAAAGAAAGAGAACCTAATTTTGAATGAGCTTTAAGAGCAGAAGAATCTGTTTGGAAGGTGTAACCACCAGAACAAAACAGGTAAAAGTAAAATTAAAGCTTAATGGAAAATGAAATGAAATAGCAAAATGTATTAATTTCCTAATCTGAATTTTAATACAAGAACTGCAAGTTCCATAGAGATTGAATTTTGTATGATAAACAAAAATGGTGAAATTCGACTCAACAGAATCTCACCATCTGTTTTGAGGGGGAGGGTAACAGCAGTGGCAGCAACCAACAAAGAGAAGAGCTGAACAGGAAAGCCAGGCCTTGGTCTATGTTCTAAGAAACCCCATAAGGGAAATTAAGGGCTCAAACAAGGCATTACTTCTAATCTCATTAATACATCTCCAGTATGGCTGAAGCATTCAAGAACAGGAATTTGCTTTCCAGCCCTTGAACAAATGAGCATGGCCATCTGGAGAGATTGTTCTTCATCCAAATGGGCTCGAAAGTCTCTGAGAATAAACACTCCTGCTTGGAAATTAAGAATAAGATCTGTAATTGGTACTTCTTTGACACCTTTCTCAGGTCTAGCAGAAGCCCCAAAGGGCAGAAGTTTGTTTCTTGTTTAAGGAGGAAAAAAAATAGCACTTCCTCATGTTACTTCAGAAGCATTCTAATAAATATTATAGGACTTGTATCCTCCTGTAAAAAGATGGGGAGAGCTCTCTAAATCCATCCCCAGCAAGGGTTTAATTGTCATATTCCACAGAACTTCATCGTTCTCTTCTTCAATATGCTGCACAATAGTTTTCCCTCTGTACATTAACTTTCTTTTACTCCTATTAATTATTATCTTGTGTTCTTGCTATGGGCCTCTCACCTCTGAAATAAGTCTAACAAATCCATTAAAAATTCATCACCTCTAAAGCAATATCCCAGCTTTTCTGTCACGTTCTTCCTACCTGAGAGAGCTTCCAGCAGGATGTCTACCATGGCCAATCTCACTAACAAACCCTTCAGAGCAGTTGACTTCATGTCTGATCACATCCAGTGGATTTTCACATCATAATAACAGAATTTAGTTGTTTTATTTCAAATTAAAGATTCAGACACCGAATCTCTCCTATGACAGGTTTACTTTGCCCACAGGTTGTTTTCAAGCACTTGCATGCGAGACTGATCCTGCAGAACCCAGCTCCCAGCCCAGCTCCAACACCTCCAGGAGGCCAAGTCCCACTGGCCATCACTGCAACATAACAGGGATGTTATTACTGCAGTTATTATTGGAGTTACAGATGTCAGGGGATGACATATGGATCATCTGCCCTTCTGTCACCAAGATCAGCAGACACACTGTAGTTACTGATTAGGTCAGCTCCACTGCACAACTCCAGGCTGGGGAATCTATATCATCCTTTATTCTCTGTGGTTTTGGAGCTTCCCACAGATTAATCTCTCCAGGCTGGGGCTGATACATCCTCCAAACACATGCTGTAGCTGTAGTCACAAGAGTTTTCTTGAACTAGTTTTTTTTCCTGGTTCCCTTTTGTTTCCAGTAACAGCCTGGCTCAGCATGTCCGTTAACTGAGGAATGACTGGAGCAGAGGATATTGAAAACATCCATCTCCTAAACTGGAACCTGTCATACTGACAGTGCAGCCTCAGGAAAGCCATGTATTGTGTCTTTGACTAATCACCATTTTACAGAAAGTGCCACCATGTTCTGTTTACACACTCAACTCCTGAGGGCAGGAGTCCCACACTGAATGTTCCTGGGATAACACCTACATTTGTACTTGTGGGTACTGGAATTCAAAGATGTCAGTAACTCTCCAGGGGAAATAGTTAAAATAGAAGAACATATAGAAAAGAGAAAACTGTTTTTTCTTCTCTTAGCCAATGTTCAACCAAAATAACTTTGGGTGTCACCTTGTTTAAAAAAATAAAAGCATAATATTTCAATATTTGCAGACAGTATGATCGGGAAACAGTCTCTCTCATTGCAATCAGATATCACTCTGATTCTGAAGTACAGTATAGTTTATTTGTTTCTAATGTTCCTAACCTCTCTGAGACTTAACAAAGTAATTGTAAAAAACCAACCAACCAACCAAACAAACAAAAAAGAAAAAAACAAACAAACAAAACCCAAACCAGAACAGTAACGGGAAGATACAAAAAACCTCAAAGTAAACAGTTCAACCAAATCAGATATGAAAGGGAAGAAAAGTGTATAGAAGACTTAGAAAAGTCATTCTCTTTGATCTGAGTAGGAAACAATGCACACCTCTGTAGAAATTATTCCAGAAGGCATTTTCCTGCAAGGTTCTGTGAGAACAGCAGGTAGTGACCCTTCACAAACTCTTTGTTTGACTTCACATATAGTGAAAAACAACAGTCCCTGCAACATAATTTCTGATTTCTCTGCTAAACTGTTCAAGACCTCCAGAAGGACACACAGCAATTTGTTCTGCTGAGCAGTAAACATCCCCTGCACACAGCAGGAACATGTGCAAAGTGAACTCCACCTGCATGTTCCTCTCCAAATTGCCAGAAGCTCTTAGACCAAAAAAAAAAAAAAAAACAAAACCACCAAAAAACAACAAAACACACCCCAAAAAAAAACACCACAGGAAAATTGCTTCATTTTCTAGAACAAGTTGTTGAAGCTCCACATAAAGAGGAAGTACTATCTGATGTACTGTCAATAACTAAAATTAAACTCACATTTAATATGGCAATAACAAAGCAGGCAGCCAAGCTTCAGTTCGTTCTCTGCAAACATTTTTGAGTTATAAGCTAATGCAGGTATTCCAATCCCTGCTCCTGGCTATGTTATCCCTACAAGTTCTGATTTGTCACTAATATATCCACCAAGAGCAGCCACAGTCATGTCTGAAAATGTTTTATCCAGTGTCTGTGGAAGGAGTAAGGTAAATGCATAGTGAGTAGTTCATAAAAAATTAAAGGATTTTTTAAAAGACAATTTGCATAGCAAAGTATTCATGTTGAGGAGCTCATGATATTGTAGGATTAAAAGACAAATCAATAGATTTCACATTGATCAGTTTTATTGTTCACAGGATTGCCCAAAGCTCCTTTAGAGAAGTGAGTAATAACTTATTCTCCCATTAAGTAAATTATTTCCTGATGCTAAGGGTAAGTTTTTGCAGGAGATGGCAAAATAGCTTGGATTAGCCTCTGCAATCTGTAAGAGTGTAATATTATGATATGGAAAACAAGAATCGTGATAGATCAGTCACCCACACCCAGGATAGAGCTTCTGGATTTCTGTTAAATAGCACAAAAAATGCACTCACAGAAATGCAGAGCCTAGCAAAGACTTTTAAAAGTGCTTTTCAATCATTCATTTTGTTACTTAAAGACATCTAAAGGGATATTCAGTCTACTGTCTCCCTTTCAAAAGACTGTTTTAGGCAAAAGCCTGCTAACCAATTAATGGTCACAAATTGTATAATATTAATATGTAGCTAAGGGCAATATTTGTTATCTATATGTTTCTGTGAACTATATGGCTTACAAAAGAGAAGAAAGACCCTTACCTCTGTTATCTGTGAATTTTACTGAATTTCACAGAACTTTGCAAGGACAGGTCTTTATTACTAATGACAAAATGAAACTATTGAATTCTCTAGGTTGAAAAAGACTTTTAAAATCATTGAGTCCAACTGTTAACTAATTTTTTTAAGTTTTGCAGGCCAGTTGTTGGCCTGCAGCAATAGCAGAGATAATTACAGTAAACATAAGGAATTTCATCTAAAATAATTTAATTGTTGTTCTTAGAAACATAGAATGTTTTAGTTTGGAAAACAGCTCTGAGATCCTCAAATCAACCATTAACTGTCACAGCCATCACTAAACCCTGTCCCCTTAAATGCCTCCAGTGATAGTGAATCTACCACTTCCCTGGGCAGCCTGTTCCAGTCCTTGGCATTTCTTTGAGGAAGAAATGTTCCCTAATACCTCCTCCACTTTTTACACATCTACCCCACCCCACTCCAGCACAGCTTGAGGCCGTTTCCTCTCATCCTATTGTTCATTCCCTGGGAGCAAAGCTTGACTCCACCTGGCTCCAGCCTCCTGTCACGGAGTTGGAGAGAATTTCATCCTCTTCTCCAGGACGCACTCCCCAGCTCCCTCGGTCACTGCTCATCAGATTTGTGCTTCCATTTAAGATAATTTTACTACCAATCTTTCTATACATTTGTGTCTACCACAACTAAAACACAACATGGTACCACTCAGGTAAAAGCAAAACCCATAAATCTTTGTACCTGAGATGTTCTGTGGGAAACCAAAGATGTTTTGAAAGAAAAATATCTGAGGAAGAGTCTGTACCACAATCCTTCCCAGAACCATTCCCTTTCCAGGACATTGTAGCTCAGTTGCATCTAGACTCATCTGTGATTAATGAATTAGAAATGCCTGAAATTTATGGACTTACTGCTTATTTACCACAGTGCGGTATTGTTTTGGTCTTTGTTTTCCCAGAAATTGTTTAGCCATAATTTCCACATTAACTAAATATCAATTTTATGTGAAAAAAAATATAGCAGCACCTCACACAGTAAATTTCTTAGGAGACTCAGATAGTTATTTACCCAAACAGAATTAAGAAAGAATACACACCTATTTTATAGAATCAGAAAACATTATGAACATGGTTTATAGCCGTATTTATTGTGTCTCAGTGTTAACCTCGGGGTATGTTGAACAGAGGGACACTTTATGTGAAATCAATATCTGTTGTGTATACACAGGCCTTTTCAAATATTAGTGTACAGATTGACATGTGTTTTAATGGAGATGTCATTTACTGCATGCGGCCAGCCATAATACTATTGAAAGATGTGATTATATTTGCACTAATGGTGTTATGATGCTGCAGCTACGGGCTTGTAATCTCAAAGCTGTGATGTCCCAAGAGCAGTAGCCTTGTACAGATGGAATTACCATGGACTGATACTAAGTTAATATTCCTCTACAAATTAAGAATGAGAGCCCTGACACCTGCTGCAGCTGCTGGAGTGTAAATCCTCTGCTCACAGAGGCACTGAAGGAACACCAAGTACTTTGCAGAAATAATCAATTGTCATATTTGTTACTACTTACCTATATTCAGAAAATTATGGGCCAAACCTAAAGCCACTAAAGACAGCTTGTCTGGTAACACTTCAGAGAACAGCAGTTTTTAGCAGACTAAATGCCAACACCACAACTTTTAAAAACCTGTTTTAACCCAGCCTACACTCTCAGATCCACAACCTGCTGCCCTTGCCAATTAAAGCAAGAACTGGGTGCTTAATGGCCTTTAGGAAAGATTTAGTAGTCTGTAAGATAAACTAATTAAACCCAGATAAGTACAAAAAAACAATCTTAAATCAGAAAAAAAGTTGAATGTGGTTAAGCACTAATTCAAAAGTCAATACTCAGGCTTACAGATCCAGATGTTCAATCAGGACATTAATTAATGCAAGTAGTTGAGGTTTTTTTTACACAGCTGTAGAAATGAACATATATTTGTTTATCAAGAGACAGAGGCTGGTCCTGGATGGTGATGAATATTCTCAGATGCCCTAAAAAGAATGGTGTTAGAAAGAGACCTGTGATATACTGAAGAAAACTTATTTTGCAAACCCTGAATTGCCCATAATACTCTTTAAAATGTGTACAAACCTCCACATGTTTTGTGTTAAATAAGACAGAGGATCAGTGCAGAACACAAAGGTGTGCTTGTGCTGTTATTTCTCTGTTTCATTTGCTAATTTGGGGCATGCTTAGTCATAAATAAACAATATTGAAGGAATATTTAAACAATCTCTGTATGGATTTGCCCACAGGGCTCCCAGTAAACTATCTCTTCCTATTCAAACAAGCCAAACAATTCAAGAGTTTACACCAGACACACGTTTTAACTGTCTTTTAATGACAGAATAATGAATATTTTATGGCTGCAGCTTCTGTTTTAAATGAGATTTTTTTATTGATGTTGGGATTGTCCTGCAATGGTTCCATTTCAAAGCTGGTAGGATTATAATGAGGTATTTTTCTAAATATTTGGTACTTTTTCTGATTATTCTGATAGGTACAATTTTCTCATAGCTGAATATGCCAATCATTAAAATGACTCAGTTGTAAAGCAAATAGCCCTGTTTGATCAAAAATACAGTGTAACAGATAATAAATAAAAAATTGTTTTTCAGATGTGTATTCACATCTTTGAACATACTTTTAAAATACATATTACAACAGAACCAGCAAGCTTATATTTTGAATAACACATCCAATTTTTGTTAGTCTTACACATGGAAACTTAAGTTTATGCCACAGAAAAAAACCAAGAGAATTTTATCATTTCAATGTACAGAAAAGATTTTGCATTAAACATCAATGCTGGCCATCTGGAAAGAAATATACAACCTCTATAAATCTCTTTGGTTTGGGAAATGGGTGAGTTCCAGACACTGGGGTTTTTCTCTTAAGAATACCAGTGTCAATGTTCTAGCAATTTTGCAAGGACACACAGACATGTCTGTCAGAATTAACAAGAAAGTAGATTGCAAGGCTCTCTGAGTGCCCTGAGCAGCCATGCAGAGGGGACCAGCCCTTCAAGACTGTGCTGGGAGCACTGAGGCATCAGGAAACCCCCCAGTTTAAGCTTGGTGTGGGACAGCTCCAGCTCTATCCTAGAGATCCCAGAGGGAATGAACCTTTCATACCATACATAAAATCCAAAGGATCTTGTAAGAAAAAGACATGTCACAGAAATGTGCTACTGACAGATGAATTGTTATTACCTGGCCACCAAATTGCATGTGGGAAAGGGTCACTAAGAGGTTTGATCTCAGCACACCAATGTGATCACTAAATACCACTTACAGTAGCAGTCATTTCCTGAACAACAGCAGAGTAATGTGACCCTGATTAAAACTACCCAATCAATTCAAAATCACTACTATGGTTATGTGGGTATGATTATTAAGATAATTAAAAGAAAACAGGTTAGTAAAAGATCCCATCAAGTTTGACCTTGAATAATTAAGTTTCTAATGCATAGTAAGGCCAGTAATAGCAAGCTCCCATGAAAACAGAAATTCAGGGGTTTTTCTTGCAGGCAGAATATAAAGAAAACACATTGCTTTTCCAGCGTATTTAATTTTCAATATGGAGTCTGCAATGAGCTGCTAATAATCATGCATTATGCCATCAGGGTTTTGCACCTATTTACATATAAATAGTTCAGACCTGACTTGGCTACCAACAGTAGTTAATTTAATTTGTTGTCCTTTGGCAAGTGAATAGTCATTGGTTTTCTAGCACTTTTAACCTTAGCAAACCCTTGGGAAATAAAAATTAGATTGAAAGAAAATTACTACTGGTGGAGAACAGCAAGAAAGTGACAGTAGTACATATAAACCTGAGGCAGCAGCAGAATAAAGTGTCATATTATTATATGCTGTCTTCTAAAGTTCAATATAGCTTTCTTCTTCTTAAATCTTCTTGCTTTGGGGACTTTTGCATCTAACTTCATGTTTTTCAGCCAGGAAGAGGGATTAACCAATTTACCATTAAAAAAACTATCAGAACTCATAAGCATAAGGCAGCAATGTGCAACCAACAACAGCTAAATAAGATGACAGCTATTGAGCATTAATGACTGAGTATCAGAGAAACACTAATTGATCATCTCTCCTGTACCACTTGTAGGAGAACATCTCTGAAGGGCCCAAAGGAGAAAATACAGAGCCCTGAAGCATTGCTTCCCTCCTGTCACAGGCATACCAGGCTCCTGCCTTCCCTGGGGATCAAGCCAAGTACTCTGCTGAGGGCCCATGATGAGACACTGCACTGCCATGAGCCTGGATCATGAGAAGCAGGAGCACTGGAATAGGAACAGCATGTACTGCACTATTCCCATAACAAATAGGGAAAAAAAAAAAATTAGGGATTTCTGACAGCTTGGATGTACATGAAACTGCTGCACAATTTTTTTCCAGAATTAGAAAAGTGAATTATCTCAGATGGAAAGGAAGTTAGAGGTTTGTTTCACGAAGCTCTGTTGTCAGAGCCAAACATCTCTGAACTCCACAAACAAGGCAGCAGATTTAGAAAATGGGAAGTCCTGAAATATGGAAAAAAATTAATAAATTTTTTATGTCGATACATTTTAAGTAAAATATATTTATGTCAACATATTTTAGGTGAAATATTTTTATGCCACAAGTATGTAAGCAGCAATGGGGTTTTTTCATCCCACAGGAGATTTTTGTTTAAAAAAAATAAAATCAATAACCATTGTTCAAGAAAATAAATTCCGTTTTCTGCTTGGAAGCGATTTCCTTTTCTGCCTTTCTCCAAAATCATATTTTGCTTCTCAGTCACCTTCAGTGAATAATTGCTGAAAATAAACTTTTGTATTCCTGATGTTAAAAGCATAAACATATTGTAAGTACTCATTCAAATGAACCAGTATTGTGTGTCTTGACATGATCCTTATTGGTTTGTTTCAGGTGCTGTCAGATATTTTAGCAGAGGATGAGTCACTGTGCGAAATGCAAATCCTGTTTCATTTCTCATCAGTCATGATTCACCCTGAAATGTATAAGATTTTAACAAGTTGGTTGCATTAGGTACTTAGGCTATTTGCATCAATAATGCAACATCACTTTATCCCTTAAGTGATTAAAACCGTCTGTGAAGCAAAAAATCATGAACAGTTCCTTTTTTAACTGGTGGGAGCTGTGTCAGAAATCTCACTCCAAGAGATAGTATAGGTGCAAGCATTTCACCGGGAGGAAATGTGCCTTTCCAGTGAAGCCAAACATCACCAAAGCCTCCAGCCTGCTCTAGGTTCTCCTGGTGCAGCTCAGGGCCTTTGGGTAGTTGTCATATTTTCAGATACAACCTCACAAGATGGATTATGCCTACACTGCTGAGTCACTTCTCAGCATGGAGCAGTTTGCTTTGCTTCTCAACAGGATTTCAAACCTGTGCTTCTGCAATTTAACTATGCCCTGCATCCAAAAGGCTTTACTTTAAAGCTGGCTTGGCAATACACACTTGGGTCAAAGCACTGCCTTTACCGTGGTACTGGCATAATGGACCAGTAAAACTGTCCAGTTCCTCTGTTGACATTTAAATGATTTTTGACTGAATACTTAATTTCCACTGTATCAATAGCTTTTCAGAAAATAAACATTTCCAACATAAAGGAAATCTTGCTTTGGAAATTCAAATTAAGTTATTTCACCTGAAGCTAATGTTGTTGAACTGAACTGATCTGCTTAATTCAAGATCACCAAGTGCAACTTGCTCATGCAAGCACATGAGCACCAGGGAACATGGTACTTCAGGCAACAGAATTTTTGCTGTGTTAAGAATGACTTTAATTTCATTTAGTATAAAATAAATTTTTCCTTGAATGGTAAATAGTGTCATTTCCAAATCTATTTTTAAATATTTTTGTTCTATTAGGAAAAAAAAATCATTAATTTTCAGTCTTTTCAAACTATATGGGTTGAAATTTTTCACAGAAAAGAAATTGTACATCCTGGTGAACGTTTTGGAAAGGAATTTAGGATTCCAATCCTTATAGAAGTAGCTGAGATAATCACCTGTGCCACTTTTTACTGAAGAACCCATTACATACAAGTGTTTGATTGCAGCATTTCGTCAACAGATAGGAGTCCTGTTACCAGTTTGGCCTTGATAGAAATGGTATGAGCCACAGTAGTTTTCAAATACAAGATTTACTACAAATTAGGATCTGAACAGAATGAATCAGACAGCAGACAGAGAGGATTATGAGTCTGTGGCTATATTGACATATATTGGATTATTAGGATTTGCATTCATTAGGAAAGTTAGACTGGCATTTGCATGAATGTGATATATTGTGAAGTTCATTGAAGTCCTATAGGTAATAGGAGAGGGGGAATTATAAACTGCCTTTTCTGATGGGCAGCTGTAGGTTTTGCACATTTTGCCCACTTTGCCATTGCTGGTGGTTTGTTATGCCAAGCACAGCTCTGATCCTCCATGCACCCTCTGCTCCCATTTGACACAGATGGGGTTTAACTGATGCATGGGGCTCCCTGCACAGTACTTGGTAAAAAATAACCCCTGTGATAACTAAAGGTTTCCATAAAATACATTGAGGGTCAAATCAGATCTTCAGCTAAAATCCTGTGTAAATACAATTCATATTGAGGTGCATGGGTTGCACAACAATGACAGGTAAGGTTGTAAGGTGGAAATGTGATCTGCACTCTGTTATAGGTAGTGAAATCAGTGAAATCAATACATCAGAATCTATAGGAGAAGAGTTCTACCTCTCTCTTTATCTATTAATTTGCTTTCTACATATTTGGATAGGCCATGAAAGCTACTTAAATGGCTCCTGATGTCCTCTAGCCTGAAGGCTGTAGGTATACTTAAGTTTGACTTGCACATAACAAAATTCAACATCATCTTAGGATCGCAGATACATTAGTCTTCAAACTGAATTTTGATTAAGATTATAGCCTTGAAAATCCTTTCACCCCCACTGAGGGTGGCATGGCAGGCAGGTAGACTCAGAGTTCCTCAAAGAAACAAAGTGTGCTGAGGAGCAGCTGTGCTGTGTGTCCTGCCTGAGTTGAGAGAGGCTTCTGGTCTATGAGGTTTTAAAATTTTATGAAGGTATTAAAGTAAGATTTTAATATGAAGGTATTAAAAACACATATAATTGATCAACAGGTTTACCATAATGATATAGTAGAAGCTAATTCAGCCAACTGTGCTTTCAGTCTTTTTGGGTCATCTACCAGTTCAGGAAATATAGACTGATGCTATGTGTCCTGACTGACAGCTTCATTTGAGAATTTGCCACAGCACACTGACATTTTATTAAAGCTCACTAGAAGACATGCTGAAATTAGTGAGGGAGACTCTTGCTTTCAGCAGGCTTTGGGTAAATAATCGGAGTTATTTCTGATAAGATGGTGGGAGACCCTGTAAAATCCACAGTAGCAGCTCCCAAATTTCCAGTAAATGAAAATGAGTGAGAGTTTTGCACCCGAGTCTCCCTTTGTGCTTTTGAACATTCCTGTTCTTTGTAATACTAAACACTTGTCAGCGTGGAATGTCAGGAGAGAAGCGTGCAAGATGCCTCAACTCTGCTCTGGTAAGATTGCCCCAGGTGAGTTTACTCCCTCGTGTTCCCTTCATTTTTCTACTCAAGTTTCCATTCTCAGTCAAGAAATTTCCCCAGTCCCTCCTCTCACCTTAATGGCCCTGTGGAGCTCTTTGCTACTGTTTCCACCAGTGGATCCAAGAGTTACTGCCCGACTACTGCCTGGCTAAGCAAGACATAGTTTCTCTTTCACTGTCATTCTCAGTTCCCAGACTCTCCTTCCCAGTCTGTTTAGCCCTTAGGATGTGGTATTGTCTATTCTGATTTTGAGTCAGAAAGTGAATCCTTGAGAGCAAAGGAGAAAGGCTCTAATCCAGTGCTTCATCGACTCATACATCAGCCTAGAGCACCTCAAAAAAATATTACTACCAGGAAGAGACTTGGGGGTCCCCTAGCCATTGGCAGTAATTTGCAGAGTTGGTGCATCTTTACTCAGCTAACCTGTAAGACTCATGAAAGCCTGGAGCAGAGTATCAAGGACCCGAGCAAGCCACAGGGGCTCTTCAGCCTCTACCTCTCCCCTGGAGTTTGGCTACTTGTGCTCCAAGACAGCTTGAATGTGATGCAACTGTGCAGATTTGGGTCTGGCTGATGTGTGCAGAAAAGCTGTGAGAAGCTCTGGTTGCCATCAGCAGCCCTGCTGGAACCCTGCAGGATGTGTCCCAGGACCCTGCCCCTGGCCCTGGACACAGCCCAGCCTTAGCAGTGCTGCCCTGGGGAGCAGCTCAGCACCCAGATCAGCTCTGTGACAGCTGGTAGCCAAACACCTCATACCAGCACTGCACTAGCATAATTTATCAAGGGCTAAAGACTGAATCCATTCAGGCACTTGGCAAAAGGAATATACCTAACAGCCTTTAGCCATTCAATCCCACGTCCCAGAGAGTAAAACAGCCAGACAGCTTGAAGATATGTCAACAGATCCTTTCAAGAATGACAAGCAATACGTTTTTCTCTCACGTTCAACTCTTGGGTCTTAACAGCAGTTACTACAATAAAACAAAATAAAATAAACAAGCCTGTATGGTTCCAGTTTTCACAATTTAACCATCAGGAGGGGAGGACTTGACAACAGGGAAGAGAACAGCACAAATATGGGCTATATACAAAACCAAATTACAAATATATAATTTGTTTTCCATTCCTATTTGGTTCATATTTCTGTTTACAGGTATTGCAACATTTTATGCCTTTTCTTTATGATGTTATTGGCCAGACTCACCTTTTGTTCCCTTTTATAATGCAGATATATGGTCTTAATTTGTATATTCTCCATCCCCTTGTGGCTAACAGTGATGATGAAGTGCCATCGTTCCTTTCATTTAAACCCAAAGGCAGAACTAAATCCCTGAACTAGACCCAAAAGTCACTGAAATCAAAAGAAATATTCTGATCAGTCCCATGAGATCTGAATCTTCCCCAAGACATCAATGCAGACTCCCTCAGAGCAGAAGCTGGTAAGGTGCACAGGGAGCTGAGCCAAATGTTCACACTGCAACAGACTTCATTAGTGCTGTGGTTTTCACTGACAGACAAAAACGCTGAATGACAAAGAGAATAAAAAGGGGTCTCAGCATCATCTCTCTCTCTGGTTTAATCAATTTGTGTGGGCAGTGTTGCTGGACCTCAAAAGGCTAATTTCCATTTGCTGATTCTGTATGACAGCCTCAGCAATGGATATTTCTGTGGCTGTGGGCAGAAACATTGCATGTGTGCATTGAGTGATACCAAGGGCCCTTCAGCCAAAGGCTGTTGCAAGGATGTTGCAAGAAATATTAAAAAAGAAACCTTCAAGCCTGGAATCCTTACTGGATCACCTCAGAATTCGGCTATCTTGCCAGCTCAGTCCTCTCCTTGGGATGTAATTAAATAAGGGCAAATTGGTATGAACCTGCTAATGGCTTCACATTGCTCCGAAGGAAAGCACTGGATTATAGTGGGATGCCTGCAATGATTTGAAATAGCACTGCCTTGATTGAGGCACTTCATTTGGCACAGAGACTAAGAGTGCACAAGCATTGGAACTGACCAGCATTAAACGGAAACCACCACGGAATATGCTGTTGCAAATAAGATTAGTGAAGGGTAAAAGGATCACAGACTACGCACCCACTTCCTCTTGTAAAACCTACAGACAGTCTGACCAAGCTGGCTGGAGTCTTGAGCTGAGCTGAGCACAGTTACCTGGGGGTATATCAACAGGGCTCAGAGCATGGGCTCTCTCTCAGGGGTAGAAACTACAGTTTGTTCCATCAACACAGTTTGACATATGCTGTGAAGCCATTTTTAAGTCAAGCTCTAAGTATTTGAAAGCTAGTAGAAAAATCTCTCCTTGGGCAAGATTATTCAACCTCTGCCTGTCTGCATCTTAGTCACAGGATCTCCACCCTTCTCAGACCAAGCTTCACTGCTTCCTTTCTGTTTCAAATCTCCATAGAAATATCTGTCACGTACTGACCACATGAAGCTGCTGTTTATCCTTAACCTGCACATCACTTCTTTTTCTAGAGTCTCCAGCATATGTTTGGCATGAGCAGCTGCTCTCCTGAGTCCTATCCTCCTGCAGTGCTGCTGAACTAGGACCACCACTGGTACCCAATCCCCAGCCAGATTGTTCCCCCCTTACATTTGTCAATCAGCTGTTCCTTTTCCTAAGAGTTACAACTGTTTTTCTGGGCTGTTAATGGTGGAGTTTGGTAATAAAGTGCATGCTATTTGATTCTGAACAGGCAATTAGACTTTCTCATTTCATTTTTAGGGTTTTAACTGCCTGACTTGACACTAATGTGAATCCACCAGCATCCCACATTGCTGTGCCACTACCGTTAATGCCAGTCCAATGTGCACAATAATTTTGATATAATATATCACAGGCAGCTCATCTCCATATCATTCACCTGCTTTTTTGCCCTCATTGGTCTTATGGTAGGATCACACATTCCCTAATTAACACCTTCTTTCCATGGTTATTAATGAGCCTGTTGATACCACTTCTTCAGGCTGGCTCTACGATAATAAAGCCTTGTGGGTATATCTAGCTCCAACTGTCTGCTATAATTAAGACACAGATGTCACTGACTTACACTTAACAGACACATAGTTCCCTGGATGATAAGTGAGGAAGGAAGATTCTTTGTCTTTTGATTCTTTCTTCATTGTGAATGGCAGGACTCTGGGAAATGTCTTGGATAAGGGATGGGTAGTGAGACTGATAACTGAAATAGCACTTGGCAGGAGGTCAGCCTTGGACATTTTTAAAGAAAAATGAGACTAAGGCAGAACACAGTGAATTTCTGGAGGCAAAAATTGCTCACAGAGAAGATTTACACAAATCACAGCACGCACATTCAACAAAACTTGTCAGGTTCACCTAAGGCACTTCCTGCAGGAATCAGAAACAGTCGGTTGTATTCATTGCATGTTTTGAAGACAGTCTGGTTCAAAAATTAAGCAAAGAAGGAAATCTTATTTAGCTTTCATCAAGTCATGTAGTGGTTTTAATTGGAAGAGACCTTACAGATAATTTCATTACAACCCTTCAGCCATGGGCAGGAACACCTTCCGTTGGACCGGGTTGCTCAAAGCTCTGTCCAGCCAGGCCTTGACACTTCCAGGAATAGGGTATGTCCCTCAACCTGCTGGCCATGCTTATTTTCACACAGGCCAAGATATGACTGGTTTTCTGGGCTGCAAATACACATTACCAGCTCATCCACCTTCAAGTTATTTTTGGCAATATTACTCTCCATCCATTCATCTGCCAGCCTGCATTGATATTGGGAGCTGCCCTGTATCAACAGAAGCTTCATCAGACTTCAACAACACTTGATGATGGACATGAAGATTTTCTGTATGGGATAGTCCATGAGAAAAGGCAGAACACA
This sequence comes from Certhia americana, assembly GCA_018697195.1. Taxonomy (NCBI): domain Eukaryota; kingdom Metazoa; phylum Chordata; class Aves; order Passeriformes; family Certhiidae; genus Certhia; species Certhia americana. Next base: position 7,894,065 of record CM031870.1, read on the forward strand.
AAATGGAAACATAATGTCTGCTACAAAGAACTCTTCAGTAAACTAACCCAGTCTGTGTGCTCTTCACAGCTGTGCTTAAGCTAATCCGTCAGGAGGCTAGAAAGGTAGAAATTTATAGTATTTGACTATATAGTTTTAATAATGACAAGGTATTCAGGTGTTGTAGTTTGAAGGGCAGGTGTCTGCTAAGGAAGGCAAGAGCCTCCCTTGGAATGGAGAATTTAAACCCCCTCCCTCCAAATTATTATAACTTTGAAATTAAGGGAATAACATAACAATAATTATTTGTGGAACTAAAATAAATAATAAAAGCAAAACACATGCAGTAAGACAAACAAATAAACAAACAAAACCCACTGACAGAGTCAGGATACAACTGACACCCTGTGGGTCAGGGTGTTGGTGGCAGTGCCATCCCATGGTGCCTGCAGTCCTAGTGGCAGATGTGGCTCTGCTGAAGTGATGCTCCTGTAGAAAAGTGGAGTTTTTCACTGAAGGTCCAGTGGTGATAGATGGGCCTGGTCTTCCTATGAGAATCCAGTGCAAAAGGCTGGCTTGGGGTTCCAACTCCCAGATTTTTATCCAGGTAGGAATGCTCGGCTCCTCCCCTTGGTTGAAGCATTTCCCAATGTGATGATGGAATTCTATCAGTGACACTCAATGGCCCATCAGCAGAAGATCTCTCCCTGGAGGGAGGCTGGGTTGTGGAAGAGCTAAGAAAACTGCCCCAGCAGGTTTTTTGACAGTTGGCCATTGACAGACAATTACACCACCCACCCCACCCCAGTTTCAACAGATGGTGATAGAATACAGAGTTTTGGATACATTTTGCACTGCAACCCATGACATCAGGACATAGCTTTAATACAGAGAATCTATTCTTTGTGAAGGTCTTGTCTCTTTTGATTGTGATTGTTTACAAAAGGGGAACATATTTAAAAGAATTAAATATACACTTCACAAGAATTGATTCTATGTTAGTGTATTTCCTATGGTAATACAACATTACTACAGGCATAAAGTTATATTACTTCTTAAATTTAAAATACCACCTTCAAATTCCAGACTCTATCTTAAATACTGACACTGAAAAATAGAAACTAATTAAAATAATAAATACTGATTTTATACTTTGCATATTTTTTGAAATGGAAAAACCTTTGAGCACAGAATAAAAGTTTAAACCTGCAGCTGATTAAGCTGTCTGCTTACCAGCTGAACAGGCAGTAGCATTTACTGTAGTTAATCCATCAATTACATACAACTGTGAGCAAAGAAAAGTCCATAAATAGTGCTGTAGAGTCCTTCTCCAGAGCCCCAAAATGGGACAGAAAATCATCTAACTAAGGTGTTTTCTGGTAGCTACCAACCAAGAAACTGAGCAGGGGCCTCCACGCCATGGTCACATCTTCATCTGCAGTTGCTGCACAGCCTAAGACATGCTACAGCTGCGGCACAACCACATTTTCAGATAAAAATACTTTTGTTTGAAAAAATGTTCAAGAGTAAACTACTACGCTAGGGATAGTGTAGTAACTGGCTGATAAAAGCAAAGAGGCTCCAGAAAATCCCAAAGGACCAAACTGAGGTGGTGTCTTCCTAAAGCATTTCTGAGGCAATTGAAAGGATGCAGATTTCCATACCCCTGGAAAGTTTACTGCCTTCTCTGGAGAGTGCTGAGCCCTTTTGGTATGACTTTTCTTCTTACCTCAAGTTGCTTCTGAGGATCAGTGTTTTTGCATTACTATATGTAATGGCACAGATTTTTAACTTTTTTTTTTCAGATCGTCAAAGGATGAAACATCCTTAATTCTCCATTTGCTTTATCTCCTCTCTTCTAGTGCCTCCACCAGGGGGAAAAAAAAAACCCAACCCAAACCACCAAAAACATGTTCCATGTTATCACAGCCCTTTCTGTCCATGCTACAGTCTCTTCATCAGACTAGACACCCCTTTGGTTGCTCACTTGCAGGAAATGACTCCTGGTAAAGGAAAGATAATTTTCACTTTCATAAATATTCCTATTTTAAAGGGCAGATCATCACATCGGGACTTAAGACAGTAAGTGACAGGGGCTATAAACAGGAAAATAAAAGATTCTGTCGCCTTTGTGTACTGTAGGCAGGATAAATACTTCCAGTTACACAAAATCCTGGTGAAAGTCATTACTTGCTATTCAGAAGACTTAGAGCATTCTTCATTCTTTGCTAAATTTATCACACTAAATCCCTTCCCATAATCAAAGTCTTCTGGGATACAGAGGCTGAAACATATGAAAAAGTGTTCTGATCCAAGGGGACTCTGATGAAAACAGGCTTCAGTAGTACAACCTCTTAATAGTTACCATAACTCAGCATGATACTCTCTCAATGTCATCAGCAACAAAAGACTTCTCAACAAGAAATACTGATTAAAGGTATCCACCCATTATCTCATATACATTCATAGGTGTTGCTGAGAAAGGCAGCCTTGTTCAGAGGTATCTCAAAATACATAATTTCCCAACTACTGTGATTTTTTGAATACAGATCCTTCTGTATTCCACCTCATCCCCTTGACCAGAGTAAAACACACCTGCATGGCACTACTTCACATTTTAAACAGTAAGGCTCACTTCCCCATGGAGGTCCTGCTCAAAAATCAATTATATCAATTGGAAATAACAAAGGAGTTAATGTATTTTTTATTTTCCCTTGTGTCTTAGAAACATTCAAGGAATACAATATCAGCTGAGGAGAGAGTGGCAGTCAACAGTGTAAAAATCAGCTTGTCAATCTAAGATACTTGTTTATCGATCACTTCCATAGCCAGACAATATATTCAATATAAAACTCAAAATGATAATTCAGATAGGCATTCTCCAGTTGTGCTATTGCTTTTCATTGTATCCCTGGCATTTTTTAACAGATATTTTAATTATCTAAATTTTGCACAACTTTCTATATTTTTGTGTGTATTTCAAACAGGGGAGACAGACCTATACAAGTTTTTACATCATTAGAAGATGGGGCAAATTTCAAGGCGGCTCAATCATTTATCTATGGAAAAATAAAATTTGCTCCAGACATTCCAACACTTGTCTCCATATCATTGCGCAGGGCTGCTCCCCTCACATGCTCCTCCCTTTCCACATCAGCTCCCCAGGAGGGTCAAGTTCTCCAGGGTTTGTACACCTGGGACCTGACCCTCCTCTCCACATGGTTGCAGGGAGCCCAGAGCACTCCAGACCCTGCTATGGTGGTACCAGACCCTCCATCACCTGGCATGGAAAGCTGGGCTTGTCTCAACCTGCCTTACTCTCCAAGGACATGGACACCCCAGGGAGCCAACCCAGGAGTTCTTGCTCACACACAAAATCAGTTGGAAAGAATGGGCTGAACACATCCCAACCTTAGATGTGTTCCCCTTCAACCCCTAACCTCCTGTTAGAGGAATTCCCTAACAGGAATTAAATTCCTGGAATTCCCCAGGAATTCTTTTTCCCCAGGTCTTTTTCGCCTTCACCAAGCTTCTTCTGTGCTCAACTAACACTCTTTTTGTTGAAACAATGTTGCTTTATGATGGAAATATTAGTTGATGGCACTCCCGGTGCCTGTGCCCCCTTCAGGTGCATACACAGAATATCTCGTGTCAAACCAGCAAATTATGCCACTATTCCCTTGCTGTAGATAATAGCAAAACTTCAATTAAAGCTTAGTCCTTCTTCATGACACTTTTAGCATAATTTCTGAACAAACTGCATTTACCCCAGTAAATGCCTGAGTTTGATAAGACACAAGCGGGAATTAAAAAGTGGGGGTTTTTTCCCCCATCACAGTGGGAGGAAGAAGCCAAACCTCTCTGTGTTATGAAAAATCTGTTCTTCCTTTTCTGAAATGTGATCTGTAGAAATAATGTCCAGCTAGTGGTTCCTGGATACCAGAAGGAAAACAGTTCAGCATTTTATGAACACGGTGAAGGACATGCACAGGGTAGCACTGTTGAACATTAAGGGAGGCATCAGAGCCTGCACAAAGTGCTGCACACCCTTTCAGAAAAGAGCTTCCACCCAGGAGGCCGAGCAGAAAAGTACTGAAATTCTTGCTTTCGAACCTATTTTCCTCTCACCAATATTTGTTAAATACTACAACAAAAAGGAAACTTTTGTTTCTTCCATCCAACAAAGATGTTTGTCATGACCCACTCCAGTCCACTGAGATCTGATTCCAAAGAGTGTGGAGAAGAAACATAGGTGAGATTTGTCAATAAACTTGGGAATGATGTACCAGTTACAACAACATTTTGAGCACAGAAACCATCACAATGCTTCAGTAACAAACAACAATCATTTATGGCAGCATTTTTCTCTCACAGCTCTGAAAACATTGCCAAAGAAATTATTATTCCAGCTATGAATTTTTTGGGGAAGAAGTGCACTGAGTACTGAGGACCAGCATTTCCAAACTGATTTTTGCAGTGCTCTATGTTTGAGAGCCCAGCTGGAGCTAAACAGACCTCATCTACCAGAAGCAAAAATTACACACAAGTCCCACTGAATCATTAGGAGCTGAAGGTTATCAGCATGCCTAAAAAATTAGTTAAGGAGAACTAAATGAATTTGCTGTGAGAATTTGGACATGTAAAAATAATAGATTGCTGTGGAAAAAGCATGACCCACCTCCCATCCAAGGTCACGCTAAATTTATTGCACGAGAGGGAACAAAGTCCAGGTCTTCTAATAGTGCACAAAGTGATATATCTATTTACACATTTATAGAGTAGAAATGTATGAAAACTGAACTAATGATTCAGCTGTGGGCTTTGCAGTATCATGTCTCTCATGCATAATTTGAATCACAATAATGAAGCATCATCATCTCTTCATAATTACCCGTACCCCCATGGACTCTGGAGTACACCAGAGATATTTATGAGGCCAGTTAGGAAATACACGTGGGCCCCTTGTCTGCCTGTGAAAAATCAGAGTAACCACTACCAGCTCCCCATTTTTTTTTTAAGTGGTTTCTTTGAAGTAGAAAATCATAAAAGGAGGTGTGACAAATTTTTAAAGTAGGCTGAAAAGAGAGACAACAACATAGTTTACGTATGCAGGTGTGGTTTCCTAGCAACTAGTAAAAACATCTCAGCTCAAATCATCCAATAACCAGAATTTTTTCTCCTTATTGATATTTAAAATATACATAATATTATTTCCTGATGAGTCTACTCCAGATGTTTCTCCATAAGCAGGGCTCCTGTAAAATAGGATTTTCCAATCAGGCCACTAATGAAAAGCAAAGCAAACAGTTATTTTTTAACTTGGCATTTTCAGACAAATATCATGGAAATTTTGAATGAAGAAAAATTAATACTAAAGGTCAGATGCAATAAAGAAACACTAAGAAAATGCATGAAAATCTGAACATCAATGTTTAGAACCCAAATAACCTTCCTCCAACTGACACTCAATGATCCACAAACAGATTTAAAGAGACTTCCTCATTTAGAAACACTGACATACGGGTAAAAAGGAAACGAACGTGTAAACTTTCATTCTATTTGCCCTTTTCTATTATTCATAGTTCCTTTGCACAAAGTTGTTTACATGTATGCCCTTACAGATTTTATATTGTCCATCATTAGTATTAAAATTGAAATTAATTATTGGTCACATGCTCAACTGCTATAAATTAGGGTAGCTATTAAAATAAAAGATACAGACAAAGTAGCACTGAATACTAATGTAATGAGGTGCTCTATCTTTGTCTGTCTGACAAAAAGTGTGCTTTGAAGACAAAGCAAATATGTAACTGAAGTCAACAGATACCATTCTCTAAGAATGCTTGAGAAAACACCCTGGAAATTAATTTCTAGAGCAAAACTGTGCGTATACACCAGAGACTTGTGCTTAACTCATCCTTCTGCTTTCCAACTGAATTCTGTTCATCTGTTGAATTATCCCCTCTTACACAGACAAGAACCTTATGATAAAATAATGCAAACCAACCTACTTGAAATCACATTGTCCTGGGAGCAGAGTTGGGAACCAAATCTCTTCCTTAGTCCCATCCAGTACCATAGGATGAGATAGACAGCTCTCTAGCATTGGTGGCCCCTGTCACTTTCAGTCATAAGTTTTGCTGAGTGCATAATTCTGCTGGAGAGGTTATTCATTTCTCATTGAATACTGAAACTACCAGTTCATAAGGGCAACATTGTGTCCTGGTTAGCGTCAAACCTCTGACTGCTCTGCTACTGTGGTACAATGCCTTTACTGCAGCTAAAAATAAAACTGTGACATCTAAAGATGACTTTTCTTTTGCAATTTAGGACTAAATATTGACTGTGCCGCATCAACACCATACAGACAACATTGTCTGAAGCCCTGGGACCAGAGAGCCCAGCCCCAAGACCTTTCTCTGAATGGGCTTTCAAACCCTACCTGTGAAGTCCAAGCTTCCCAGTTATCCCAAAGAATATCAGATTGTCTGCAAATTATACAGGAAAATGCCATTTTCTGTAGAGGTCACACACTACACCCAGTCCTTATCTGTGCTGTACAGTTCCCAGTTGTGAAGGGCACCCAGCCCCGTGTGAAAACAGCAGGCTGCCCCTCTGGGTTGTTGTTCACTTCTGTGCTGCTGTTGCAAGGGCACGGTCTGGAACATAAGTCTGTGCTATGCTTGTGTATAAGAGGTAATTGGCTTTATACCTTTTAATGAAGTTTCCTCAACAATGGCAACCAGACGTTTTATCAGCCATTATATACTATTTGTCTCTCTATACATTGATGAATTTCACTCTTGACCCTAAATTGGTCAATACATGGAAGAAACATTCTGTTGTGTCACGTCTCCCTCAAGTGGTTTTTTTCATGAAGTCCAGCACTTTTTTTTTCCACACAATCCAGTGTGTGATGGTATAAGAGAAGAGCCAAGCCCCAGTAACAACCTGCTATTTGTGATGTCATGCAATCACATCTGATTGCTGGTTACTTCACTTCATCCTCCATGGCTGCACAACTACAGTCTCTGGACTTTGCTATTTACAAACAGTGATTTAAGCATCACCAAAATCTGAAATTCCCCTTAGCAACCTGTTTCCATGAGCTGCTCCCTACAGACCTCCTGAACAGCCTGTCCAGCTCTGCTCTCTTGCAGTTCCCCTTGCTTAGAGCTAATTTGCAGAGCAGACCTGAGAGAAGCACAAAGCCATGGGCTGGTCTTAGGTATTTGAAACCAGACCTGTGAAATTGCAGGCTGCTACATGTGGATTAATTGAGCTTATATTCCCTCGAGGTTGCCTGTGCTCGTTCTGCTCACCCCCTTGCTTTTCTAGTATGAGGCATTTTTTTCCCAAGCAGTTGCATGCAAAGACCAAAACAAAGGTGGCTGCTGGTGATGGATTTGGGGATTTTTTTCCTGAAGAAGAATATTAGGTAAAACTCCAGGTATTGATTTGATGAAAGAGGTGTGAGAAATTACAGCAAAGAGCAGCATCAATCCATATAAAGCTCTGCAGTGTTTTCATTCCAAACTCCCTTAATCAGGCAATGCAGAGCATATGTGTTTTCCACAGGCACTTTTTTAGTCACTCCATTTTCCTGTGTCAGGTGTTAGTGGGACCTGTTCCTCATGCTCCTGCTGAATTTGGATGTTCCTCATATTTTTGCATTGCTCTCCAGAGAAGGGCCAGACATTTCAGGTCTTTAGGTACATCTTTGTCTAAGTAATGAGTACCAAGTACTTGTTTGCAAAAATAGATTTGAATGCATGACAAAACATAACTGCATAGAAGTTTTTAAATAAGACATTATTATCCTAATAATAAACAGAACCACCAAAAGGGAAGAATTTTTTTCCTGCTGTAAAACACAAAAAACTTTGAAAGCAGTCTGTAATTCTTCTTGGTTTCTGTTTGAGAAGGATTTCTTTTTCCCAATTTCATTCTGAGGCCAAAATTCTCATTCAAAAGAAAAGTTTGTTGTTTCAAGTTCAGTATATTCTGTCACATAAAAACACACAAAAAAAATCTCCTGGTTAAATATGAACCTTCTGCTGACATCCTTGAATATTTCTATTAGACCCAAAGAGGAAACTCCTTGGAAGGTTTTTCACTATTGGTATTGCTAGAGACAACTTCTCTATAGAAATATCATTTAAGGATTAACAGTCTGGTCTGTGAAATGTTTTCCTGATAGATCACCAAGATCACTAATCAACATCAAGACACTCATCATTAAAGGTGCAGGCATACTGCTTTTTAACAGCAAGAGGTCTGTCAGGCAATGCAGTTTCCAGCAGCAAGGTGCAGGTGCACAGTGAGGCAGCACAAGCAGCTGAGACCTAGAACTGAGCCCTCGAAGTCTCAGAGGCTGCAGCCCAGGTCACCTCACAAAACCAGGTGAGCATTAATCATTGCCTGATGGCCCACACCAACAGACTGCTCTGTACTTTCAAAACATAAATTTGAATCACGCAGAGCTGTAGAAACCAGAAGTTCCTGATTTACAAGAGAGGACAAGAAGTGCCAATGTCTCTTTAGCAGAGAAGCTGATTATAAGTGAGTCTCAGAACTTGCTGGGATGGAGATTCAGCTTCCCCTTCACTTTCTTTTTGCCTTCAAAACAATCTCAAGGCTTCCTTTGATGTTTTGGCAAAGGTTACTCCTCTGGAAAGCAACTGCTCCGCTGAAGCTCTCTGAACAATTATCCTGGTCCCTGATAATGACTGCTGGAAACTGCTGTTACTGAGGCTACCTCTAAGATGGTTGCTGTGGTTTCCATCTCAGGCAATGCTCTCGTTCCCTTTTATGTGTTCTATTTACTCCCTCACCGTTTCTATCCACTAACCTATCCATTCTAACCTGGCAATGTTGGTTTGTTTCCACCACCAGCCCTCTGACTGCTACAGCCATTTTCACATGTGTGCTGCTGGGAGAGCCTCCAGTTGTCCCAGAGGAGATGCTCTAAGAATGATTCTATTCAACTCTGCACACACCTAAGTCAGGTTACCTATGACAAAATGTCAACAATTATTATTCATAAAGGGAATTTCTCTTGCAAAAGAAGTCTCAGCCAATTTGCAGCTGCTAACAATAAGCTATATTTGGAGCATCAGTAACACACAACTATATTAAAATTCGCACCTTTTTTGTAGAAGGAGATTGCTCTTAAACAAGGACTCTGCATAATACCATGTGGTGTATATTGCAATACAAAAATAATCACTGTGATTTAGCTTCTGTGCTCTCTACCCAGAGATCTATGGCTTTGTATCTATTATATCTTTAATATAAACCAAACTGTTTTCATTCTTACTGGCTTCCTCCACAAGTCATTCTATCTATGAAGCAGTTTTAGACTTATAATTTAATCATATGAACAGATTTTGCCAATTTGTGCTCAAGCCTCATGACAATGTACTTTTATATTAGAGTTTTAAACAGCTCCAAGAAATGTTTATCCTGACAATGAAGGGTTTAAGCCGTGCCTAATTCATATATAACAAGGCCAGGTAAAGAGGATGCAAAATATTTTTACATTAATTATAAATACTGCATTAAACACAAGGTTGCATCTTCAGCTTACCAAGGTCCCATGGTTTCCCCATATGCTTGTAACCCAGAAATTTTAGCTTGCTTTCTGTTGTTTCAAACCAATCTTATGAAACTAATCTTTCCTGCTTTCATCTTTTATATAGGCTCCAATCAGTCAAGCAAAATTGTTTTCTTTTATTTTGTACTTCATCATTACTGTATTTTGATAAAGCTTATTTGGCTTATGTTCTATAACAAGGATATATTATCTAACTTTACCAGGCCATTTTCCTCAGACCATTTCATATCGGAAAGAAAAATTCTAGTTTAAGTACTGATTTCAGGAAGCTTAAATATAGGTATATTATGCAATAATAAAAAAATATATCTAAACAGTGTTATGTTGGACAAATACCCAAAGCGTTTATTCACTTTTGTTATAATCCTGGCAATATAATATTTGTGATGGCACTGGCTTCTTTCAAACTGCCAAGACTGAAATGCAGCATCATGACTAAAGAAATTTATTCTGGGGAATGCTGGCACTTGCAAGGTACCATTTTTTTAGAAACAGAAATAGTTACGCTGGATGATGGATAGGTAGACAGGTAAATAGATATAAATATATGATAGATAGATAGATAGATAGATAGATAGATAGATAGATAGATAGACAGACAGACAGACAGACAGACAGATAGATAGATAGATAGATAGATAGATAGATAGATAGATAGATAGATAGATAGATAGATAGATGATAGAGAGATTGATAGATAGGTAGGTATTCTAGAAAGAGATATTCTACGATAATATCTTTCAATGACAGATATTAAATAACAAGAAAGAGCCTAAATTGTAGCAGTTTCATTAAAGAAAAACAAACCAAACAGCCAGTATTTTATGATTAATAACTACTGGATTCTGATAGCAGTGAAAGGGCATGTGATAATTTACCAATTTATCTTAGATTCCACATAAAAGATCAGGAGTCCATTAATTGGACTTAATATTAGCTCATCACTAACTCGTTATGACAATGATACTAGGAAAAAAAAATCCCACAAGCTTGCACACAGGATGAGGAAGATGTATTTCCTGAAATTACTCTTTTATTGGAAAAATAAATACAAGCAGTAAAGGGGATCTGACCTAAAGACATGTAAGATCCAGTTTTTCTAACAAAGCCTTTGGTTTTCTTACTTATCAACACTGCATATAATTTCAGCTTCATTTTCCTTTTAAGATGAAGAGGGATGAATAATCACAGTGAGCAAAAAGCAAATATATTCAGAGGCATTTCAACAAATTAAAGCCCAGACTTTTACCCCAGCTGTTTGCTTTCAGTAAATATTTATGAGCACTATGTTTTGTTCAGACAACTGCTTATTGAAAGCAAACCCTGGGACTGTATATGAGACTCATTTAAACAGCAAACTAAATTTATTTGGGGAAATTTAGGCAGAAATTATTTACAAAATATATATAGCAAACTGGACTGCTAAACAGTGACATAAATTAGCACATCCCTTAAGGAGCTTAAGGACATCTGAAATTGGAAGTGGTCTTTTATAATAGGTGATTGTAATCTCATTTTTGAGACAGATCAATGAGTTCTAGTAAACTCAGAGCCAGCTCAAGAATTTGGAGAAGCATCAAGAAATATTTGGAAATACTTTCCCCTTCTCCAAATAAGGGAAACTGGAACTGATGTGCCAGGGAATTGCTCCTACCCTTGTAGCACAGCCGGGTGGGAGCACCTTGTCATTAACTGCCCTCCTCAGCAGCAGCAAATACAGCAAGGGATTGCCAAGAGCTGAAAGGTGATAGGCTCCTGGCTGCCTATCAGCTGGAAATTGGCTGCTCTAGGCAGCAGCCTCTTGTACTTAAAGCTAAATATAATCGTGCAAGGAATAATATCCATTGTAGAAGGCAGATGGAGTGAGATACCAAGTCAGATACAGTCACCTACATCTGCAATCAACACCCAGGCTAGCATACCTGAGTCACTGTACCTAAAAAATCCTTAAAAGCAGGTCTTTGGTCACAGACATTTGTGTAGTAGACACTGGGCTGAGATTTAGATATTTAGATATCCTCAAAACAGCAGCATGTGAAGGGCCCCAGCTGCACACAGCAGTGGGGGGAGCAGCTCCTGGCCCCAGCCAAGCATTGTGAGAGGTAGACTTTGCTCAGCCTCGGCCACTGCCTGGGCAGAAGGCAGAGAGCAGAATAACGTGCCAGTTTAATGCTGGCATTGTAATTAATATCAAAAGTAATGCACAAAGCAGCCGTGGGTCATGTCTCCACAACACTGGGCTGCAGCTGTTCTGAAGTACAGAGCTGGTTTGGCCCAGAGGAAGGACCCAAAGGCTGAAATAATGCGTGCTTTGGGTTTGCCACTTGTAATTCCTGCATAGTATATTGAAAAGCAACAGTCAGGAACAATTGCTCCCTCTCATCTAACAAAAGCCAAAGCTGTGCAGGGAGAAAAACAGAAGGCTACCTGCAGGAGTTTTAGTAGACTGAATTTCAGGTCTGCTACAAAGAAATTCAGGCTCCCTTTGCATTTTGCTCCCCATATAAGCAGAGACTGCCTTCTCAAAGCCAGACACAAACCAGGCTCAGACAACTAAAGTCTACGTTTTTACAAGTGAAAACGGACACAAATATCAAGATAAAACATGCAAGACGGGGAAGCTTGTCCTCATTGTGTTACCCTGGCAGAGGGTGAAAAATGACAATCTGTCAGCACCAAGGAGCAATGGGTAGCCAGGATATAACAGCTCTGCCTTCTTTATCCAGCACCATCGCCAAAATTAAAGAAGAATTTTATTCTCAGCAAAGAAAAGAGAAGTGAGAGATCTTAATATTTGGTTAAGTGGAAAGACGAAACTCCCCACATTTACCTAAATTTGTATCTTTATACTGCCAAGTACATATTTTAAAGACCTCATCAACTTTTCCTAGTATTGAAAACAATCCCAGAACTAAAAGTGATGCTTCAAGGTTGAAATCAGAAGAGACAGAATGACAAGACCAGACAATTCCTTGGGTTTTACTATTTTTTTGTAACCCAGAGCATGAAACAGAGTAATCAAATGAGTTATTGACCTAGGTGGTACATCTTGATAGAAAAAGTTTTTGGAAGAGGTTGTATAGAAGTTTCTTACAAAAATAACTAAGTTAGCCTTTAACTCTTCTCTCACTGAGATGATGTAACAGAACTAGGACTGGGATCTCTCCTCTTCATGGGAAACAGGCTTTACCATGCACACTTTACTGGTTCTGCCTTCTTTGTAACACTGTCCTGAGAAGATCAAGGAAGAGCTTCATTAATCAAATAACTGGAAACTCATGGTGAACTTTTTTTCAAAACAAGCCACAAACTTTTGGAATTCAATAAATGTTCATGCCCTATCACTTCTTTTCCTCGCTGTTTTAGCATTTGAAGCACTGTTTCCTTTTGCATGTAGCTATGTTAAACTAATCAATAAGAAATTATACTTTTGCTTTTTTACATTCCAACAACACATTTCTCACTGATTCATATTGACTGCAAAGCAAAACCAGAGAAAACTAATGGAAATTTTTTACAGCGTTCTTAATGCTGCCATCTAATACTGGAGAACAGCATTGCCAATGCTAACTTAATTTAATTTGCAGAAACCATTATTTTAAAGTATGTTCTTCTGGAGTTGTGTAAAGATTTTTGTTGTCTGTAAAATTAATTATCATATTATTAATTTTATTTGAAGCTACTTTCTCAATTAAGACAAAGAACCACTATTATATTTGATTACCCCAAAGAATAAGTGACCATTTGTGACTGTTTTCTGCTGCTTACCTAATGGTGACACAAATCTTATTTCCTCTTTAGAGTGATAAAAAATACATCATTTTTTTCCCCATTTAAACAGTGCTGAGCTGCTTGTCTTTTCCCTGCAATTATACATCTCTTACACACCTTTGCATGTCCAGTGAGGAAGGAAATTCCTATCCCAGCAGGAGGTATGTCACCCTGCCTTGAAGGGAGCCTACAGCACCACCTCCTAATATTTGCTAGAAACAAAGAAACCTGCAGAGAAATACTGTAAAATACTTTCTATTTCTTCCCTTTCTTAGACGCTATTTTTTTCTAATCTACTTTTTGGGGAAGCACCTCAAAGTTAAGAAAAAAGGTTAATATCTATATATGCAACAAAGAAAGCACCAAACAACAAAAGCCTGCTGGATAAATAATGGTATTTCTGTTCAAAGTGTTAGTAATACACCACTGGAAAACTGATTGTCAGTGTAGAGTGGAATATGGGAGTGGGTGAAATGACAACCAAAGCATTTTTTTTTTGATGGTTTCCCCAGGAATTAGTACAATTTCAAGTAAAACTGTCCCCCTGAAAGGCTGCACCAAGCTAGAGAATTAAAATTTGGTTTCATTAACATTACAGAGCAGAATTCATCCAGGGAAAATGAGAAAATAATGAAACTGTTTTCTTTCATCATCATTGCTTCAGGATTTTTTTTTTTTCATAAAAAAAAAGTCTCAAAAATAAGTAGGAAAAAATAGAAACAGCAGTTTTGCATCCCAGAGAAAAGTTAATGTTTCTACGTGGCTAATTCATCACTGAATAAAGAAATGCTAACAGTGATAGTGCACTTAAAAAGTTTAACTTGCAAATGCACCGGCTCAGATTTCCAGTAGAGGTGAGGATCCCAAACGCTTTTGTAAATCCTTGTGTCCCTTGCTTAGTGCTATTTGGAGCTCAGCTCTGAGAAGTGCAGATCTAGTTATGGACCACCAGCAAAGTGAAAAATTGATTTTTTTTTTTTCCAAGCTTATTTCTAAGTGAATAGAGTCAAGGAAAAAACTAAAAGGGATTATAAATTTCTTTCTTATAAAGAATGCTCTGTGTAACAAATTCATCACTTTGCCACTTAAATTTCCTCCTATCAAATGTCTCCTATGCACAACACAAAGGAAGGGTCACTTAAATACCAGGAATGTTTAAATCAGTGCAGTGAGGGCAATATGGAAATCAGTATGAGAGTCCACTGCCTAAATCCAAAAAAGATATGAACAGCACAAAATAATTTGAAATATGGTGAAAGAAACATGTTAAAAATTATTAATGCAGTTAGGAAATTTTCTCTAAAATTCTACAGTACCTGGGGAGCTCTGCCTGGAAGAACATGACTGCTATTATTTAGTCAAAGTATACTTGACAAAGATTGAAAATACAACAAAATTCTTTATTTAAAATTAGGGTATTTGCTAATGCTTCAAATCCATGAAATACAAACATTTCTCTGTAAAATTAAGAAAAATAATAAAGTCACTTAACCATATGCCTTTGTCATATGGATATGAATATGTCCAAAATTATTCTATTGAACTCAGTGGAGGATGTCTGATTCTCTAAATTTATAAAACTCAACACATGCTGCAATTATATTCTTCAGAAAGCTAAACCTGTGGCTACTGAGAATATCGGATAAAAAAGATACTAGTACATTTATATTTAGTTATATTTATTGGTCCTTTATCAATTTAATTCCTTCTTAAATGAGGTCTAAAAAAAGTCCTGAAAAGCATGAATCAGCCTTTCTGAATATCAGGAATAAATGTTGTGACTGATATGAAGTGCCAGTACACTGTCATTCAGGCAGTATGATGCAACAATAGTTACATTATGGTCCTGGTTGCCCAGAAAAAACGACACGGGTACCGTGTTCAGTTCAGACACGTGGGGGACAGTGCACAAGAGACACAGGTTGGTATTGGGCAGCTGAATTAAATGCAGCCATTCATGGGTAATGAACTAATTTCTGTAATCATCTACCTCTGAGGCAGATGGGAAAAGTAAACTTTCACAAATAATTGAGACATCAGGTTTTAAATTCAAGGAACTAGTCCTGAACTGCCAGGTTTGAAGAGCAAACAAGAAACATCTGCTCAGAAGCTAATAAGGATTAACAAACCAATTGCTATCAGTACATGTAAATGTTCCTAACTGTGCAATTCCTCTTTTCTGGAGACAGAGGACTGATCCTGCAAAGGTGACTCTCTTCACACTCTGAGTTGATGGTGATTCAGACTTTCCTTTCTCTCTGCTTTGGGGTTTACCAAGTGTTAATAACTTCAGCACTAAATATCAAACTACACTGGAAGAGACAAAATCATAAGCTTAATTGCAGGAAAGCAGGCGGAACAGAAATCTGACCATAGAACATCTACCCTGGAAATCAGGGTATAGGAAGCCTGGTCAGTAGCTACAGTGTTAACCAGCTATCAAGGCTTCCATTTCTCTTAATAAATACGAGATTCTGTCATAATATTTTTTTCATGTGTTGACATTTTAAATGCTTTGCTTACAAAGGTCATCTATGTTTAGGAAAAAACGGATTAATTGATTTAAATATCCCAGAAAAATAGAACAACCACTTGCACCTTTGTGTGCAGATAAAAAACAAAATTAATAGTTGCATACAGCTGATTACGCACTTAAAGTTCAGTCTCTAAAAAATGCTGACACTGTAAGCTTAGATCAATACGAAAACTATTTACACTTTAGGAGCACTGCCTCTGGCTATTAAGTAGTAATTATGCTGCTAAAGTAGCTGTTAAATTGTTTTAACTGTTTCCAAGGTGTAACTGAATTATGGTAAAACCTTTTAACACTGTCAGAGTGGGAATTCACAGCACAGTCCCAAGCATGTAACACCTTCACAGTCCCAGCTTTGGCTGGTGACAGCTGTTTGTTCACTCCACTGAATCCTCCACTCCCCTGACCAACTGCTCTACTGTAAATCTCTTACACTTCAGATTCTGGGTCTGCCACACACTGCAAGTTATTCAGTAGGGTGAAGAAAGTCTCTCCTGGGGGAAAAACTGAAGCCAACATGAACCCTACTCAGTCACATACTGGCCCTGAAGCAGTACAGAAACTGTTAAAATTTTTTCAGTATTTTCACAAGTTGCAGGGAATTGCAACTAAACTTTGGCCTTCCTCTCCAGCCTAGAATCATGATCTTTCTCAGAAAACAAAGTTCAGAGCTTGGTTATGGCCCCCTTCATGACAAAATGTTTTCCTCAGCTAGTAAATGATATTCCCAAATAATATCATAAAGATACAAACACAACAATTTTACTTATAAGCAAAAGCAAGGTTTTAAATCCCTTCATGTTATGTTCCCCTTGTGTCGTGCATTTATCTCACAACAGCTGCTGAAATTAATCTCCTCTGTCATGGAAGGACCAGTTTCTCCTTCATTTATTACCCATGTGATGAGGAAAAATGCAAAAAGAAGTTATGCCAAAGACAGATAAAGCAGAGCCATGAGTGAGGAAATCTGATGTTAATCAAGTTTGACCAGCAAGAGTAGGAAAAGGAGAACTAATTGCCTTCCCCAGAACATGCTCTCTGTCCCCTGTGCCTGGCTTTAACAAAAATATATTGTAACACTAATACTCAAAGTAACTGAGGAGTTTGATTTAATAATGTATAAATCAATGAGTACCAAAGACTCACTTGAGTGTACTACATGTTCACACTATCATTTCCTCTAATTAATGACTCCTGCTGCGGGGTTCAGCTCCCTCTGCTTTCCACAATACTCCAACCCAAAAAGCAGCCAATATTTTATCAACAGAGCATGCACATTCAAAAGTTTAAAAAAAGTGTAAGTCTCATACTTGCTGGTTATCTCTATAGCTATATATTTGGGTTTCTTTAATGAGAAATAAAAACTGATGTGAAGAAACAGCCCCAACACTTAAAAGACATCAAGTCCCTCACTCACATCTCGCTCAGTTGATGAGTTAACAATACCCACCACTGCACATGCCGTTTTGACAGCTTATTAAGATCAGCTTTAAACTGATAAAGATAGTATAAGCTAAAATGATTGGGTGAATATGGCTGAATTATGCACTAGAGAATTTCATCTGCAGACAAATTTTTAAGTTACATAAAAACTTTTGGTCATTTACTTGCTGAAAAAGGAAAAGCGCATCAGCCTGGTTGCTGATTTTAATCAGTTTGCTTTGCTGCCAAACATATTATTTGAAGATGATGTAAAAAAAATAGACATCACAAAGTATGCTCGCAGAACACTGCTCAGTTAACAATATGATGATATCTTTCAAAATGGAATGGTTCTTTAGCTATGGAAAACATGTTTTTTGAAGATAAACATATTAATCATCTGCGTACCTCAACTTCGGTGACTTTCCCTATACCATTAACAGTAAGAGGGAGTCACAAACTATGCAATAACTGAAGTATGTCTTTGCCAGCCTCTGACGGATCCTTTCTGCACCAAGGCACAGGAAACAAAGCACTTAGCAGTTTCCTGTGTTGGGCAGCATGAGAACAGCTGAGACTGACTGCACATAAAATTTAAATTCTTCCTTTTGGCTTTTCCTCCACATCTTCCTTTCCTATCATCTGTTGCTCTTTGTACCATTTCTCTTTGTTTCAAAAGGCTGCCCAGTTTTAACAAGTGCCTTGGACTTCAGTTGCCTCACCCTCTTCCACACAACAGCCATAATACAAACAACACCCTCCTGCCTCAAAAGCAGCCGCTGCTCCTGCCCAAAGATACCTCACCTGCCACCTCTTAGTGCCACTGCAGAAAACCTGCCATTGTTCCCACCCATGGCAGTTTCCTGGCTGCACAGATTAGCTTCATCTCTTTCTTTATGTATTGTTCTACCAAAACACGCATGAAGATGGGACATTTGAGTTATAAAGATGTGACCTTGACCTGCCGAACTCCAGAATTTTCTGGACTCCAGCAAATACTCTATGCCTTAAAGAGGGGCATTTTACCCATCAGATTCAGAATCTCAAGACAAAAACATCAGAAATAATTCCAAGTAAAAATTTGCTGGCTTGTCTTGAAGTGAAACAATACATTCCAAAAAAATATCTTTTTCTATTGCTGATTTCTACCTCCCTCCCATGAAAAATATGTCACTTTCTGGTTCTTGTGAAATATTTTGACTGACAATACAGAGGCCAGAGAAATTTTTTCACCCAGGACTTTTGAAGTCACTTAGTCTAAAGAAAATTTTAATTATAATCTTTTGATAGTTTTAATACACACTTTCCAAGCAGAAATGTCACAGACATTAAAAGAAGAAGTAAATACACTGGAAAACATGTCAATTTCTTGAGAGTTTTTTTGGAGGGTTTTTTGTTGTTTTTTTTTTTTAAAAAAAAACATGACAAGAAAGTGCAAAACCAAGACCGCCAAGTCGATAAGAATCCCAAATCCTATCTACTAAATGCTATAAATTGGACACTTATTTAGGCTTCAAAGATAAAAAAAATAGGGTGTAGACAGGAGAGATTTGCTTTGCAAATTAGAATTCTCGCTGTACATAAAATAAATTATTTGATAAAAGTGTAGGTTGTTTATGGAGGAGTAAGCACTTGCCTACAGAATTTTCTCGTCTGCTGAGCGCTGTGAGAGAGGTGCAGGGCGAGCACTTACTCCAAGGATCCATCCATTTGCATACCCCAGCCACCCCACTAGTCCACTTTTGTTGCATACCCAGATTGCTCTGCTGGGGCTGCAAGGTCTCCACTCTGACATTACTGTTGTGGCAGCTCTGCTGGCACCAGGAGTGACACAGGGAAGGTGACTCTATTTAACAAGGCTTCGCTCTCCTTTTCTGTCACCACATGCAGACAGGCAGCCACACACAAGGATGACATTTTCCAGCAGCAAAACACTTTTTGCCACACTCTCACACAGTACTGCTGTATCTGGAAATTGGGATTTTCCCTTTGATGCTTCTTTTAATCCATTACGAATTTGCCTACAGAAAATCAGCATTAATTAAAAATAACCTATCTGTTAGGGAGAGGGGGAAGGGGCCATGCAGAACTACCAGCTCCCACCATACTCTCCCAGCTTCCTGAAGGCTGGGCAGTCTCTGCGATGTCCCAAACTCAGGACATGTGACTGAATCACTTAAAAAAAAAAAGAAAAGTAAATTTACATTAATAGCAAGGCACTTGCAAACAGAGATTAGCCTCAAATACTACTGGGAAAACTACAAGTGCTTTTCAAGACTGGGGAGGGACTTCATTGCTGACTTTTTATTTTTGGAACTGGCAGTGATGAAATCACTCTTTTTTCTGGCTGCAAGCCTCACTGAAAAGAACAGACAATAGGGGCGTTTTGCTATTTTTGCTTAATAAACGTTTCTCCTAGCTGGAGAAAGTGTATTTGCCCAGGTCATTGCTGTTCTCCTGCTTTTTATCTTTTTCCCTGTTCTTTCTTTACATTATTTTCCTTCCACCTCACCAGAACTAGACAGAGGCAGTCTCATGTCTGCATATAACAGCCACATAACTCTGCACATCAAGGAAAAATCATCCCTAGGCAGAGATGCTCCATAAGGGCCCAACATGAATAGGACTCCATGATGGGCAGATGTTTTAGGTGACATTTAGGACCTTTTTTGCATGCTGCAGATTAACAACATCAACAAGGCAAGCTCAGGAGGAGCTTCCTCCCCCAGAGGAAAAAATCTTGTGGAGACAGCATAATACATTCACATTTCTTTCTTACTTTCTACTATTGACAAGTTGCTAAAGTCACAAATCCCAGGGAGCTGCTGCCAAGTTGCTCTTTCTTGAGTACAATTTTCATAGTGGCTGTGGGATAAGCAGCCCTCCCTCCCTGGTGCCAGCCCTAGGCTTCCTCCAAGGAGCTGCTGACTGTGTCCAACCTGCCTCTGCACAACAAGGTCACTTCTCAGCTGTGACACTGGCACAGAGATTGGCCTGCTTCCAGCAGGTAGGGTGCCATGTTGTCCCTCTGCCCCAGTGTGACAGCAGCCTCTCTTCCCAAAGACCAAGAGGGCAGGAGCAAAACACAACGTCAGCGGGCAACTCCTACAGAGTTTGGCTGAATTTAGGAGGGCTCTCACTAAAGCTACATAGTAAATGAACTTCATGAGTGACGTAATGCACCTAAAGTCATTAAAAACCCTCAGCGGAAAGGGTGGCTATGCTGAGCTGATCATCCACATGTATGTAAAGTAACTTCATAACTTAGGAAGTCAAACTGTGATCAACTCACTTCAGAGATCAGGTAAGTCAGTTCTTGTACAGAACGTGTCAAGTACACAAAGCCTAAATTTTTTTTGTTGTTATTTGGCATAAAGGAGGTTTGACGCCAAAAGTTCATTATTCATTTAATGCACTGAGAATTTTCTCAAAATAAAAAAGTCTTGTGCCACATGTGTATTTCTCTGCTGCTTTTCCAGTGTGCTAATAGATAAGGGTTGACTTTGTGAAATTACTGCTGCAAGCAGAGAATGTTGCATGAAGTGAAAAATTCTGCCCAATGCACAGAGAATTATATTACTTGCTGTGAATTACACAGATATACAATATTCATCTCAGTCAGAGCAGCAGCCAGTAAAGCCTTCAAAACAAAACCTGATACAAAAGCCCAGCAAGGCTGATGGCTCACCTCCTCATGGAGTCCTGACAGCAAAAGGGGGAGGTAGACAAATGAGTGTAAATGTACAAGAGGTGAGAGAAAGCAGAAGGGGGGGAGCAAAAAACAACATCAAAGGTATAATCAGCTCACCAAGGATCAAGTCCCATAACCATGAGCATAGTACGTGTGTGGAGATGCACATGAGGGATTAAGTTCTAAAAAGGGACAAGAGCAGCACAGCAGTATGTGAAGAGCGTGACAAAGGCAAGAAGGGTGTGTATGTGGCAAGGCCATCAGGACACACCACCCCAAGGACACTTAGGAACACTTGTAGTAACTTCAAAACATACTTAACACTGGGATTTCCCTCCTAAGCCACTAAATTTCTATTTATTGCTTTTAGATGCCCACCATATATTTGGCAGTACACAAGAAAGTAAAGTAAAGGCATGAAGTGGGTAACAGGTTCATCCCATGCTTCATCAAACAGTTAATACATTTTCCCTGTGCTCCTAACTGTGTAGGCATCTGAGAAAAATCTACAACCACATTTGTGGGAAAAACCTCCTCTTCCAAACATGTGCTGCTACAAGGAGCCTCCTTGTCTACACTCCAAGTTTCTGTTTTCCTGCCACAAGAGCATGGACCACTGAGCTACAAATTCAGCAAATCTCCCCTTTTCCCCACTATCTCCATCTGCACAGGAGCAACAACTGAGGAATCCATAGCTGGCTCTTCCACCTGACCTACATCTCCTCCTTACAGGAGACCGAATTCTGTCTCCATCTGTACTGGGATTTTTAAAGCACAGCTGCACAAGAGCTCAAAGAAAACATTACCTTGTTTTAAGAATGATGCAGTTGCCCCTTTCTTTAGCCTATTGCTTCCCTGCAACATCCCAGGTCTCTTTTGATCACTCCTTTCCACACACCCTGCTAAGGCTTCTAGTCTTAAAAGACCAGACCAGTTTATTTTACATTAAGTGCATGTTCAGTGAATGTAAAATCTGCTGCATGAAAAAAATCAGCTTTGAATGGGAATGGAATTGTGAAAGAACAACACTGAATAATAACATTCTAGAACAAAGTTCATGCTGACCTACATCTGACATTCCTGCTCTTGGTCACACAAGTGAGAAGTCCCTTTACAAATCAATGTTGAAATACTTCTTTTTCCAGGATCCCAAGAAAATATCAAATGCATAAAAAGCAAAATCACATCCTTTTTTGTTCCTGCATATGTGGGACATATCCCTTTGTGTCTCTGTGAATGTGTGTAAATGAGTCTCCATGTGACCATGAGGGCTTTCCTGACAGTGGCCAGTGATTCTGTGCTCAGTGTCATAGGTTACCTGACTTGCATTTCAAAAAAGCAAAACAGTTTTGTTATTCCAAAACCGCAAATCTTTACAAAGCACTGCAGTCACAGCAATCTGTGAGCATCTCAGCTCCCAGAGCAGATGGAAAGTCAGTTGTGCTGCATAAGTGATATGCTGCTTGCTGGTGATGCTAAAATTCTTGTTAAATAAAAGGAAAACTAAGTAGCAAGACCCGCTCAGCAGAAAAAACCAAAATTATCCAACCTAGTGAAAATCCTGTGTCTCTGGTCTAAATAATGCTAAAAAAAAAATTAAATGCTAACAATACTGTCTTTTTTTCTTCTTTTATTGTCATTTTGCTAAGAAATTACACTGGAAATTTTCCCATCCAAAAACTACCTATACCACCCGTCATCTCGGATAAGGAGACCTAGTCATACAACATTTCTCATAAATATCTGTTAAGACCTTTGCAGAAGCATTAGTATGCAATATGGACCTTTCCTTCCAGCAGCTCCTTCCCTCCCTCATCATCTGCACTCACTGCTGTCTCAGGATGGGATCTGCTCTAGATTCCCTGCCCTGATGAGCACACTCAGACACCACAGCCAGCCTCCATCTCCTGCCCAGCCTCTCCCTGTAGCTAAACATGGAGTGTCTGCTTAACAATGTCTAAAAACACCCAATTTGACACTATATGCTTCATAAAAATCCTCCTCTAAAGGCATATAAATATACATTTATTTATCTTTGTAAGGAAAGGAACATGTTCAAACATTTCTACACACTATGTGCACCATCCCCTTTCCCCTATAGCCCCAGTAGGTACAATTAATGATTACTCCCACATTGTTTGACTTTCAGGGAAAAATTGGGGTTTTTTTCTAAATCTCATGCTATTACACAAATGAAGCCTTTAATATTTACAGGATAGAAAATAAATGTAAGTTAAAATCCATTTTCTTTCCATTTCAATATCCTGCACGTTCTCATGATTTTTGCGATTTTTGTATAGAAATTGTAAAACCTCTCTGAAGGAAGAGAACAGTTAAGGGAATCTGGCTGAAATTTAGCATTAAGTTTTGCACACATGTTCTTTCTAGGATTTGCAGATAGACTTAAAATCTCTGGTCCAAAAACAAAACTGAAGCTAGGCATTTAAAATATGAATGTTAGTATTAGGCAATTATTTTCCTTCAGTTTTCAAAAAGTTGCATAAATTGTTAATAACTCCACACTCAGAAAATAACTTTATCATATATGATTGGCCATTTTCTGAAGGAAATAGCAGAGTGAAAAATACAAACTGATGGAATCTACTATTTTTCTCTTTACAGTTGCAGATCAACAAATTCATGTCATCCTCTTCCCTCTAATTATCATGCAAGTGCATGTCTTGAAGAAGAGAAGTGGAATGTGCATTTCTGTGAAAAGTGAAGCAATTCTCTGACATGTAACTACAAAACACTTAGGAATCCATAGAGGACAAAAAACACCCAATTAAAAAAAACTAGTAACACCAGTTCTTCATGCTCACAGAGCCTAAAATAAAACCTGTAAGTACAGAATAACTTCACACAATCTATACATAGAAATTAAAAGCTGAAAAGAGCACAGCCTCATCTCATTTTATATAATGGCTACTGCCATCCATCCACCAGCACCTGTGATAGACAAGTTCTTAGACATAAGTTACTCATTCTGGAATTCTCATTTTCCTTAAAGAGGTCAGAGGAAGAATAATAATTCAACAGTTTACAGCTAACTGGCTGCATCTTGAACAAAGGCATGAAAACACCATCTTAATTACCACCACACAGTTACCTCTGTTCATGTAACTTCCCAGAGTCTGATACCAACCTCGACAGGTTTTCATAACAATAAAATGCAATAAATTAATTTATGTCCTGAAGGACTCTAAGCTGCAATATTACAAAGCCATGAAAGATATATGATGTCTTAAATAATTTTCTGATTTATTATTTCCCCAGCATAGCTCATTTTGTGATAAAGAGAGTTCATTTTTCTATTTGGCATATAGCTGTGTCAACCTTGTTAATAGCCATCACATAAGCATGTTTGTGAAAACACATGTAGTTTCATTCTGACTGACCTCACAGCACTTCAGTTTTATTACAAACACAAGACCTGTCAGTAAAAAAAATAGATGCACTTGTACACAGATTCTGCTTGTCTGCCACTAGTACTTTATTCTTTTTTTTTTTGCAGTTCATCTTTAAGCAAGGGCAGATTCATAGTTTAAATTACTGTTTTGGCACATCATCTGTTGCTTTGTAAATTCATACAAAGAACATAATTTTTACAGTCTTTAGGAGATAAAGGATTATTTTTACCATCAATACAGGCACTGCACTGATTTGAACCTAACTTGAACTGTGTATACCAGAAAGGGCTTAAAAGTGGCTACTAGAAAGAGTTACTCATTAAACATTCAGACTGAGAATCATCTGAATTGAGTAACTCCATTTAATGCTAATAAGATGCTTTTAGGCGTCAAGACTCAACAGATGGAGTACAGGGTGAGATTTTTTCAAATTTCAACAGTCTTAAATTAAGAACTTTTTAGTATTTAATGGGTGTAGGATTATGCCAGTGTTTAAGAAAATATCAGAATTCTGTCCACTTTGCCACTTGAAATGTCTAAATTTAACTGTATTATTTCTGAACATGATTCTCATTCTAGATGTCCTTGACACATATAAGTACATATGTAAATAAACACACACATCTCTTCAAAATATTTGCACCTGTTTGATGTATCTCAGTTGGCTTCTCACATCCCCAAATGCAATTATTCATGGGTGATCATGGTGATCTTTCTTCTTACCAAGAGGGTTGAAGAAGCCAACACAACTGAAGTCAAACAGACACTTCTGAACTTCTCTGGTGGAATCTCAATTCAGAGACCAAATTGACTAGACCACACAGATTCAGATTTTTCCCAATTTAGGACTAGCCTATCAATGCCTAGACATTCTGGCAACTACTGCAATGCCATCTTTTCATATACTAAGAGAAAGATAAGAAGAAAATTAGCTTTCTGTGCGTTGTCATTTCCTTTGCAGGAGAGTAAGACATTATATCCCACAGGATTTTCACACAGTTGTTTTTCTCTTGGCAAAAAGAGTTACTGATTTTTCAAGAACACCAGCAGACTGTGTGGAAAGAAAATCTTTGTAGCAGTTAGGTGAGATTCTTAGGGTATCAGCTGTTAGAACACTTTGATTTCAGGAGCAGGAAGAGTCCCTTTTCATCTCCCAACTCAAAGAAATCAAACCACTGCAAAGTCACCTACCCTTCCCATCCCACCTTGTGCAACTCTTGTGCAAGCGAGAGCTTTGGGCTTCATTTATGCAAGGGAGAAAATAAAACATTTTTATTACGATACCCTCTAAGCACCACAAATGACACAAAATGTTCTAATGTCTGAAAGCATTTTTTAAGGGAATGAGTTACTCGTGGGGTTCCTGTGAGGTTTTGATGCAACACAGTCATAGCTGAGCTTGACTAAAGGACAGCAATATCCTCATGGAGGATACTGGGTGTTCTACCTGAACTCAATCCATCCCATCTTTCAAGAGATGTTAGAAAAGAAAAAAAAAGGAAAAGCAAGTAAAACAAATAAAAACAAACAAAAAAACCTCACACTAAATCATGTTAGCTGCCTTCTCAGGAGGCAATATGTTTTAAAAAGACAGAACATTTTATCCCTCAGAGAAAAGGTTTAGTACATGTTTTCCATTTAAATGAGCATAGCTAAACCAGTAAATACTACCTTGGTTTCCTTACACTACTTGCTGTTTTACAAGGTGCAGTTTGCTTGGGCTGTATTTTTGAGATACAAGTATGTGAACAACTTCCTTGCTTTTGCAAAATAATTTTAAAACCTTTCTAATATTCCACTTTGCCCAGAAGTTGGTGTGAGCTGCCTACCAGCAAGAGAGATGCCAGAGAAGCTAGAGAAACAACAGCCAAAGTCTCGTATTCCCTGTCTGACATTTTCTTAAGACAAAGAAAGCAGCTATTCATTGGATACCCTTCTTTTTCCACAGAGATATATTAAAATCAACATATGCACATGCAAGCCACTGTGGTAAGTGAGTGATTAACTGCTTCGTCGTAGATTCTGAAGTTTGTACAAAGCATTTTTCCTTCCCCATTGCTTTGCAATATATCCTGTTTTACTCTGTCATAAACACCTGCTGTTCTGACAATTGCATTTAAGATGGGCTTAAACATCATGCCAATGGTCTAAAACACTGTAATATTGGTCGTAAATTAGATTGTGAGCTTGGTCCAGGGAAAATGCTATCCCACTGGGAGGCACACCACTGAGGGCCTTGGGGAGCTGCAGGTGAGGAGAGCACAGCCAGACTGGCATTTGGAGAAGCTGCTCTGCAATGCAGGGAGACTTGGGAGGTGGCACCTGCAGTCCCAGCAGGAAACAACAGAATAATACCTGAAGAGATGTGTGTGCATATACACCTTAAAGGAAAGCCAGGAAAAAAATGGGTGAAAAGCCTGCACAGGAATGAATTGCACAAGTCATTTCATTGTGCAGGACTTGGGATCTCCGGATGTGATGGACAGTTTGGCTCTGGATGCGCAGGGACAGCTTTTCTGCATTAGGGCTGCAACACACCCACCTGAGGGCTGTGACACAAAACTGATGCCAAGTGTCTGATGCAACGAGTTTTCTGAAGCAAAAGGCATTTTCTCACCTGCCATGTTCCACAGACCTCTAACAGGTCTGGCATCTCAACATCACCACTTAGTTTGGACTGAGCAGCACACCTGTTCTGTTCTTTTGTAAAAGATCTTTTGTTGTCTCGCACAGTCAGAGATCATGTTAAGACTAGACTAACTTATAAGGCAACACCATCTTGCTAGATGAACCGTCTTCCATTGTGTTCTGTATTAAATATAGTGTTAACATCCATGGCAGAAACACTGGCTGAGTGACACCTCCTATGTGAAGTTAATTCATGCTTGTGCTAAACCTGGGTCTGGTCCAGCTGACCCAGTCAGCTACGTTACTGCACTGCCAGTTTAATATTTTGCCATCTGCTAACTGAGAGCTCTGGTTGCCTGCTGGGTCCCATAAATACTTTTATCTGTTATATTATGCATGGCAACATCTGCCACAGGATTGAGCTCAGCTCAGCTTCCTAACTAAACAAGAAAACACTACATGTCTCATACATGACTAGGTCTAACTATTATTTATAAAATCTGAGATAGGTATTTAAAAGATATATATATATTGTCTGTTCCAGATGAATAAATACCCCTCTCACCATTTGGGGAGGGATTGTTAGAATTAGCTTGGTGTTCCCAAACATTCTATTTTACTACAACAAAGCAACCAGAAGTTATTGCATTTGTTGCTGTTTTGCTCTTATTTTATTTTTTAAATTATTCAATTTACTAATTAGAAAAATCAAATTATTTCAAATTCTTGTTAACTCCTCTCCTGAGTTTTGTCTGCAAAAGCAGGGGAGAATAAAACTGACTCCCTCTGTGTTTGATTCCAGAGAAGGGACCTAATCTGAGCAACATCACTATGCAGCCACCGCAGAAGGCACCATGAAGGCACTGCCCAAGTCCATTCCAACTTAATTGCAAAGGGAGCAATCACTGAACAAATCACTGGCTACACACCTATATCAAGGCTATCCCATCTGTTCCAGTTACCTGCAGTTAAATCAAACTGGAAGGAAACTTGAAAGAAATCCAGGCCTAATGAATTCAGTAGGAAGGCCACAAGTTCTTCATGTTTTTTAAAACCAGTCCTAAACAAAAATTTGAATTTTATTGAAACTTTAACCTTTCTTTCACCAAACTATATTCTTTTAACAAATCTCTTATTTTAAAGATTAAAGGGTATTTACAATTCCAAATATGCCAGCTTGCAAAAAAACCAAACCAAACTTCCCAGACTTAACTTCCAAAAAACAAAGTGACAGTAGAGAAGAACTAGAGTTACATTTTCCTATATTCTACTATTTCATCGTAGTCCTTGTTTATTGCGTTGTTGGGGAAAAAACCAAACCAAACAACAGAAAAATACCACACCACACCCAACCACATAAACAAATCCAAAGAAAGCCCCCAAGCTACTACACAAGGCTTCTGTAAAAGAAAGGGGAGACAAATTTCCCTTTTTAGTTCAAATTCTTCAAAAATACATTTACCTTTGTTTCATTTTTAACCAAGTCCAGTTGCCCCCAGTGTCTTTGTCGCACCAAAGCAGTTCTTCCATTGTCTATAAAAATCTGGCATCATTCCTCGTTTAATCAAGAAACGAAAGCCAGTTAATTTGCACCCCAATGATAGGTCCTGCTGTCTGCAGACCTCCAGTGCCTTGGGGGCAGAAAGTCTTCCCAGCCACAAGGAAAAAAATAATTTTTTTATTTATGAAAGTACCATTGAGTTTTGGTTTTTTGGGGTTTTTTTAAGAGAAAATCATTGCCTTTACACTATTTTTGCCAAGTCACTGATACTCTGGAAATTTTTTATGCTTACTCTTGGTATTCAGGATGGTGGCCACCTTCCCACACTGTATCAGGCCACAGTGGGGGATCCACTGGCTTAACCCAACAGTACAGCTTCCTCAGAAGGCAGATTCAAGGCCACAGCTCCTCTCTGAGAGAATAGACCAGAACAGGAACCTCTACAGCCACAACTGTAGAGGTTGTGATATTTCTACTGCCACAGAAATATCAGTACAATATAACACAGGCTACCAAATCATCAACTATTAAATAGCTCCACACACTGAGCTATTCAGGAGTGACTTCACAGACTCCACACCAATTTTCACCTTCCAGCATTACAGAAACTCCTTACCAAAGAATATAAAGCTCTATTGTACAATTCCTTTGCCACAGCACAAATAAGACAAGATCAGAATAAAAAACTTATCATCTCCATGATCCATAGCACCTATTTATGTAACAGTTACAAAATCCCTTTTATTACCAAGCCAGGAAATACTGACAGCTCCACATATTCTGATTAACCAAGATGTGCTATAAGATATGTTTGATATTGTTGGGAAGGAAGAAACAGGAAAATCCTATAAATCTGATTATTTATCCAAAGATGCTAAGAATGCAGAAACTAGAAGAGACATTGAAATGAAAACAGTGTTTGTCTGAATGTTTATAGAACAGCTTTGGCTGACCAAAAGTCTTTCTCTCTTTGTTAAGAATGTGATTTACTAACAGACATACCAAACAGGAACAGACACTTCTTCCCTGGCTTGCCAGGAAGGGACCCCTGATAAGATTTAGAGATTAGAAAGTAGTAAAACATGGTAATGTAGCAATTCTTATAGGATGTATGTAAATGTAGAAAATTTGTATTCAATACTAGATTGGTTGATGAGAAAGCAGAATATTTAACATAGAAAAAGATGTAAGTAATTGTAAAAGGAGAGCTCGCTCTCTTACACTCTCTAACTTTCTTGCTCTTACACTCTTTTATACACTCCCTCTATTACGCTCTTACTCTCCTGCTCTTACTCTCTCTTGCTCTTATCCTCTTATGCTGTCTTGCCTTCTGCTCTCTCCTGCTCCTGTGTCCTCTAGCCTGGTCTGAGCTAACCCTGAGCTGGGCTCTTTTCACCCACACCCTATGCAATAAACTTCAAAACTTAACCATAGAGATCTCGGCTGAGTACTGTCCCAGGCCATTCTGGCACGTAACTGTTTCCTACATGATATAACAGCTTTTATTCAATTTTTGGTGTTAACATTTGTGTATTTACATGATCAAGGATATTATGAATCTTTTTTCTGTATCACTGGTACCCACTCAATGAATTACTTATGATTCAATCATTACAAACAGACGAATCCCTGCCAACAACTTGTGATCTTCTTTCTCTCTCTTCTCTAGTTCAAATATTAAGTTTGACAGTGCTTTTCCTAAGAACCCATGTTCCTCTGGCAAAAAAAGAAGTGGTGATAAAGAGGCAGAAGCTTAATTACTTGCACATAAAAAGATGAATAGATCTGCCAGGTGCTCTAAGCACCAACAAAATGAAGTTCAAACAGCTAGAAATTGTCCCTTAAGAATACAACTCCTATGTGTCCAAGGAGCCTATGGGCATACTGCATACCTTCCCAGGTAGCCTTTTTAATTTAAAATGGCACTTTGCTACTTCCCCTGGTCAGTTCTGGCCTCAGGTCTGGTTTCCAGGGAATTCCAGGAGCCCATGGGATTTGGGTACCAGTGAGCTCCTCCTGCCCCCCTCCCTATGCCCTGATTTCTGCACAGCCCCCAGCTCACAGCAGGAGCCTCCTCTGGCAGCAAACGATGAAGTGGAAAGGGGGAGAGGATAGAAGGGACTCTTGATAAGGCATTCTCTCTGTACTAGGTAGGTGCATATATCAGTGTCTGGTGTCTCTGTGCACTGAGGCAATTGAGTTGATGGTGGAGGAAGAAAAGTCTGTAAGTCTGCTTTCTTACACTGCCTCTTAACAGCTCCCACACTAAGTCAGAAATTTCAAGTACTTAAGGAGATGTTAATGGTATTTGACATTTGCATTATTGAAAACGTGTCCAGCCCTCAGAATAAACCCAGAAGAGGCTGTCACCACTCCCACCAGTGCCACAGAGCACCTCAGCCAGGAGGGGAATTTCTCTCAAAGCTTTACCAATCAGACTTGCACTTCAGCATAGGAATTACTGCTCCTGTGTGACATGATGTGTTCATTGTTTGTCAAACTGACAGGCCTCTACTTCTGTACAGCTGCTTTTTCTGTGCATGTTCCAGCTGTAGCTCCTGCAGCCACTTAGTTCCAGTGAACCAAATCCCAGCCTTCCCACATGAAGCAGAAGATCTTCCCCCTGACACACCGTACCCTTCCTTATGCCATATAATTCCTTGGACACCTAGGTCAGTTCCCAGTTCAGTCAGGAGCATATCCCTGGTGTTTCCTAACCTTGTCAGAGGGAACAGTTCATTTCTGATCAGAACTATTGTGGTTTAACCTCAGTCAGCAACTAAGCACCTCACGGCTGCTCGCTCACTCTCCCCACAGGGATGGGGTGAGAACTGAAAAATGAAAGTAAGAAAACTCATGGGTTGAGATAAAGACAGTTTAACAGATAAAGCAAGAGCTGTACACACAAGAAAAGGAAAAGGAGGAATTCGTTCACCATGGCCAAGGGCAGGCATGTGTTCAGAAAAGCAGGGTTCCATCACTCCTAATGATGTCCAGGGAAGAAAAATGTCACCACTCCACATGTGTGCTTGTCCTTCTCCTTCCCCCAGTTTTATTCACTGAACAAAACATTGTGAGGTCTGGAACCTCCCTTGGGTACATTGAGCTCAGCTGTCCCAGTTCTGTCCCTTCCCTACTCCTTGTGCATCCCCAGGGTCATCGCTGGGGGGTGAGGAGCAGAAAAGCCTCAGCTCTGGGCTGACCAAAAATAAACAAAACAGCTCTGAACCATCAACACTCTTTCCAGCACAAATCCAAAACACAGTCCCTAATCAACTACTATGAAGAAAACCGACTCTGTCCCAGCCAAAACCAGCACAGGGATCATTGCTGGGAGATGTCCTGGTGACAGGACTATCCTCTCCTCGCAGGAAGACAATTCCAAGAAGATACATCATAATTTAATCCAATTATTTCCTACAGAATGCATGAGAGATTTCTGTGTAACTATACAAAATTGTAGTCATTGCACAGAGAATTTTCTCAATGTAATAGATTCCTACATTTTGAAAGGAGCAGAAAGCAGGGAGTCGGTTACAGTCAGTACAATTCTTTCACAGAAATTATTTCAAATGTAACTCTACTAAATTTATTTTGGTTCAAACAATAGAATTCTATTCCCAAACTCCTCTCTGATCCAAAGAGCCCAAAATCTCTATCATTCTGCGTTTTTCGTCCACAGATTTCCTCGAAAATACTGACCTAGTTTTTTCTTGCTAAAATACTAAATAATGTGAAAATAAAAGAATTAATGATTTCAAAAAAACATACTAAAAGTAACTTCTGGGACTTTCTCTTCTGAATTCATACAGAATACAACTCCAAAAATGACAAGTTAAACTTGAGTCCAATTGAAGAGAAAATTGGCAAGAATAACAAAGTTGTCCTTAAATTGGCTGATTCGGTATGCGCAGAAAATTTAGATAAATATCACACGATCTCCCTGGACACCCTAGACATAAACATTGCAATTAAAAGGAAACACTTACTTCCACTCTTGATGATATTACCTGAGAGAAACAGCAGATGCCAGATAGTTCAGTGTCTATTAGAAGAAAGTAGAAATTTGGCAACTGGATATGGCACAAACTTTGCTCACATTTTTGTAATTTTATTACACCATATATTCACTACAGATCTCACTGAAAATCTGCTGGTTTAAGTTCAGCTGTTTCACAGATCATTTAAACTGAAGGTAAGAATATTGAAGATATGATAGGCAAGAAAGATGTTTCAGGGAGGGCTGCAAAAATCCCTGAGAAATGCAGATTGCAATTTAAATGAGTAAATATTTGTTAATAAAATGCTTAGTACCTTTGAGCTCTGGGTGTTTGATGAACCCCAGACTCACAAGGCCACAACAAGGCTGCTGGGCTGAAGCAAAGCATCACCTGGTAGACCTGCTGAGTGCCCTGAAGTGTGGTGACACACCAGGACTGCAGACAGCGTGGGAGATTATCCCAGTGACAGAAACTAGCTTGACCCCCACTCACTGCAGTTTCATTCACTATTCCAGTTACTTCTGCAAGGGAAATTACCCATATGCTGATGCTTAAAGGGATTGGCCTGCACATAGTGGAGACCTGCTCCTAAAACTAAACGTGAGGACTGATGCTGGCAAGAGGAAAGGCAACTCCAGTCATGGTCAACACGTTTATTAGGTGCCAATCAAATGCCACTGACTTTCCAGGGAATTGAGGACAACAAGAGCTCCACCTAATGAAGTCCTGCATTTACTGGATAATCAGCAAAATGTATTTTCTAAAAATGCATCAGTATGACACATCAACTGGTTTTACTAGCAACTTATTTAACTATATAATTTATTGATGATATCTACAGCAAGGAAAAATATTTACAAGTCCTTGCTCCTCCATGGCTGGAAGCAAAAATATATAAATCATATGAAACAGGAAAACACAAGAGACTATTTAAAGCCTGTTATTATTTTAGCTCCAAAGACTTAAACAACTTGATACTATAGAATGCAATGAGTCTGGACCTCTTTAATTTTTAATAAACCTTCAATCATATGTCAGTCTCATGAATGGGATGCAAAGTTCTACTAAAATAATGAAATTAGCTTGTTTGGTTTCTGTTCCAGGTCCATGGTAGCTCCAGGTAATTGCAGTTTGCACTACTTGCCCATAATAAAGTGCGTTTATTTACTTAAGGTCTTCAGTCAACACATGTCAATTTAGCTCAGGCCAGCTGGGTTTTTTTATCAACAAAGAAATAAATACATGCAGACAGTGCAAAATGCAGACAGTGCAAAATGCTAAAACTTCAATTATGTACACATGGAATATTGTGAAAAAACAGAATAGAAAAAACACACAATCCCTAGTAATATGAACACATCGTAGTGTTTCCCTGTGGCAGCAGCAATTGCTTTTGGAAAAAAGAACAAGGTCTGAAAGGCACCTTTGCCGGGTATAATTTGGCCTCTTCCACCAACCTTTGACCTTTAGGATCCCAAGTATAGGCTAAAAAAAAGAAACAAACCAAATTTCCAAATAGTATTGTGTTCTAGTGTGCACGAGTCATGACACACTGCAGTGACCTTATTTTTAAAAATGGATCACTCCAACTTCTCAATATGCCCCCAAGGAAGCCTCTGTAACTAACTTGCAGTGAAAAGCTGTCTTCAATATGTTATTACATAGAAATATTTTACAGCATCAAAAACATGAGTAGGTCATATTTCAATTTCTCAACAGCTTCCTCCAAAGTTCCTTCAGCAACCCCCACACCACGTAATCATATGTAATATCTTAAAGTGATGTACCTCAGCCCTCTAGAGATGATTTTTGAGCATGTGAGGGTTTGGTGTGTGCATGTTCCTGTGCACATCAGATTTTACTGCTAACAAAGAACTTCTCTGTAAGTCATGTAATAAATGTACGCAAATCTCTGCATTAGCATACCAGGTAACTAGTAAAATAGCTAAAAATGTCAGGGTTTGGTTCAAAAGACAGAGCCCAACAGTCCCAACTAGAAAGACGCCCAGGTGACTTTCCCATATTAATGAATAAGCTTAGCACAGCAAAGGACTGAGTTCAGATATCCAGGAAACTACACCATCACTTCTACCAAAAATTTCTTCCTCTTTCACCAAGGCATCGCACAAGTGATTCCTGACCAATTCTTGAAAAAATTTATGTACCTCAGTACGTCAGACAAAATGTTCCTGTTGTTGAACTTCTATGGATTTTTAGATCCCAGTTAACCCTCATGAACATGAGGTCTCTGCAGTGGGTGAGAATTAATTTCTTTTTTCATGTGAGAATTTCCTGAACACTTGGCAAAAAGCATTCAATAATATTTGAAGATAAAATGAAGAAAAAGTATTTTAATTTAAAATGTACCCTGAATCAATTGCAAATTTCCTTTACAATTACCATAAGAAAACAGTTTTTTGAACGTCACTTTATGCCACTGATCCCTCCCCCCCAAACCTGCCCCAGTTCTGCAAGAAGTTCAGAGACAGAAATCTGCAGCTCACTGTGCAATGACATCTTCCCAGCTGGATCATGATTTGTCAAATTTCTCATTAAAAAATTGTATTTTTTTTTATTGCAGCTGCACATGGAGTACCACACAGGAACACCTCAGTGAAGACCTGAAGAGATATTTAAATCTCAATATGCTGCAATTGTGTAATTTAAGTCTTTCCTCTGTTATCTACTAACAACAACTGCATTTAGCAAAATCTATCACTTTTCACGTGTTTCAGAAGTCCCCGAGTGAAACCCTCAATTCAATTTAGGTCTCAAAAAATTAGTGAGTTGCTTTTGCAAGAATTGCTGTATTTTTAAAATAATATAAAACTTGTAAAGAATAATGAATACAGAAACAAATAGCTAAAATAAGGTACCTAGGAAATGCATTTTCAAAATTCTACAAGCCTTTCCCTAGAATATGCTAGCAATTAGAATTATAAAAACTGATGGAATAAGAAAAATATTTCCTTTCTTTTGGGATGCATAAACTGCATTTATTTAGAATTACTGCCATAAATTTTCAGCACTGTCCAACAAGCCTGTACTGTTTAACAGCATTAAGTGATTACCGTAAAGAGTAAGACTAATTTATTACATACCATAAATACATGAGGATAATGAATTTTTAAATGTCATTAAGCGGTATTCTACAGCTATCTAAAAAAAAAAACCCAGACCAAATATTCTTGTCCCTAAAAGTTATTTATAATATTTTCATTTTGCTAGCACAGGTCTAAAAACCCGGATATGAAGTCAGCAAGGTCACTGAAAAGGGTTTCACACCAGACTGCAAAATTCTAAATCTTGGCTTCAAATATCTCTGAATTATTAATGCCTCAGTTCAAGGGACACTGAATCACATATTTATTTCACAGACCCACAGAATAATCCAGGTTGGAAAAGACATCTGAGATCAAGTCCTCTCTATAACCAAACCCAACCACTCCCAAAGGAGCTTCTTCCCCTTCGTTTCTATGACAACAGCCCTGAGAATTTTCTTTTCATGTAAGTGAATTGCTGGGGTTTGTGCTTCCATAGTCAAGGCAGAAAAATTAACATCATATTGTCTCAAGAAATTCAGTCAAATTTTCCTATCATCCCAACACTCCTATAGGCAGCAGACTGTTAGATTTCATTACTAGATGCATAAACGTGTTGAAAAGCAATCCTCATTGTTTATTAGGGAGAGATTCAATTTCAACTAAAACCTTCAATTAAAGAATATTCCTTTGATGACCATGTTTCTGTACACATTAACATACCAGAACAGCTTAGTTTATTATTGCCTATCTTTTGCAAGCAGCTTTGGAGTGGTTATCCATAAATTTTCAATGATTCATGAATGATTTCGATTCTTATTTATTTAAAATATTTTCAGTGTTACAAAACAAGTAAATTCTTCCAGAAAACAAAGATCAAAAACTATAAAAGAGAGACATTTAAAACATAAAAACACAGGCATATAATTGTGAATTTCATGAATTACAGACGGGACTTCTGAGTCACTTTAGACAGTGTAATTTATTTTTTCTTATCTTCTACATAAGCAAGGATGTGTTCAGCTGACATCTTCACCACATGCTTCAGAGGGTCACAAGACTTCTGGTAAGAAGAACTTTTAAAGATTTATTAACCATTAAAACACTGCTACAAAGATTATTTATGATTTTAACCCAATAATTAATTATTTTGTTTTACATATTTTCCACAGTGCAGACTGTCTTAACCAATCAGAAAGCCACATATAGCCTACAATATTACACTCTAAAACATCTTATTACCTTTATGACTACTTCTAATTTTCAATATCTTTTACCCTAAAGTCTGAACTTTCCTTTTCCTCTACCTACCTTTATATGTTTCTACTTAAACTACAAATTTACATTTCTGCTTCTAGTATCTAAATTTGGGAATCTTTTCCAAAGGCTCAGCTCAAACCCTGTATTTAATTTTAAATTTTTGGCCCACAGAATCAATGATTTGAGAGCTCTCTTCATTTGCATTCCAACAGTATTTATCTTTTAATTACTGAGGCTCAAAGTGTAGTGTATGCAGCAAATACCCACCAAATAAGTACAAGGCTACAAGTATTATTTCCCATGAAACACCAGTGAAACTGCTCTCCTGTGAAAAATGGATCTGAGACATCCTTGTCACAAAAGGACGCTCCAGAATAGTCTTGAACTGAACAGCTTGGAGGCTGACTTTGTTGAGAAAATATTTGAGGGTATCTGTGAGAAATTCTAAGCAGCCCCACCAATGAGAAGCTGGACATATTCGTGTTATTTCACATCCTTTATCCCACAGTTAAATATTTAAGGGATGTGAAATGAACATAAAAACAGCTTTTCAGAGGATAAAAAGAAATGGCATTCTCTTTCCAGCTCATTCAGTCTTCACTTGAAAGAACCACCAACTCCTCACATAACAGCAGTTCTAGCAAAGGACATAGATCACGAATAAAAGTAACTACAGGAATTACACAGCTCAGCACAACTGAGATACTGTTCTCAAAAACAAATGACATGGTGAGACAGATCTCATTGTGAAATAAAAATCGTTGCAATTCCACTTCCTTCACTGGAAAGCTTATTACACCAGATGAAAATTTGGATCCAGCAGCAATTTTTATGATTGTGGCTATCATGGAGTTGACTCACAAGGAGCAGCTCTAGTACATTCTGGGTTCCTTTCAACACTTGATGACATATGGGTTTTACAAGTATGACATTCATGCTGTTTTCAGGCATGTACGTGAGCACACTAAATCACCCACGGAAAAATGAATGTTCCAAAGTCATTTGAGGAGGGGAATCCAACTCTATAAACAGTAATGGCACAGAGGTTTTTTTTCCATGAGAAAAGAGGGGAGGGGAAAAAAGCAATGCACCTCTTGACAAAAATTTGCTCAAAATATTGAAGACTCAGGAGAAGACACAAACAGAATGAGGTTCCTCCAGGTAACAGGGCTTGCAGTCACTGTTCTGTAAAGCACACACCTACTTGCACAGCTGTGCCGGAACCCAGGAGCTCTTTTAGGGTTAATCCCAAACAGGGATGATCCACAAGGTTATCAGATTTATCAAAGCAAGGACACCAGCTCTGAGGAACTACCAAGTCTGTCCCTGATTCCTCCAAGTCATGGGCATAAGAGTTACTGAAGTAGTTGAGCAAGTCAAACTCAGTTCAGAAGGCTACACTTTCAAATCCAATGACTAGTCCTGCTTAGCAAGGGGACAAAAAGATCCTTTCCATTTAACCCTCAAACTTGTAATTCAGCCCAATCTGAAATCTTAAAACACTGAAATACTGAACTGTACCAATAAATTCAAAAGGCCCTGTGTTCTTAAAAGGAATAGATGAATACTAGGAACTGGCTAGTAATTTACACAGGAAAAGTAAATGCAAGATCAAACGGGATCTTCATTAGGAATCATTCTAGTCAGAAATGAAAGTGAACAAAGCTGTGCAAACTATCACTCTGAAGAACAAGAACTGATGTCTGTAGGGATAAAAAAGATTAGGAAACCATGAAGTGGCAGGAAGAGATGGGTTTTCTTGAAAAGAACTTCATTTAATTTTAATCTCTCTAATTCCCATTATTATTTTTAGGCAGAAGGTTTCATTTTCCAAATATTATTGCCTTGCTATTTTCTATGATATTACAAGTCTCACATTTTATCCTCCAGATACTATTTTTGCTCCTATGTTATTTCTTTTTTTATATAATTTACCAAGGCTGATTCTTCTTTCTCATCTACCTGCAGTCTCCTATTTCACTGCTAAAATGTTGCTTTCAGATGACTGATGACATAGTTGACATTTGCATTTTATTGTAGAGACGATAGGTTGCATCTTTCATATCTGGTGCTAAAACATTTCCTTCCTTCTCTCACAACACATTTTTGGGGACAATAGTTGCATCCCCATCATTTTTCTTCAATTCAGTACATACTTCGAATATTGACTTTTCAAATTTTAATAGTTGTGTGCTATTACTCTTTGTACATACTGTATCCTCCTGATAAATATTTCAAATCCAATAGCAGTATGATCACTCAACCTTACAAAAGCTCACCAACGTCTCTGTAATTTATCATACAGGTCCTGTTTCAATTCCTAGGATTATGTCCAAAATACCCTCTGAAAATGTTTTCTGTTATAATTTGTATGAGCAAATGAAAAAACCCTTTCACTAATGTACGAATATTTTCTCAAGCATTAAGCAATTATTATTCCAGTCAAACTTGAATTAAAATCCTCTGTAATAAGTGCACCATCCCTTTAATGAGTCTCCACAAGTATTTCCTCATTTTCCGGCTTAGTTTTATACCTTTAACCACTTCTGGACTCTACTTTAGCTCTCAGGGGTTTTTTTACCAACTTAAATCCAAGCATGAGACACCCCCCCTACCTGTTCTTCAATTTTTCTGTGTACCCCATTGCTGAGCTCTAGCTGTAAAATTCTACAATATTTTATTGACTAGTATTCCTTAAAATCGTCTCAGATCCTTAATTCACACAGGATTTTCTTCTAGCAACTCCAAAACAAGACTGAGGTGTTTGGAGGATTCTCTTTTTATTGAAGAAAGTAATTCCAGGTCCCACTGAATTTCTCTAAATGCATCAAAGGGCAGATGCTCTTCCAGAGCAGGCTGAAGTGGGTGCTGTCTGCCCCGGAGCTTTCACTCACTAGAGGTGATCTGTGGTGCACAGACTTCTTGGTCACGCCACAGAACTGTCCCTGCTACAGTTGTGGCTGCCATGGGACTGTGTCACAAATCAAGGGTGCTGCATCCTGGCCTTGTACTTCATTTCCAGAAACACAGGTTCCCTCCAGAAGATGGCTGGGGCCCTGGCCACAGCTGGTGTGAAGCAGGTGACCAGCTACTCCACACATGTGGAGAAAAGAGCTCAAAACTCTGTTCTCCAGGCTGAAAACACCACCACAGCCTTCGAGGTTATACATGAATAAACTTGCTGCAGGATGATCAAGCAGTACATGAGTTATTTCCAAATTATGACATTATTTTATCCATCTGCCAAAATCTATGCCTGTTTACCAGAGAGTGCTGGCAATAACGGATGAAGAACTGGCCAATAAATTGAACTTCTCTGCACACGTCTTTTGGAAAAATGCTGAATATTTTACCACCTGCATAGCAGAGAAACAGCTGCACTTAGGTGCCAACTTCAACCATGCGAGCTTCAGCTCCCAAGAGAGAAACTAATGGATAGGAGCAAAGCCCTTCAAGGCTTGAAAATATTTTTCACAAGTTTATTTCTTATAAAACTGTCTGTATGTGAGATCCACAAGGTGCCATAGGTATAAACGTAATTGTTGCATATTAGAATAAAAAAAAAACATTTCCCAGACTAAGTAACAGGTGCACAGGTCTATACTTGCTTCTAAAAGCCTCTTTGAAGAGAGACAGAAAGCCATACAGAATTTCAGAATATTTGCTTTTCTATGCCTGTCTGAAAAACAGCTCACTAGATGATGACAGGATAGATTTCTCACATTACAGATGAACAAGATCATGATAATTCTGAAACTTCCCGTTGCACAGTGTGGCATGCAGATAGCTAATGAAACAAGAAAAAGAAACCTTTTCTCCCTACACTCTTTCATTCAGGCAAAGATGCTTTACCCTGTACTGACATTTCCTTTGAATAATACAAGTGTATTCCATTGAAGGGCTAAATTTTAACCAATTGTAAAAGGTACATTTTTAAAATTTCTTGTCCTGTAAACTGTATTCAGCCCCCCTACACATCACCCAGTCCTCACCAGAACAGGACGGAAGGTCACAGATACAAAGAGGGCCTGGGCAGGGTGTAAGCAATGGATCAATCTCAGGGTGTTCCATCTCCAAACTACACACACTCCTCAGAGTACCCATGATAACTAATCAAATTTCCCTGTCTGTGTGATTCCTGTCAAGGATGAACTCAGGCATGTGGCTGGAGGTCAGCGAGACAGCTCTTGGAACTGACAACTGCACCACACAGCCTGGATCAGAACTCATTTCCTTTTCTGGCAAGCACTAACTGTTCCTTCATCTGAAGAAAACAGTAATGGACATCCTGCCACCACTTTAATTATAACATCTCCAGTTTGGTGCCAGATTAATGACTAGCTGTGGAATAACATTTTTTAAGTTTTACTAATGATGAATTAGGTAATAGCTGAAGCATGATGGGATCTGCACCTAGAAAAGCTCTAGGTGTGGACAAATTTGTCCTAATACATCCGAAGATATGCCAGAAAAGAACGTAAAATTGTGACTTAGGAATTGGGAATATGATTTAAGGCATTTTTTTCCTTATGATGATTAGATAAGGGAAAATACCAGCATTTAAACAAGTCTATTTTTAACCTGAAAAATGGTAAATATCACATCTTTTCTGATTTAGGAAAATAAATGTTCCATACTTCTGTGCAAATAATGAAATGAAGAGGAAGCTTCTGAAGCAAAATTATAATTCTATTTCACTTTTTTTTTTTTTTCAGCAGCACTGGCTTCCACTGAAAAACAAAATCCAAATAGGAAAAAAGACTTCTGCATAAAATGAAGATAGTCACATGTCTCTGAAGTAAAAGCCAGTGAAAAATGACATTAATATTTTTCCCACGTTAAACAGAGAAGCCCAGCAAAAATAAGAGTGAGTAACTGCTCCAAATATATTTATGGTCAAGAACCAGGAAAGGAAAAACACAAATACATCCAGCTCATAGATGTTCCCCTCTTAGTATATTTTAAATGGGATTTCTAGCTTAGGTCTGAAAAATACCTGTTCTCATACCAAAATACAGACAGCTGCTATAGGCTGTGTGCACATTTTGTGAGATTACACCAGCAGTCACAGCCAGAAGGAATGGACTTCTGCATCCACATGTGCCCACATCAAGTTCCTAGTGGGATAAACCCCAGCTTGGTTGCTGTAGCTTTCCTGTTGTAACTAAGGACATGACTAACTGATCCTCTCCATAAGGAGTGAAAATTGTGGGATTTATTACAAATATTACAAAATACCATGAGGTCTCGGGGTACTGGGTCTCCTTTCTCTCAATATTGTGCAGTCCTCAGCAAGGAACTTGTACCTGCCTCAGGAGTTTCCAGGATTAAAAAATAAGTCTAAAAGCTGGCAGTGTCCATCCTGGTATTCCCACACTGGCAAATTGTTGGAGGTTTCAGATTAATTACTTAAATGCCCATATCAGAGCCATTGCTAATTAAGGAACGCATAGTCCTCC
Source organism: Certhia americana (assembly GCA_018697195.1). NCBI lineage: Eukaryota > Metazoa > Chordata > Aves > Passeriformes > Certhiidae > Certhia > Certhia americana. The sequence continues at coordinate 7,936,377 of CM031870.1, forward strand.
CTTACTGCCCTTGCACCCTAAAAAAGAAAAGAAAATTACTTTTTGAGACATGATATAACAGAAGAGTTAGAACCGCCTTCTTCCTTAAACTCCAAAACCAAAGAGAGGAGATAGAGGAAGGATGTGAAAAAACTCTCCAAACCTAGTCTAAAAATAAATAAAGAAATAAGTCAGAGGGCAGTCTTGTATGTTTTCCTTAAATTAGCTTCTTCACAGACTGGGGGCAATGCCAGTGGGAGACTACACTCTCCCAGAGTCCATTTTTTTATGCAGGGCACCTATCACTAAAACAGTCTTCCTGAAGCCACAGACATTCGCCCTGCCAGGCAGGTTAAAAGAAGAGTGTTGAAGCAAGCAGTGAGAGTATCCTAAACAACACAAACTACACTTCTAAACAGCTGCTTCACGGCAGTTTTATGGACTCTCTACATAATATCTCTACAAGAGAGAAATACTAGTACCTAAAGTTAACAGCAGGCAGTGAGGAAAGTAAAGCACAGCTTTCAGGGTTGGGAAACCACAGGATCATTTTGTTGGCTTGTCTTTACCTTACCAGATCCGAAGCTCCACAGGAGACATAACAGGAGCCCAGTAAGATATCAAGACAGAGACAAAGCAGGAAAAACAGTTACAAATCAGAGAGAAACAAAAATGTTCACTTCTTAAGGGGAAACTAAAGAATGAAAATTGGGTGACTGCTGTAGGGCATTTCAGACCATCTGTAAACCTGCAGTGCAGGCAGAATCCTGGCTGGCCCATTTCATCTCCTGCAGGTGTCTAGAGCAAGGAAAAAAGGAAATGAAGAGTCACTAAAACGAGATTGGTGAAAAAAACTTTACAGAGTGACACCATTCCTTGTCCTCCTGTCATGAACGAACTTGTATGAGAGCAAGAGTATGTGAAGGAAACAGGAAAAGTACAGAAGCTTTCCTACAGCCCATTCACTTGCTTACAAAATTCCAGGCTCCAGCACTCTGTGACCAACTTGGTATTTCACAGTCATGCATCACCTACACAAAACTTCATAAAAGTTTTAAATGAGAACACATAAGATTGAATTGTACATACCGCTTCTTAATCACATTTCTCTATTTCTTTTTCTAAACCTTCCCTCTTGCAACATCAAGAATGGCCAGGAAATCAGAGACAAGGTGAAGTGGAGGATGTAGAATGCTGGAAGGGATTCCATGAGATACAAATTAAAAGTTTTAGAATCAAAACTTAGATAGGGGTAAAACCTCCTGAGAGATCATCTCAGCAGGCAATTGTAGGCAGAGAAGTTGTACACAGAGGCTTATAATCTTTGTGAGCTAAATAACTATGCATGTTGTCTTGTTGACAAAAGTAGGTGGCAGGATCATAAATGCCTAAACGCTATTAGAGAGCAAACATGATCTGTATTTTCATCATTATCAGTTCACAACTACACATAAACACTTGTAAGAGCACAATCACCACCATTTCTTGCCAGCACCTTGGAGTACTGTTGGAAGTTGAACTGGAAAACCAGTGTCTGGGGGAAGAAAAATGAGGTATAGTTTTATTTCTTCTTTCTACTATAACAAGCACAGCTTTTCCCCAAAAGTTCTCTTTTTCAAACTATCATTTAAAATCTGTTTTTCAGATGAAGAATAGAAGGGAAAAATGTGGGTATATACAAACACTGCAAGGGCTCCTGCTTCCCAGAGTTTACCTGCAGGAGTTAACTCCCTACCAGCTTCTTATTAGCACCACTTTTGACTTTTAAAAATAGTGTATTCCTCTAAATTCTACGATCTCATTTATCCTGGGACTGAAGTTCCAGCATGAAATTTATCACATCAGAAGCCTTACTACCCTGGCAACAGCCTGGCAGAGCTACAGATATCAAACAACAGACAACAAGTGGTTACTGGAAAAGAGATCTGTATTTAGATAGAAGCATTGCCCTGCATAAACGTTCTCCATCTGAAACACATATCTCAGTCCAGCTCTAAAGACTGTTCTAAAAACCAAATTTTTTTTCCTGTTTCCTTCCCATCTGCATAGACTGTAGCAGCTGCATTGCAATTTGGGAAATGGCAGCCTGAAATTATTTATTTGGGGAATCCATTTCCCAGTCCTTGAGGACAGTCTCTCAGCACCGCTGCCAAGCTTGGTGTGAAATCCCTGGAAGCAGCACCTGGAGGTATTGACCAGCAAACAAGTGAGTTTGGCAAAGAGCAATCTCTTCTTCACGTGCCTTTTCCCCTCTGCAGTCTTTTCAGTGGATCTAGCCCTTGATCAGGGTGTGAGTGACAATTAATGGATACGACACAGATTACAAGTGCAAGACACCTTGGGCATATAGGGAGGTATTGGGGAAGTCTGACAACCACCCTGTGCCAAATGCTGTGTAAAATCCCCACCCTGCTGGAAACCGAAGCATTGCCATCCTGGTTTTCCCAGGCTCAGGTGTTCAGGAGGACACACAGTGGTGGGGAGGTGCTCATGACAAGAGCCAAAGGCTCTTAGGTAGTCCAGTACCAGAGCTCTCATATGAGAAGCAAGACTGTAATGTTTTCCTCTCTGGAGTTTTACGAAAATTATGCCTTTGTCATTGGAGAAGCTGGGATTCATGGAACATTTTCCCTTCCATCAGGCAGATGAATCTATGATTTGTATTCTCTGATTTTAAATGAGATTCTCACCCATCTTCAGTGGATTTGATTGATAGAACACATGAGACCACTCAGTAAAATGATACAGTGTAGATCAAAGCATGAAAGATAATTTTCCCTGAAATGCATGTAAGGGTAAGTTATGACTCTGTTTCACAGTTCATGGAACACCATTTCATTTAAAGCCTAAATCTGTCATTTCAGCATTGTTTATCAAAATGCATCCTACACCCTTCCCCAGAAGAATAGTATCAAGTCAAAGGCAGAAAATCTTACCCATACAAATACATAATTTCAAATATTTAACCAGCTTGTGATTTGCATGAATATTATCCACATATGATGCATTTGATGAAGCAAAAGTTATTCATCTGCAAGTTAAATACCAAGAGTGGCAAAAAGTACCATAATATTTATGACAAAGAGACTGCCTGATGTATACCTGAAGATACATTCACCTGCTTGTATATATATATATATATATTTCATCACTTTTTTTTTTTTGGTCATACAGAAGCTGAAGAATAATCCCAACTATATTAATTTTTAATCTTCTTTCTTCATTATGTCTTTTTTCAGCTCACTCACACGCTGGGAGTAGATTTCTCCTCAAAATTATTTTCCTGCCATATGAATATTTGCAACATAAAGACACTTCGTTTTGGATTTTGTTTGATTGGATTTTTTTTTTCTTTACAGAAACACAAGGCTAATTAGTGCAAAAACAACCTTGTAAACAACCCTGGTACTTCCCTTCTTCCTCGTAAATCTGCATCACCCCTTTGATGTTTACAAAGTTAATAGGCTAAAATGTAATTAGGAGAAATTCCAGAAAAAAAAGAACAGTCATAAGAAAACACATGGAAAGAGAAAGAAGAGAGATGACAAAGATAAATCAAAATTCGAACTATTCTTTGCTTATACCTTATTTTTTTTCTTCTGTAAAATTTTCAGCATAAATTTAATTAAGACATCTTTCTGGAGAGTAATAAGTCGTCAGTTGATTCAGCCCTGCCATTTTCCCTGATTCAGCGAAAGGGAAGTCACAGACCAAGTCTATTTTTTGTTATCCCTGTGGCTCTTTGGATCCTTCAGAATTGTTTTTGTGTTTGCCCTGGAGCTGTTCCATGAAAACATACACAGGTCACAGATTAAGGACGACTGAAGTCACTCATGCTTTGATCCATCTTAAAGACCAGCCTTGGCTGTAGTTAGGATGATTCAATGGCTGTTGGATTTGTTGTGCTTTGGCAGAATCAAACCTGCAGGGCTACGAGAACAGATGATGTAATCACAGGTTACAGGTACACAAAACAACACAATGACTATGTATTATCAAAGATGTGGTGGGGTGGTCTGGTCCTGACCTGGAACCCTTAAAACTGGATCAATCACCTCCGCTGGACAACAGCTAAAAGAGAAGGTTCCAACAGACTTTCCTTCTATGGGAAAATCTATGCTTTCCTAATCCAGCCACCCTCATAAAAGTAAACCATTCAGTTAAAGCATATTCAAACATACTCATAACATTCATATTCACCTAAAACACTCAATCATGTCTCCACACTGAAGATGGCATTAAGCAAGTAAGTTCTCATGGAGAAGCAGTGTTCAGGATGCAATGAGACAGAGGACAAATGTTGTAAAAAGTGCTAAGCACAGCTCAGTGCACTCATATTTTTAAGGCTCACAGAAACTCAAGGAACATACAGTGCATAATTGAAACACATTATTAACTGCCAGCCTCAGGGGAAATCGCAGGCAAAGGCTCTCAGGGCTCTGAAACCCGTCACTCCTTCTCATCAAGCAGAGGCTGCCCAGCCCTGGGGCTGAAGAAGAGGAAAGCTGGGGGCTCTCCTTCAGACAGGGCTGTCAAGGTGTGAGCTTCTCCCACACCATCACCTCCACCACTGTCTCCAGCTCCTCTACAGGCTTTCAGTGGGGCTTCCACCTGAAGGGAGGCATTTCAGAAAGTTAGGCTGAGGCTCCTGAGGAGATGGCATGCAGAGAGCAGTTCTGCCTGCTCTTTTCCTCTTCCCAGCAATGGCACATGTTCTGGAAGAGCTGTGTATTGTAAGGGGTTCCCCGAGGTTCTTGTGCAAGAATTGACACAGAACCCTGACCCTTGTACAGAGAAATTCCTTGCATTTAACACCAGTATCTGGACAGGAACGTTGCCTGGTCTCAGAAGGAATGACAGACACACATACCAGACTTTATGTGCCAGTCAGACAGGTAACACTCCCATAGCTGGGACAGGTAGTGTTCAGTTTAATTTAGCTTCAGGAAGGGTAGAGATAACAAGAGGCGTTCAGCCACCAGCCAGTGTCATTTCCCTCTGCTTCAGCACTATGCCTCTTTTTCCTTTCTATAAATCACACACAGTTCCCTGGCTAAAGCATGAAAAGGTTGAACAAATCCCACACAGAGCCACAAGAAATACACAGCCTTTGCAAGAAACTTTGAGAGAAGTGAAAAAACATAAATAATAAATAAATAAAAGATAAATAATTTTAGATTCACTAAAATACTGTGATTAGTCTGTTTGCAGACTCTCTTGCCCTACAATGTAGCCTGCAAAGCAGTCAGCTAGCAAAGGTATTTATGGAAGATATACCAGAAAACAGGATTTATCTTCTAACATAATTCGTCAATGGAAATAAATTCATGTTATTACCGAGCGTAAAACCCTGTATGAAGCTATAAATGCTGGGCTTTTGTTCTGCTGCACAGGAGAAGAATTGGTGTTGCTTATTGCCCTGAGAAATGCCTAGAGGAATCCTGCAGGAGGTTTCGTTAAAAATACACTACTTTAACAATCAGCAGAGTGACTTCATTTTAAATTTTCAGTTACTAGGTTTGTCAGATTTTATAATCACCTGAAAGAAAGTCATAAATGACCATAGCTCATTTCAGCTACTTAAACTAGACAGGAAATTTTCTTTTTATTTTATTTTTATTTTAATAACACTGCACAAAATAATTGAATATAAGTCAAAGCAATATTAAACCAGGTAAGAGATGCATAGATTTTCACCCTTCTGCCCAAGGTCTATTTATGGAAACATCACAAGATGTTCTGTCTGTGGACAGAAAAGGCAGCCATGCTTCCAGACATAACTTATTTTTCGTGTGGAACAACATCAGTCTGTAGTCTGAAGCGTTGAAAAATACTTGACTGTCCCTCCCCCATCATTTCAGCTAAATCTTAGTTGCTTACCTATGTGCAGCTTCTCACCTGCAGCCCTGCTGAATCCCCAGCAGCAGAGTAGTGTTGGGATCAGTGAGCTGCTCAGAAACACAAAATCTCTGCCAAGCCCTAGGGGAAATGCTTGGTGACATGTACCCTTCCAAGGCAACCTTGTCCTGCAATGAAGCAATAAGACTACCCCACAGCTTTAGCATTATTAATGCTGCTCCAGTTCTCCATATACTCAATACGTGCAGTCTAGATGCTAAGTTTTTATTATAACCTCAAAATTTTTTCCTTTCCTTCTTCCTTCAAATATGTTAAAAAAAGGTGGCAGCTTTCGGGGGTCTCTATAAAGACTTCGAGAAAGTCCATTTTTTATACCTTGGAAGATCTTATGCATTCTTTTGGACCATTTCAAATAGATTAGACGTATCTATTTAAATGATCATTGCAGTGCTAAAAAGTAAAAAACCCCACCCAACTCTCTGTTTATTCATCTTCAACACATGCCAGAGGTTCAGGTTCAGGCTACCTTGCAGAAAGGTTAAGATTGTTCAGCTGGAGATTCCACATTTATTTGTTCTGATACCCCTGCTCTAGTCACATACTTTATTATATGAATATAGTCTAGTATATAGTATTCATATACTATACCATACATATCTACACCCGGATAGCAAGCATAAATCTATAAAATCTTTATTGTCTGTTACACAGTATGCTTTGATGTTCAAGCAATGCCATTTGCCTTTTCTTCTTACAACAGCAGGCTGTACTTGCCAACACAAGAACCTACATCTCACCTGACAGTAAATGGCAGCCACTCCTGGGAAATCCAATGATCTAATTGAAATAAGCAGGCTGTGTTGAAAAGCATTTATTATTCATTGTGGCTCCATTACTACTGTATGGCACAGAAATTATCACATTGAAAAGGTCAGAGTCAGAGGAGTAAGGAACCTTTTTGTCAGTACAGGAAAGTCAACATCTAAGTCTAGGACTGAGAAGACAGTCATTTATACACAGCATGGTGAAAAATGACAGAGTTGAAGACAGAGTTACCACTACAGCTTCACTTTGAATTATTCAGCAATCCTTTTGTTTTTCTACACAGAACCTGACAATGGTTTGCGTATTTTTAAATTGCTTTGATAAGTCCATGTCTTGGTTTGGAAAGACAGGGGTGTCTGCTAGGGAACTAAAAAAAAAATGGAAACTTTCTTTGGATCTCTAACCCCCAACAGTCCATGAGGAATGTTCTACTGAAGAAAGTGCAGAATACAAATTGGTGTTGGATTTAATTAACAATTGATCATCTTGGTTTACTTTTCTCACTAAGCAAGTAAATGGATGAAAAAGAAAAGCAAGCAGTGTGTTTACTTCCAAGTGTCTATCAGACAAATGATTCTGTTTCAAGATAAAACATGAGACTGAATTAAGAGAAGGACAGGCTTAGCAGGAAACTTTTTCAATATCTGCAAATTCATGAACAAAAAAAAAATAAATTAATCAACGTAATGTTATATCTTACTTTAATTCTTACAATAATTAAGGGATGACAACACATCCTAAAAAATAGTAGATGAAACTGTTTAAAATAGGGAGATAATAATCTGGAAAGAAGGTAGCTATAACTTCCTTCCCCAAACTCCATATGGAACAAAATAAATTTTGTGGTCTTCACACAAAATTCTTCCTTCTAGACAGGGCATGTACAGGATCTGAAGGCTCTTTCCTGGGAGCATTCCAGCTCACACTCATTTCCAGTAGCAAGGATTACTGCAGGAGGAAGCCAACATAACTTGAAGGGGGTGGGTTTTCAGCATGATCATATTCCCCCTCTATGGTCTCTCTCCCCCGCATTCCAGTTTCCAAAGTTGTCCTCAGGTGTGCAGGCTGCACCACCTGTGTGAACTGCACAAGGCAGATCCAAGGTGGGAGTTTACTATTTTCACCCTCACCAAATTTGTAGAAATGTTGTCAGTGGTGCATTTACTTTAATTCCCAGGAAAGACCAATTTTCCTAGACTGACCTCTGAAAGCAAGGAGGGGAGGGAGAGGAAACCTAACATCTTGAAAAGCGATAACATCTAATCGACTAACTTTCCAATAACTAATAAAATGTTACTAGTTCTCTGCCTGAAAAAATGTTGAATATATTCCCCAGAACCTTATATTATTTGTTTTCATTACATTAATCATTAAAGGATACAAAGGATACATGCTACAGATTACCCGCTTCAAACACAATCTTCCTGATAAAGAGTCAGGAGCATCAGCAACGATAAATCTCAGGTAAACGCCAATGAGAGCAAGCAACCAGTGATTAGAGCGCTTGGTAAGATTTAGAAAATGTCAAACTGATAAATGATGACTTTCCAGATTTAAGGCAAGGCACAATGCAGTGTAGTATACAAGTCAATACCTCCCCATGAATAATGTATTTGTCTTGTGAGGTGGTCCACATTCAGCTTGTTAGTTCTCACCCACCTCATAAGAATTAAGTTAAGCAAACAAACTTTAGGTAGGATCTATTTATACAAAATATAGAAGGAATAAGAGTTTATCTTCTTTAGGTGATTGGTGTTCTGTAACACCTCAATCCTCTCCCTTTTTATTTTTTTGTGGGATATAAAGATTTTACTGCTGGTTAATAGTGTTTTTAAAGACATACTTAATATCAGTGTACTTTGACTCCTACTCAGATGCATAGAAGCCATCACCACATGAATTCATAATAACCAGAACAGTGAATAAGTATTTTTAACAAGCTTAATTTATTTCTGTAAATGGTGCAGTAAGGAGTCACCCGTGGTTTGTCTCTTGATACCTTTGAAGATCAGGGAGAGGGGAAGAGCTCTGAAGTGTGTTCCATCACCCAAGAGACAGCTGGCATCAGTAATATCACGTTCCTTTTTCTACCTGCTTCATTGTTATGTCTAATCAATATGAATGATCACACACTGGCAGCACTATACGTATGAGGTATTTCACTCATCCTGATACAGAGGAGTCATTGCAGAGAGAGAACTCTACAGCCACAATGTAGGGCATCCAGCGTGTGGGAGGGCTGCTTATGATGGAGCATCCATCTGTAGAGATGTAACCAATATGGCATGGACAATGAGATATAAGGGAGGAATACTGGAGGACTGGAGCCCTGGAGGAGACAGCGACTGATGTCACTCTTTCCTCTTTATAAAAAAAATTAGGCAGACTGACAATGAGAAGGTGTCTGCTGCAAAATATCATTTAAAACTAATACTTATCCGAGGCAGAGCTTTGTGGGGAAAGTAATTATAAATATCATTCTATGCACAAAGGCAAATGAAGAGCAAAAGGCTAACAGCTTGATGACAAAACAGAGGCTATCTGAGGCAGACCTGGGCTGAGAGTTCACCTGAAAGCTCTTGCACAGCCAAGCTAATCTTGAACTTCAGTATCTTGCTACAGCAGAGCCCTACTATTTTTAGCTGGCATTCCCTGTTGGATGAAAATTACTAGTCTCGTTTTCCAAGCAAATTATTGCCCATCTTCATTGTTTCAAAATAATCTTTACACACAGAGTGATTATTTCGATGAGTCAGAAATTGATAAGCAGAGAGAAGTGACAAGCTGTATTCGCTAATGGCACGTCTCCAGTTGCAATAGGGATTCAACCCTTCATAGGACCTTCAGCTGCTAAAACATACCTATTAAAGAAAAACACAACTGAAAATCAGGAAACCAGACGAAGATTCATATTGACTAAACAAGATACACTACCTATAAATTTTCTCATAAATGAATAATACTTTTGCTACAAGATGTACAGGATTAGAAAATAGTTGCTCAACCAACATTCTATTTTGAAGTTACAATAAAAGAAAATGTAGATATACATCTTTAGTTCATCCACTGACCGCCTGCCTGTCTGGATGTTGGGAATCTGTTTTGATTAAGCAGTTTGGCCCCCTCTAAACCCAAGGCCTGCAGCCATGGAACAGATCTACCTGTACAGGAGACAGTGGAAACAGCAGTTTATGGACCCCAACCTGTATAGTGGTAAAGGAAGGATAAGCACCAGCAACTGGATTACCATGAGTAGTTCCAAAAGAACTCAGGTCTTCAGATCACTGGCATTCCAAAATAAAACATCAAACGCACCATTTCAAGGAACTGTGGATGCAACTTCACAGAACCATTACTAATTCAATTAATTAAAGAGGGAAAAAAAAAAAAGCACAAAAAATAGCACACCACAGTTATTTGCTTCCTTGCCCAAACTTTAAGGAAATAGGTCTTGCAGCTGTGCTCTGGGTACTGAAAACGCTTGTTCAGCAATGGTTTAATGGGGAAAATTGTACAAAGTTTTGAACTGTGATTACTGTGGTACACTATGGTTTTCAGTCACTGGTGGAGTTTATGGTCCCTGGACAAGTCATAGAATATATGGTTTGTCTTACACAAACAAAGCACACACCATAACTGCAAACACTTTCCCATGGGATAGACTGCTTTATGGCTTGATATGCTTATAGTTGTAATAAAATTTATTTTAGGAGAAAGCAGTAAAACAAAATTTAGAGAGTAGAATAATGGGATAATTATGCTCTGAAACCAAATTGGCTTTCTTTATCTAAGCGTTTCATAAAGTCAAAACAATTTTTTATAGCAGTACCTCAATAAGGTCACTACCAATTGGTCAGGTACCACTTCCATTATAAATTCTGCTTTTCAAGACCTTCATGGATGCAGGAATTTCTGCTTGTATTAAAGTAAGCTTGCCTTATTGACAAGTTATCAGCACAAATGCAGTTCTCCACACTTAAAAAAATCTAAAATCCATTTTTAGGATCAGAATATTTGGGGAGAGGGTACCAGAGTGGAAGGTTTGCTTCCAAGTACACAAGTGAACAATACGATAATGTTAGCTATAAAAATATCACAGTCCTTTCAAGGTTCTCAGTGTTTCTGACATTGCAGGGATAAAGAATGGAACAGATACTTAGGCTAGTTAAAGTAAAGCCCATGGAGCAAAAGCAGAGGCAGTGGAGAAGAGAGAGGATACAGTTATTTATGTACTAGGAATAATACTGTAGCATGTATTTCAGGCTTAGGCAGGGAGTCCATGCTCTGAATTTCCTATATATGCAAAAACTTTTTCACTAAAAGTTGAGGAATCAAGAGCAGTTTCTTAAGCGAAAGGGGAAATAAATAAAGCAGAAAAATACTTAAAAGCACCAATAGGTTCTCAGCTCTAAATCAGAATCTGCACATAAAGAGTAATCACATAAAAATTAATAACAGACATTTTTTCAAGAGAAAGTTAGGAACATTCCGCACATGCAAATGACACAGCACTAACATGTGCATTCAGGCTGAACACTAGATAATTTCCAAGTTTTTTGAATGAGTCATACAGAAGCAAATAGTCATTTCTCATTCCTCCAATTTCTCCTTGTCCCAGCTTCCTCAAGATGCAGCTGGAGTGTCAAAGCAAGATCAGGGATGCCTCCCTTAGCATAATCTTTCCCTTTCCTCCTCTCATTTAGGCAGAAGCAGCCAAGACCCAGGGCAGTCACAGATAATCCCTCTTGAGATAGCAAGATCCAAATTATCCCACACAGCTGGGGGATATGCTCATCCCTCATGCTGGCCGTGCTGTAAGGGGAAGATGCTGCTTGTGAGTTCATCAGTGCCAGCGAGGGTCCAGCCACCAACTGAGCTGCACGTCTGAGAACCAGAATCAATCCTATAGTCAGGAATAGAACCCCTTCCCAGGATCCAGCCACAAAGTAAATCTTTCAGGCAAGAAGAGTCTTCATGAATCCATTTTAACAAAACAACTTGCAAGCCTATCCCACATATCATCTGTAACCTTGCGCATGTTTCCTTTTTGTCTGGCTATTAAAACAGAGTAGGAACGCAGTACCTCCAGTATTAATCAAAAATCAGTAGCACTGCCCTGCTTGAGACATTCCACAGAGAGGACTATTACTGCTGTAATGGCACTACAGGGTCATCTAGAAAATCACTTCTTTGCCATACTGTGGCAAGACTGCAGGGAAGTCCACACAGTCTAAGCTTCCATATTAATACTGAAGCTTTCCAATTTACCACTTCTTCACATCAAATATAGACTATTTTCTTTAATTGCCTGTAAAAATTCACAGTGGAAATATCTGACATGCCCAGAACAAATTGTCTGTCAGGACGATGTTTTGCAGCCAAGCAGATAGCGTAATTGGATATTTAACTTAACTGCATTCTTTGTTTTTTTGTATTTTGTCTTACTCCTTAATGCTTGCTGAATTATGCATTCTGAACATCTCTCTAGATTGTCTGATTTTAAGTGAGTGTTCTGTTATTCTTTGAAAATAAACAATTTCACTATTAGCTTCTAAATCCCTGCCATTCCTACATGATTTTTCCCATATCCCAAAAACCCATGACAGGACATGAAATACTAAGGAACCCTGCTGTTCCCAGTTAGCATTTGGAGAATTACAATCTAGAAATATTTATTTTCAGATGTGAAACGTCCCTGTGAAGAAAGGACAGTGAAGAAGGGCACATCTAGATTGAGCAAAAATTTGCAGAGGTGTAGCAAGTGTAGGCTGACTCAACTGACAGAACAGGATGCTACCCTCAACTCCTACTACTACGATTCCAGACTTCCTATGTCAAGAATGTCTATTTATGGCCACAAATTTCCTCCTAGAGCTCAGTGGGTGCATCAGCCACCTCCCCACCACAGCCACAGACAGCTAGAATCCCTCCCTGCACACCTTCTATACAGGCAGGTCCAGGAAAAAAAAAAGTGGTCGTCAATATTTCACCCTGTTTCTCTGATTTCCACACTGAGCTTTCACCAGGAGAAACAAATTGCCATTTCAGTTCCCAGCCTCCTTTTTCCTTTGCTGCTCTCAGGGTCGAGAGAGTGGAATTTACTAGCAAATTATCAACGACTCATATTCCATACAACACACTACCACCCAAGCTACCAAACTCAGACCCATTGGCCCTTTTTATTGTCAAAGGAGAAAACTCTGGAATGTCTTTGCTCTCACCAGATCCTTAACATTCTCTTGGGGAAGTTTTTCATTTTTTTGTATATTGATAAGTGCATAAGAGAAAAGAGAACATATCCTCAAAATTTATATCCCATAGCATATGGCAAATTGGATCAAGATCTTAGTAAAGTGAATAAATTACATAGATTGGGATGCTTCTGATTTTATTATCAACTTTAGGCATCTGTTCTCTTTGAAAGCCGTACAACTTTTGCTAATAATGGCCTCCCCTCTTCCTGCTTAGCACAGGATATAATTCCATTGTCAAACTGATAATTGATGCTTGATAATAATTTTTCAACTTCACTTATTCAAACATTATTGATTTTCAATTTCATCTAATTGCATACATCTCATCTGCCTCGGGTATTTTCCAACAAATATGTAGATGGACATCAATTAAATCCTTCTACTTTTAGAACTGGTATTTCCCAAAAGCTTTTAGATTTTATGTAGCCTTATTTAAAGTTACACACATTTCAAAAATTCTGCTAACAACAGTTCCATTCCTAGAAACAAAATTTGTTGTTTGTATCACCCACCACTCCAGGACTCTCGCCTTTTACTTCTGTTTCCCCTTCCACATCTTCCTTTATATACTTTTAACAGTGGGTTTTTAACGTTTCATTTACATTTATCAGCTTGAATCATAACTGCTGTACCTAAGAACATTCCGATCCTATCTGAAGTTTCAATAATATAACCTGAGAGTGGACCTAAAAAAGCAGATATTTCTGGAAGAGAAATTTCCTTTTTCAATAAAGCTCACTTAAAACAGTTTCTTTTGTCATGCATGTCCTTTCTAGGGTATCATTCTCCACAGGTTGAAGCATGAAGAGATTTTCTTGCTGCATGAGTCACTTCCCTACACCAACATAAAAACCTCTGATGTTACTCAGGATGTTCCTTATAATTATCTGGAGATACATAACTCTAGGAATAATATATATACTGGGTTGGTAACAGAGCCAAAATATCTATTAGAAGTTCATTTGACTCATGCAAAAAGTAGAATGTTAAGGCTTTTTAAAGGAATACAAATGTAATATCTCGTTTTAGATGAACCTCTAAAAGATTTTTGAGGCCCAGAAGTTCAAGAACGGCCTAACTGCAGATACCTGATTCAGAGGTTTAACAACCAACATTTTGAAAAGTTTTCTGCCACTTATGGAATACTGAATTCTGTCTGAAAAAGATTCAGCCTAAGTTTAAGATATCTGTCTCCTCAAAAAATTCAGGAAAATTCTTCTCCAGAAAAAAAAACTCTGGTCCTAATTGCACTCAGATGTGCTGGAGTCTCTGGTTTTAAGCTCCAGCACAGAGTTAAAAGATGAAATAGCAGTGTGGGCTCCCAAGCTGGCAGGAGATGTGAGGTCTGACCTTGAGCACGTGTCTTGCTTGGGACAGATGGGAAGAAGTGATTGAACCCTTCTCCAGCTGCAGCCATGCAACAGGCCTGCAAGGTCTCAGTTTTCATGTGTTTCATAAAACAAGATAAAGCTGAGTTACTGCCAGGTCAGACTGTTTACACAGGGCATTATAATCATTTCCAGTCTCGGGGACACTCAATAACACACTGCCCATGCAGCCACATTACTAAGCTCCTTGCAATTGCACAGCTTCATCTAATCCTACACAAAACTAGTTATAAGCAGAGTCTTCACTAGTACCCTGTTTCAGTCCATGCAATTTTAATTTTGGATATTTAAATTTTGTAAGGTGTCTATTAAGAAAAGTACTTAGGACAATTACCTTTCAAATAATAATTTATTAGATAAGGTAGCTGCATTTGCATCGTGTCCCCCTTCTGTAAAGAATTAAGTACAAGTGTTCAAAAGACAGTTCAAATGTCATGAACAGCGATACACACCTTTTACAAATTGAAAAGAACTATGAAAATGCACTACTTTAAGTCACCAGATGTATTTCAGGGATGATACCTGAAAATCTGCCTCCTCCTGCAGTTTCAGCATTAATGCACCAAAACTGAAATGGTCTTGATACTCTCTTGAGATTTTAAGTGTATCTCTTATTTTATTTTATTTTAATTTTTTAATAAATAAAATAAATTATATCAAACAAAATTTAAGAGATGTAGTTCATTAGACAGGAGTATAGTTAAATCCTATGGGCTTCATAGAAGCCATGATAAAATCTTCTTGGAATAAAAATTCATAATATAAAATCACTGAGCAAATTTGGTTTCCTGGTGTTTTATCTGATTAATGCACCTCTTAACTCAAATTTGATAGCTTTTTAATTACCACTTAATCTCATCTATACAACTAGCGTCTTCTCTGCTCATTCTTTTTCTTGAAATTTTACCATGATTTCCAAGGCATCTTTGGGTGTGTGGTGTTTTGGGGCTATTGTTTGACTTCTTTTTAAAACAGGGTCTGGCTTTTTTACCTTCATGGGCATAATATTGGTTACAATAACAATATAACCTCCCTCCTTAAAGTTACTGCTGTCTAAGAACAGCTAGATCAGACTACATTTCTAGTGCTCCTGGCACAAAAGAACAACATAAAAATCTTTCAGATTAGCTATTGACCAGCTTTGCTGTAATGCAGGGGATCCTTAAAATAGGTTATATGAATTACAGAACATAATTGTTGGATATTATGTAAGGAATTGTAAAAGCAAACACAGCATTCTTCACTTACTTCCAATATTTAAGCCAGAGATTAAAAATAGTATATTAAAAGTGACAAAAATTTAAGCATTAAAAAAAAAAAAAAAAAAAAAAAGCTGTTTGAATATGATCTATACCATCCATCTCTAAACACACAGATTCCAAAACGCTGGTCTGTTGAATTGATGTCTTGTCAATACAAATCACAATACTATTTTTGGTTATTCATGAACAAAGGGGGACTACAAATCTAGTACTTTTATCAGTCTTCATTCTTTTTTAAGCCTCTCATTCTTGCAAGGAGATTGCATTCGGCCACCAGAAACATAATTCAAAATGTTGTCCTCCAAATCAACTGCCAGCTTGTTTGGTTTACAACACTTTAATCAAAAGCTAGAAAATATAATATCAAAATTGAAATTTAAATAGTATAGGGAGTTGTCTTGGTGATCCAAGAATATTTCTCAACGTGAATTCCCCAGTATTTACACATCTATATTTCCTGCAAGTTCACTTTATACCTCCCTTACACTATACAGCCATATCTGTCAAAGTCAGCCAAACACAGAATTATACTTCTCGAGCTCTCCTAACAGCACAATCATAAATCACAAATTCTGCAGACAAATTTATTAACCACCTCTGTCCTACTTGACTGCAGGTACAGAAGTAAAGCATATTAACTGGTCTGGGTAAAGTATTTATTGAGTAACCCAAACATATCACATGAAGATCGCATGTGTTTTTTCATTTAGAAAAAAGTATGAAACTGGTTTTCAAAAAAAAAAAAAAAAAAGGAAAAAATACAAATAGATGGGAAAATAAGGTAATTGATTTATGCATTTAAGTGCCATTGAATTATGTCATTTGAGGGCTGAAAGTCTTCCAAGGTGACACTGTACAGATTGCACAACTGTCTCCCAGCTACATTGCACATTCTGGTCCTCTAAGCCAGCTGCAAGGTGCCACAGTAATCCTGAGAATCTAACATTTCTTGACTGCCTCTTTCAAACCACACTGCATCCAAATCTGGAATTTTACTCTCAGGGAGGGGCAGCAGGGGGAGGTGCATGGGGTCTATTCAAATTTCAAGTTCTTTAATCGCCATCCAGGACAGTCATGAGGCAGTGCTAGAAGGCTAGGCATTATTTATTCTAAACATTTTCTGGCAAGAGGCACTCACAGACTTCAAAGTGTAAAAAAAAAAAAAAAAAAAAAAAGGCACTAGTTAATCTAACCTTAAGATTATTCCTAGCATCAAAAATTTAGAAAAAGGCATAATTTTTCACAGTCTGGAGACTGGGAAACTTTACTGCAGGTGTATTTATCCTAGCAGTATCTCTGATACCTTACAATTAACTTCTTGAAGAGCTAGAGTTATTCCATACACATAAGCACTTGCCAGTATGACCTGGCATCAACATTAAAATGCAGTTGTGCAAGTGAAAATAACATCTCAGAGTCAAAAAACAGATGAGGTAGGTGTTAGCTCAAGAGCTATACAAAAAGGCAAGGATAGCTTAAACAGGGACAGACTGACATTAAAAAAAAATAAAAAATATCTTTTAACTACATTCCTACTTTACCTTAGGAGGCCTTTTGACAAAATTATATAAACCAATCAAGTTTTCTTGGGAAATCATCCCAGCAGATTACAGCAATATTCTCCATCTAATCTCACTAATTTTTCTGGCTTTTATGTGTCAATCTCCAGGGAGCTATGAGGTGACAGCAAGATAGATGCAGATATTTGATATACTTTCTTACATTTATTGTAGGCAAAGATTAAGCCAATCATGTTCAGTCACCAAAGTTTGACACTGTAGAGTCTGAATCAGTAGCTGCCATTTAGATGCACAATATTTCCATTTAATTGAAATCTCAGGTGTGCCTGCTCATGACAGGGCTTTGGAACAAAATGTCCTCTGAGCATCACCTTCCAACCCAGATGTCTTTAGAATTGTTCAGCTGTCTCACATTTCAAGCCCAGTCATTCCTAGCTGTCTTACATATTGCCTCCCAATTCTCTTCCTCCCGCTCAGCCCTCTGAGCCTCTGATATCTGCCACGTCGCTGGAGTCACTACCAGACCTGGACACAGTGAGGCTGAAATGCAGGAGATTAGAGAAGCTGAGGTTTTTTAAGAGGAAAGGTAAGGAGAGTAGCTGGGTTTTGCTGGATTACACTTCCCTGCAACAGTGACAAGTTTCATCCAGGCAGATTCAATTGCTGATTCAGCAACATCAATAATTTAAACAGACTTCATATCCTCTGGGACTGCACAAAAAAGGCATGGTGTGAGTATGAGGGACAGAAGTCCATGTAGAATAGTGTGTGCATAGTCAGGGTACATGCACAGTGTGCATCATGTAACATAGGTTATAAAACCCAATCCCCTCAAGTAACACCTATGATAACGTATTCCTAGAAGGGCTTCATGAAATTATGCAGGGCACAGCTGTCAATCAACATTAAAGACACAAATGCCACAAAACTGATGCATGAGTTATGCACACTGAAACCTCTGGAAGTCACCTGTGCCACAGTCATAAAAATCCTGGAAAAGGAGAAGAATTATTTGGTATGCATTCAGTAGGATTCATCTGGCTTAGAATGCTCACACAGAAATGTCTTCACTCTGAAACTCTCATAAATGATATTCACTATCAGGCCCCTCCACATTTAAAAGATTCCACCAGTCCCTTTGCAGCAGTTTTCTCACTAGAATTATACAGAATTCTACTTTATATCTGCCTTCTTTTTCAGTTAGTCACTCTCAGCCCATGAGTAAGAGACGCAAATTTGTCCCCTGTGATTCACTCCATTCCCCACCATCCACTTTATGCTGCATCTCCCAGTTCCTAGTGGGAGTTTCACACACTTGGGCTGTTATGGCTACAATCCCATTTAATCTCCATGCTGAAAACTCTATCCTGTACAAAACCTCAGCCACTCCCAGGGGTCTCCAGGTGTTTCATCCATTGATGGGATCTGAGAGCAGAAAAAGGACCTTTGATTTTGTGAACACAAACAATTAAGTGAATGGGTTTATCGCAAACCAAACAGCCTCATATCTTCAGAAGAAACAAATTGGCTTCAGAACCCTGACTTTCTGCCAGTGGACTTTGGCAAGTTAAAAACCCTAACTCAGAAGATCTGTAAGTTTCAAAGAAGAACAGCAACACTGCATCAGATCTGAAAACAAATATCTTTCAAAAGGCTCAAAGGACACAGTGACGAGTTAGTGATCTCTTGTAGGGCTCTGCTAAGGATAAAACCACATATAAATAAAACCACAATAAAAAGCACAGGTGATCCCTGACCTCCTCCTGTAGTCTGTCCCTAGCCACCAGAACAGTGATGGAGCACCAGGGACACCAGCTCCTGCCCAGCAAGGCAGCAAGGGAGAGGGAACAGGCCCGAAATCAAAGCTCAAGGAGATAACAGCTCGTTCCAGTCCCTCCAAAAGGCAGAAACCCTTGTGTAATACTGTCCTTGTGCTTTTCTATTGCCCATGGTTTACTGAAAAAGCACAATGATTTTGATCTCATGCTACATCATTGTTAGAAAGTGAAGGGCTTTGGTTAAGTGTTGAAAAGCTTTTAGAGACTAAATATATAATTAATCTAAACTGTATCTGCTCACACTGGACAGGTTAATGCCAGCCTGTCACACTTTTCAATGAGAAGCACACTTATCTTGCCCATATGCTTCAACTATTGTACAGAAAAAGCAACGAGGAAAAAACCCTGGAGGACAGAAGAATGCTAATATAAAATAGAATTAAAATGCATTTCAGTCAAGGATGCAAGTGCTCCAAACTGGCACACTACTCCACAGCAAAGCTGTACAAGCAAACTGATTGTTTTGTTTCACTGAGAGAAGAAAAAAAATCCAGCTTTTACTAGGAGCAGAGGGTTACTTTACTCTTCTTAAAATAAAGGTAGGCCCAATCTCACTGCACATTCACAGGTGTCTGTTACTCTGTCACACAGCTGCAGGAGTTCATGTAGGAACAGAAGCATCCCACACACAATTTACTGCATCTTTGGATATATATTGAGGACAAAGTATATCCATACCTTTTAGGGCTCCTGAAGAGACCTAGGACTTAGAAATAAATTTTTCTTTAAAATGTCTTTATTT
The DNA here is from genome assembly GCA_018697195.1 of Certhia americana. Taxonomy (NCBI): domain Eukaryota; kingdom Metazoa; phylum Chordata; class Aves; order Passeriformes; family Certhiidae; genus Certhia; species Certhia americana. Next base: position 7,956,044 of record CM031870.1, read on the forward strand.
AATGTATAGAAAATTCCATTTTCGGGGGATGGGGGGGAAGGAAATTAAATAATAAAGTTCAGCTGTCAAAGCTAATCTGCTAAATTTTAAATGAGAAATTTTGGAAATTACTAACATCGAATATATTTAATTTCAACATCAATGTGGATGTTTTCTCGTCCATAACATTGCAAGTATACTGCAGAACTTTGCAGAGTCCACCCTGCATCCCTCCTAAGATATTATAAAAAAAACACTCAAAAAAATTCCTATAGCAGTGATTCTCTCTTTTCTACCTCAAGTTGCCGACAGTGTTATTAAAACAAAATAATCTATCACTTTACAAAATCTGAGTGGAGCTCATGTGTTCAATCGGCCCTCCCACCTCACAGGAACAAACTCTATTTTCAGTAACATTAATTAACATTAATTCTTAACAGTCCTTTTCTGAATTCACAGCTCCCATGTTAAGCCATTGTATAAACTTCTGCCAGGGTAATCCCTTTTTGAGACAGATTAACGCAATAAAAGTATTTTAAATTGATTGGTTTATGATTTATGAAGCATCAGAACATTGTTGGCAGTCAATAAGCGCCTGCTATTTTGGAAGAAATCCAATTATTTGGTATGTTTCCAGTAAAAACTATGAAAAAACATGTTCATGCAATGGTTTGGGACTCTTCCTCCCCAGTAAAATGAGGATATTTTGGTGGGGGTGTTATTGCCTAGCATCTGGCCTCCTGCCTAATACAACACTTTTAGCAGAAGTGGGGTCAGGTGTTCTCTCAGTGCCAGTCACTGGTGCCAGGGTGAGATGTGTTCCTGCTGATTCCAAGGCAGCCTAGGGCTTGTGTAATTAAGGGAAACTTGCATGTGAATTTCTAGAATACTGCTGTTTTAGAACTCCAACCCTGCTCTTCAGCACACAGGCTCAATATTTAATCCCCCCTCCCAAACTGGGAGAGCTGAGACTACTGTGACGGGAATCCAGGATTTGGGGGTGTAGCCAGGTTTCAGTTCAGATCTGCTCCTGACTGCCACTGTGCTCTGTACTGCCAAACGGAGGAAAAACTTAATGGGTATACCAAAAAAACCCTTAATACAAAAGCCATGATCTCAGAATCTTACATATTTTATCCCAATGTAATATCCAAATTGTTCTTTTACTTCACTCCAATTTCACACAAATCCAGTGCAATCAGGAATTTTAGGATGTAGAACAACTAAATCTTGCCCTCACAATGGTGACTGTGTAGTCAAATGGGGTAAGATCAACCCCTGCCTACATTGTCCATTAAGCACTATGTGCCTTGAGGACCCAGGAGGATTTTTTTTACTCTCAGCTGTACCAATGAGTACCCTAAAAAGAAATCATGCCCCTTTTTAACTCGATAATCCCATGTGTTGAGACTGACAATACAATGATCAATTAATTAAGAAGATCTTATCTCTCCCTGGCTTCACACACTAAATAGTTACTAATGACTGCTTTTAATTCTCATAAGAGATTGAACTGGGAACAGTGAATAGTTAATCCATGCCTTTTAAAGTCCACCATAAAAATTACAATACAATCCATAGATGAGAAAAGAGGATATTAATGCGTATTTTACAAGTGTCATGCTATTTTTTAGCTTTTAGAACAAATTAAATATTGGTAGATCTGAAGACTGAGCCATCCTGGTCTATTTATTTAATAGGAAGAACATACTTTCCATATCGAATTTGTGCACAGAAGCAACTTTGTCATCACCACATACTTACCAATTTGGGGTTTTTTAAAAAATTAGCGTACTAGCTCCAGAAAACTGCACAGGTAAAATGTCCTCCCCATCATGGCAAGCAACAAAAAGGGGCATGAGCAGAATTACAAGCCATCAGCAAAACTCTCTTTTCACATAATCCCATGTCCAGAGACACTGGACATCTTTTGTTTAGTTCCTTTTTCCTGCATCCTATCGGCAGCAGCAGGCAATGGATTTATGGCTGTGAGGAAAGGCCATGATGTACTCCCCATCATTATCTCATATCTTTTGCTTTTATTGACAGACTTAGGTGCCTTACTCCATTTGTGGTCAATATAATTTCCAGCTGAAGACAGAAAAAGGCTGCAGTTTTTAATAAAAGAAAAGCAGATATTAGTACTGATGTACACTGCTAACTCTGCCATTCACTAGATTAACAAAGGTGTTATTCCTGTTTCCATGTGTTCATAATGTGTTCCAAGTACAGTTATATAAACTGCTTAATATTTCTGAAGTAAGTAACACAAGACTTTCATGGCTAGAGATATTTTTTTATTCTAAGTATTGTAGGTTGTTAGGCTAATTTAATTTAGACTATTATCCACTGCTTGGCACCCTTGATATTTTATTTTGGTAAACCAACACTTTGGGTATCAACCAAGGAGTTCCTCCTGTCAGTATTTTGTCAGGAGCCTCCTACACTACAGAAATCAATTCCTTTAACTCTTCTGCTGCATGCTCTACAATACATGTGGTAATAAACATTTGTCACTAAAAAGGTGACTGGGGAAATCACACCTTATTAGCAAAGCAAGCTTCTTGCTCTGCACTCAAAAAAGCATCATGTCTATTTATGAATTTTACAGGAACCGTGTGATAATTAGGATGAATTACAAGTGCATTCAGCAAGCTTCATTTAGAGAAAATTAAGACAGTCAAAAGTAAAATTCATTATATTTAGCCATTTTCAACTAACACAGTAATGGGGAAAAAAAAAACTATTCTGAAAAGAAATATTTCTGTTTCCTGTAATTATTGAAAATCAAAATCTATTTTGTAGAAATATAGAATAGAAATTTTGTAGAAAGCAATTATTTGTTTGCACTGCCAAACTTTGCAGCTATGCGGGCTAGGTTTTTCCCCAGTTAGTGAAACATTGTTTCAGGAACCAAACACATTGCTCATTTCTTTCCCCCCCTCCTATTCACTCCATAGATTAACAAGCCATTAATTCTAAAACCAAAATATTATTCTATCAGTGTGTAACTCTCAACACTTATTGCAATGATCACAGGCTTTTGTAGAGATACACACTTTCAAAGGCATTTATTCCTAATAACTGCTTGAAATTTGCTGCTCCTGCATCAACAACCAAGGACAAAAATTCACCAGGAAGGTACCAGCTGCCTACATGTTACAGTGTTCACTACTCTGATCTTACTTAATTCAAGAAAAGAAGATAGACCACAGCAAAATTAATTCCCACAAGCTCTTCTGCTTTGGATTCTTTTTTTTTTTTTTTTTAATTGTCACATCTAGTCTGTACAGTAGATCCCAGATAAAGTCGTTAACAGCATCTCACGATAACATCATGTAAAACAGCATCATCATAAACCTGAGCCTTTCTTTTTCTCTGATTTGCTTTGTACATTTTGTCCTTGCAAGTGTAAATTACCTTCTTTTCCCTTTGATTTTTTCTTTGCAACTCTTATCACTGGAAGTTCATCACATTCAGAGTTCATCCACCATTCAGAGAATGCCAGGTTGCTGATAATGCATTCAATGAAGCCTTCCATCTCTCCATCTAAGGACTGGGGGCTAGAAAAGAAATTGTGCCATTTGAAAACACAGTTCAATGGCAACCTGGCTTGTATGCCACAGTATCTCAAACTTGTGGCTTAGGTGTTTACTGTACCATGACTGCAGCCCTAGAGATAATCCAGGTGCTAAGAATCCTTTCATTCCATCATGCAAATTTTAATCTAGTATGTTGCTGAAACATCAAATCAGGCTAAAAACAATCTGAGGCAGATTTCCCAGACAGGATTTTCAAAGGCTCCAAGGAATCAGGCGCACACCTTTAAACAGGATTCAGTTTTATTAGAAAAACACTGGCCTCCCTGCCCAGCTCCAAATCCATACTTGCACTCAGAAGTTCCTCGGGGATGGTTTTTATGCGGCTATCCCTTTACAGCAGCTCCTTCTAGGTAGAGTGCTTGCAGGCTGAGCTGGAGGCTGGAAAACTGGAACTCAGCTTTATTTCTGGGGTCTAGTTTATCTCTGTTGTGAAGGAAATTATGGAGCCTGAGAGTGCTAAATGTGCTAGGAAAACATGTACCAAATAATTATGTCATTAATAAGGATTAAATATAAATAAAATTACTTGCAGAGGGTTCAGTCAATTGCAGGTATCTTTCATGTTAATTAATACTTGGCAGTGTATAAATACTCAGAACATACTTATTACATTTGTACAAGACAGCTTTCAGAGCAATTTTAGGTACCTGCTAATGAGAAATAATGGTTGTCTGAACAAAGCATTGGACTGAGTGGAAATACAGTGCTTTGTTCCAGAATTCAAGAGGTTGCCCACGATTCCTAGGAGTGTTTTTCACTCCAACACTTTTGATTCCAACCCATCCTTCATGCAGATTGTCAAGCTTTTCAAGGTATAAGAGCTCTGCCATATTTATGCTTTTTTTTTGTTTAGGACAATATCCTGTTTTGGGACTAGCCCCAGAAACACATCAATGTTGTGTGTATTAATATATCAGTCTCTCTGGTGTACCTTTTCCACTCACCAGAAAAAAGACAGGGTTCATTTCATTTCCCATTCATTTTTCAAGATCTAAACACAAATTTGTACCTTCTCTCCAGACTAAATGCTGAATTATTTTTTTCTGGCATCCTCATCTCTCAATGACCACCACAGAAGTCCTCATTTCAGCACAAATCCTTTCCAGAAGGGACAACTGGAGCCTATTCAGCACAAATCCTTTCCAGGAGGGACAACTGGGGCCTATTTATCTTCAGTCTGTCTGTGTGGAATACTTCATTCGGACAGTCAATAATACTACTCTCTAAAATGCCAGCCAAACACTCTCAGAGGCAGAAGGCCCAGACTAAAATGCTGGCTTTTTTGCTCCTGTGCACTTCAGGTGGTCGTTCTAACAGCAATGAGGCACCTGCAGTGAGTGGGCTGTAGGATTAACTCACCTCTTAGGTGGGAAAAGTCCCTGCTGACCCTGTATCTTCAGATCTCCTTATCACTGCGGAACACTGCCTGCTTCTGTAAATGGAAATCAGCCACTGACATTTATTATTTCATCTGTTCTTTTACTAGTTGCACTGCTGATCACCTACTCACTTTACCAACCTGAAACTCCTGAAGCCACACACTGAAGGGGAGAGGAACAACACCCACTCCTTCCCCTTAAAGGGATAAGGTGTTTTCTGTAGCAATAACATTTCTGAAAGATACTTGAAGCTCAAACTCATTTTTATTTTCCCATTAAAAATGTAACTGTAAAACTTAGGTCAGGTTGGCCTTAGAGGCCAGTCAAGATGCTCCAGCTTTATTTCTGCAAATGCTAGAACAATCCTTTATGCTGTAAAGAAAGCAATCGTTCCTTGATAAAGCAGGAAAAACTCAGTTTTCCATATCCTCCCTAGATCAACAGGATTCTTTCTGGTCCTGCTGAGCTCAAATGATGACATTACTAGTCAGGTTATCATCACGCTGTCAGATATTCTTCAAGCTGACAGCTGCTGCTACTTCAGCCTATTTTTCAATAACCACAGCTCACCCTGCTACCTGCCAAAGCCTCCCATGGCTGGAGCAGCTGCTGCCAACTGACAGAATTCCTTCAGGTAGGAGAAAGGCTTTGTTAATATCTGCCTCGCCCCTCCCCAAGAGCAAGTGTCACTTCCTGAGCCGGTCCCCGTCAGCCAGGAATGACTGGCAGGTTACTTGCATTCATCTTGAGAACCTATAATATGTGCTTAATATGTGCTTAAAACTTCTAAAAGCCCACAGGTGAAAAAAGCTTAGCAGCAGCTCTCTCCAATTAGAAGAATGACTTAAGGTTAACTGCTTCCTTAATGTGCAATAGTAAGGAAAAATTTACATAAAGTCCTTTGATTTTAAGTAGCTCTTTCTTCTTCGATAGCTCCACCACAAAGGAGACATGACTTTGTTCAAGCACCCCTAATAGCATAGGAAACCTTTCAGGTACAAGTTTCCCAGATTCAGCTCACTGAAGGAACTTTCTCCCTGCAGCAGGAAAGAATAGCAAACATTTTGTTTTGCTCAATAATGCATAGTTTGGTGAGCAAGCACAGAAAACCTGGCTGGGACTAGCTTGCACTGGTACAGCCCACAAGGAAAGGAATAGAAGGAAAAACACTACAAACTTGCAGCAAGAAGGACAGCCTATATCCATGTGAAATAGAAACAGTTGCAAGAATGTGGTTTACTCACAAACACCAATACTCACTATGCAAAGCAGTACATGAGGTAAATGTTAGCAGGACATACCAAATGCTGCAGAAGAAATGTCAGGAATTCCTCAACCAATTTAAATATTCTTAACAATAAAAGTATAGTTTTTGGAATAGGTTAAGGAAAATACCACAATATAGCCCTATTTACAAAGCCTGAAGGGTCACCAAATGCCTTAACAGGAATGTACACTGTACAGAGGGTTGGCAGCCACATCTCCCCAAGGACAACAGGATGCACATCCCAGTTATTTTGTGAGCAGCAACAGCCCCCACACCAGAGGGAAGGTATAAACCTGAGGAAAACGTGCTTGGGGATGGCCTGTGCAGGGCCATAGTAGGACTCTGTGTTCCCTGTGGGTCCCTACTAACTAAATATTCTGTGCTTTCATGAGAGGGAAAAGCTGACACATCCTGGAGCTTGCTGCTTCTCCCAACTTCACCTGTTGCTCCAGTAAGAGATACCATTCCCCCTACAAACTTCACATGAAACCAAACCAGGCTGTCATTCTGATTTGTTGGTCCCACTCAGACTCCACCCTGCTGCCACCCTCTCCAGCACTAGCTCTCTGCTGGTGCCCACACCTGGTGTGGGGCACTGGGACATTCAAAAGAACCCTTGAAGTGCTTTAGATTAAGTAAGCCATTAATTGTTATAGTCATTAAGATTCCACTTCAAGATTTATCTTCTTCTCACGTCCCCATTAAACAAAATGAATGTTAGTTTCTGGTTATTCATTCTGCAGAAGCAAATCCATCAGTGAACTAACACGGCAATTTTGCACATTAAATCCATTCCTGCAAGACAGATTCTCCCCCTCCCCCAGTTTTCACAGAGAGGGGCTGCTCAGCTATGCAGAAGCACTGCTGACCAAACACCAGCATGGAAAGCAGACCCACACCAGCAGCAGAGTCGTCTGAGATCAGGTCCTGCACCACACCAGAATATGTCTCACCATCCAGCTGAAGATAAAAATGACCTTGAGCCTAAAGCAGGGACCCCTGGAGGAGTTTTCTCACAGTCTGAGCCAGAGGTGTCTTGGAAAAACCTGATTCACACAGCAGGTGAAAATTCCATCCCATCCTCAAAATGGTTCAAACATTATTTCCAGCTGAATATGAAGATAACTATGAGTTGGGGAAGAGACTGGGCATCCATATTTCCAGATTTCTCATGAATTTTCCATACAATTAATAATTTATTTTTAATAAGCTGTAGACATTTTTGTTTATGCTTTTGATGAAAGACAGGAATATTCAAGTGCCTCAGAGCAGTTAAGAAAAAAACCCAAAAATGTTATCCAACATAGCGAGACAAAACTCAGAGAAGGTAAAGCCTAGGAAGGGAAAACAGCAGACAGAAATGATGTGCCATTCCAATTAAATGGGAGAGCAGAAATAAAAGCAAAGATCTTTTCAAAAACCTGTGTCCCCATCCTAAGCTCTTCATGAACTGACCTCCTATTTTTCAAGCCAACTCCTTCCTCTACTTCTAGAGGAAAACACCACCAGCTGGCAGTTCTGAACTCTTTTCCTGTTTGTTTCCATTATTTAAGAGGATGCAGTCCAGTAGTTCTGCATTGTTTCTGGTTGTACTATTTGCTTTTGAAAAGTGCACAAGTAGGAGAAATTCTAACAGCTCTGAAAAAAAAAAAAAGCATATTTATCATTCTCTAAAGGCTCAGAGTTTTCAGTCAACATTCAGAGTAATGTGATCTTGGAATCTCGCTCTTTTAAAAGTTCTCCAGCAGAATCAGGCAGGGGAGAGGCAGTGGCCTCCCATGCCTGTCAAATCAATGCTCCTCCTGAGCTGATGCACACTGATGTAATACTCAAGAAATTCTACTCTTCAAAGGAAAGAGAATTATATCTCCATTAGGATGAATTTCCAGGCTAAAGGATGTGTCTAATTTTAATTTGCTATTCATAGATAATTGACTTTATACTGCAATTGCTGTAATTTAATTTTTATCATATTCAGATCTGATGAGCCACCTGAGGAGTAGGAATTACTCCTCTCAGGTCTGATTTATTTATGGTATCTTTTCTCCTTACTACAAAAGAAAGAGAAAAATCTTTGGCCCATGCCCAGGACACACACTGAGTATTTTATGTGTGACATATTAGGAAGTCACTTGTTTGTACACCACACTTTCAGTGCTATCTGGAGAGACACTATATTACTGCTGCAATGAATAGGTTAAACAGGAATTCAGTGAGGCAGCTTTTGTTTTGCCTCCAAGTCAAGCCATTCTTTGGCTCTTTACTGTAATTTATTACACAGACCTACTGCTCTTCATCTTTCTGTTCTGCACACATCAACACCGAGTCCTCAAAAGTATGCACAGCACCAATGTGTTCTCCAGAGCAGTCACACTCCAATATCCCACAACTCTTTCTCCTGCTTCAGGAAGGATCAGATGTGTTTTTAATACTCCAGTTCCCATTGTATCAGCCAGGCTTTGCTCTCCTTCCTTGAAACCATCCGAAATATCCTGCTTTGCTCACACTTTCTCAGATTGCACTCCTGAGAGGGAACATGGGCACACTAAGTTATCCAAAGCAACAACAGAGACAAAAATTGCTCTAGAACACACATGACACACAGGAGAATATCTTCCTTTTAGATCACAGCAGCTCAAGATGAAAGATTAACTTCCATTTAAAAGTCATATTTGTGGGTTACCTGGGATTCATCCATAATTATATCCTACAAAGAGTCCTCTAAACTACCAAGTAGACTAATTTTATTTTCTCTTTTGGGGTATGCATTATTGGGGTGCCTATTAAAAGACCTCTTTCTAATTTGAGATCAAAAGAAGAGGGAGGAAGTAGAGGGCAGAACACCTGAGAGATGTCACCAAAATTCCTCAAGTTACTGCATAGCAATTTTGAATAGCAATATTTACAAAAGTCTAGGGAGTACCAGGTTATACATTCTGAAGAAAACATACAGCATTTTGGGAATGGCAGTATGGCTCAATGCAAATTGACAGCCACTCATTAGTACTTCCTGCTGGAGGGCATAGGTTGCCACATGGCAACTCATGGAAGTGTGAAATAGAATCATTATCCACTCCTTCCCCCCCATTCTGAAATGATGGTAATGAAAACAATCTATTCCTCAGTCCTCCCAGGAACAAAAAGACTTGAAGAGGAACAAGAATATTAAACCAACAAAATACCAGGGGAGAAAATTTATTTTTCAAACTCCAAAACAGTCTACAAGCTCAAACACTTCCCTTGCAAGTGCATTTCCAGTTTATTAATAATTAGATCCCCAATCAGAAGAATCAGCAGTCAGAGCAGCACAGTGCAAAACAGCACCTGAAGAGCCTGGACTGACCAGTGATTTCAGGGCTGAGCAGAGGAACCCTCAGAACACATTTATACTGAGCAAGATTTCCTAAGCTCACAAAGCCCAGGTATTTCCTATAGACTTTTCCTTGCTTTCCGACAGATCTCCAGACAGACACAGCAGGCTCCTGGAACAGGGCAAGTAAGATATGCAAGACTGCAAGTCTGTAATTCACTGTCCACAGAAGGCAGAACCCAATACCAGTGAACACTATGAACACAGGAGCTATGAGCACTCACAGACTTCCACAGAGAGTGGAAGCCACACAGGAGTGCTGAGGCACAGCGCTAGCCCCCAAAATGACCAAGCTCCGCATGGGAAAGCTTATCTCGCACAGGAAAAAGGTTTGTAGGTTTGCCTCCTCACTGCCTCCTACTCTGCAAAATCAGTTTGTATTGCAACCTTCCAGATTAAAGCCTTTCTTCAAGAGACACAAATAGAAAACACCTCATCTCATCTCACAAGATTTAGCACCTTGGCTGTAAGGGTGTTTTTTTAATCGCTTTCTATTCTGGGGGGCTTAAGTATTGTCTCCTGCCATAACAGGAGAACTTCTCAGCACCTCTTTCTACAGGGATTTTGGTCATAGCTGGATCCCTCCACCACTACAGACCCCAACCACACTTCTCACCAACCCTTCCCCTGCAACCTTCTCTCACCAGCTGACCCTTTTATCCCTGCCCCAGCACTTCATCTCACTAATGAGCCAGGCCTGTGAGCCTTCTGCCCTGGGCCACCCCCAGGTCTGCTCAAACCTGAACAGTCCAGTAAAGATGCTGCTGCCAGCATCAGTCTTAGCTGTAAAGCCATGTAAACCAGGATATTTAAGAGTGAGGAAGGTACAGGTGATGGCTCTCTGAGACATTAGTCAATGATCAGGAAACTTCTGAAGCAGGGAAGAGGGATTGTCTTTGCAATGCTGACACTGGCAGCCAGCTCTCCCTGCTACTTCATGGCACTGCACACACCTTGTCACAATTTCAGAGGAGCTATGAGCACTCACAGACTCAGGAACAGCCTGTTGGGTATTTATATGTTCTGAGCTGCAATAAATCTATCTGGCCACTTATTTCTTTCCCTGGTTAAGACATCCTTGTAGCCCCAGCTAGTTGGGCTGTTCAGAGATTTGTGTCTTGCTGGTCCTACCCCCAGCTGCAAATATTGCCTTGGATTATTGTTACCTGCAGAAGATGTTGTTGTCAGCTGAGGGGATGCTCACAGCCACCTGACTACAGTGTATCTGGAACTACTCCTAAAACTACTTCCTTTCAGTGCTGGTAGCTTTTTAGCAAGGTGCTTTGAAATTGCCATCCCCAGTTTATTTATTCAGTTTTCAGCAGTTGATTCACAGCCCAGATCTCCTATCTTTATGTTTAAAACACCTTCTTGATATCCCCTCCACCCAATCTATCAAGGGAGGAGATACTGGAATCTGAATGATGTCCTACTCTCCAAATGAATGCTTCAAGTGACAAAGGTGAGACTGACTGTAAAGGAGTGGAAAAGATTTTAGGGAAAGACTGAGAAAGGTCTCATATATGTCCTAAATGAGAAAAGGAATTAAAAAATTCTAAGCTTCAATCCACTTCAGAGATCTGGAAAATTCTGGGGATGGGGCAGCCACATCTTCTCTGAGCAGCCTGTGCCAAGCCTCACCAACGTCACCAGGGAAGATTATTTTTTTTCTGAATATTTAACCTAAATCTACCCTCTCTCACTTTAAAGTCAGCCTTCTCTCAAAAGGGAGATGCTCCAGCCTGGCATCCCAGTGGCTTCCTCCGGACTCATTTCTACAGATCTCTGTCTTTCTTGTATATTTTAGATCTTTTATGTTACCGAATGAAATTAAATAACTATAAAAATCAATTAAAATAATTTAGATCAGCAATTTACAGATTTTTTTTATTAAATTGAAAGTTCTTGTTCCCTTTTTTAATATTATAGTATGAAATTTACTATGGAAGATATAAACAAAAGAAAAATATAAGAAAAAAAATTTATAAGAAAAATTATCAGTATGTTTATTTCTAATATTTTAAATTTTTTTTATTGAAATTAACACTTCTTTATTAATTTATCACCATTTTTTTATTATTATTATTCCCAGTTCTAACCAGAGTACTAAACTTCTGTAGGAAAAAATATGATCACATGCTATAAAGTCACCAAGTATTTTCATCTGGAATATAAATTGAAGTAACCTTTCCAAAGAGAATATATTAACATATATATAACATATAACATATGCCAGAGAATCCATTGGTTATTCTGAGACTTATTTCTTTCAGTCTTTAATCACTAATGCTATAATTTTAAAGTCAGTTTTACAGATGACAAAAGGATCGATAGCTCTCCTGAGAATGTGGGGTTTTTCTCAACCCCAACAAGTTGTGTTTTCTCACAACTATATTACGTTCTAGTAATTAATTTTTAAGCAGAAATGTCCCATTCCCTAAATGATAAACAAAGCTGATTCTTCAGAATTCTATTAAGCTCCTTGCAAATGAAATAATCCTCATCTGAGAAGTACAAATATACAGATGGCCTATTATTCTTATTCTTTCAAGCAGAAGGAAATTAGAGGGAACCAAAAACTAACAAATATCCCCAGGCAAGGTTTGCAAGACCCTGAAGAAGATGGAGAAGCACATCTGTTGCTTTCATTTCTTGTGGTATGGAGAACAAAACTGACACAATACACCTATAAAGGAGTCATGAGAGGAGAAACTGAGAAAGTTGTCAGGATTATATGTCAGGAAAATAAATCAGGAGATTTATTGTCATAGTGTCTTAAAGACCAATCTCTCTGATCTGTCTTCAGTCAATAAAGCTCATGTCCATGCCTTTAGGAGAAGATGCAAAAGTAAGGATTTCAGTGCTATAAATGTTTTCTGTCCATCCTTTTTTCAAAGATTCCAGAAGCACCACGTTGTCTCCATGAAAGTGCATCCAGAGTCTTTGTCCAGCAGGAATCTGGAATGGTGTGGGGGGGAGAGGATCCTCTGGCAGGGAGCAGCTGCTTGGGGCTGGGCTTTGCAACATCCTGATGTGGACCAGGACCCCTCTGGCTCTTGGTTGCCATCACAAAGACTGGGCCCACTTCCAATCTCCGTTGGCTTTTTGGTTTCTGATCTATTTAGAAGCTGAGGCCTTTAAGGAGGGACATTTCATTACATAAATAACCAGCATTTGATCTTCAGCTTGGCTTTCAGAAATCCTCCACATTCATCTGGTAAATAAAAATCACAGTTTGTGATGATGTCCATATCATTTAACACTTTTTAAAATCCCAAATTTCTAGTACATCCTTGAAAAGCAGATTAAAAGTTTCTTTGCTTTTTTCAAGACCTTTCTCTGAAAAAGGTGATGGAAGTTTGGAAGCTGAGATTGTTTAAAGCTGTGGAGTAAGTGGATGTGAGGGATTTTTGAGGCCAGAAATGTGTGTGAAACCACATTCTGGATGTCAGCCATACACTGACATTTATTCTAATGACTGAAGAAAATATTATAGCAAATAAGACCAATAAGACACAAGGAATTCGATTTTACTTAGTTTTGTTAGGTAAAGAATTATTCTAAAAGCAGAACTGGGTTATATCCACCAGAATTAGAGCCAGAGTTTGGACAGTAAGAGACAGTGGCTTAAACTATTTTTAAAAAAAGTATACAAACGAAGGGAGATCAGAAATGTTCTGCAGGATTGTAATATTTAATTTTATAATATAACAAGCAGTGATGTTTTTTCCCTATGGAATTGAATTATTTAACTTGATTTGACACTGTACCAGCTCTGTGCTTCCCTCCCACCCACAATACAGATGAAGTTTGTTTTGGAACAGAAATCTATATGTTGCTATAGATCCAGGCAGAGGTACTATTTCCTATATAAAAATTAATGAATGCAATAATCACAGATAACATTCAGTACTAGAAAGAACATATGGTCTTTGACCCAGCATTAAGCTCAAGGCAGGGCTTTATGGATGGAGTTTTTTTGCTAATTATTTTGATGGAGGAAGAAAAGCTTGCACAGCAAAATGAGGAATAAAAGCTAAATAGCCAAATATGGCTGTGCCTCCATGTTTTGTCATATTTATATAACTTCCTTTCTATCGTTATTTAAATGACTGAAAACTGTGACAGAGGCCTTGTAACTGTGTATGCCATCTTTTCTTTATTGAAAAGCTGAGCTTTTTCAGTATTTTGCACTTTTTTGCAGTAGATAGTCTGCATCTCTAAAGTGTGACAGAAATGTACCTAAAGATTGAAAAAGTATTTGTACACAAGTCCAAGTCTGAGCCTGGACCTACACAACAAACATTTTGTGAAGCATAGTTTGTCTTCTGGAAAGATGCTGCTTTGAAGCCTGGCAAGAGGTGTTGGAGTACACAGTGCCCCTGTGGCAATGGATGCAGAAAAAGCAACAGCTCATTTGTGAAACAGTTATTTATTTCATATATTTAAGATACAAGGAGAGTTGATCCCAGATTACAAGGAACAGAAGCAGAGATTTTCATCCTATAATGTTAAATATTGTTATTGTAACACTTCACAAATGTCCTATGTTCTAGTAATTAATTTTTAACCAGAAATGTCCCATTCCCTAAAATGATAAGCAAAGCTTATTCTTCAGAATTCTTAAGTAGTGGATTAAGTAGTTAAATTTACCAAATATTCATGTTTAATGAAGTCCAGCATAAATCCCTTCTGGTTTTATCTAGAGTTTCTTGGAGTTTTGTGATGTACATGCAAATCAGATTCCTTACAGAGCTGGCACTTAGTACTTAAAGTGGGTCTTGCCTTTCTTAATTCTAGAAATGGAGTGTTGCTTGTACTTTTGCTCTGCAGTCCCACCAAGCCTCCCCAAGGATAACAGCACATACAGCTGGAGTGTGGAGCAGAAAGGAAAACCCATTTCTGGTTTTAAATGCACAAGAACATTTGCATCTACTTTCCATGTTTATTATAACACAGTTATCTTTTCTCTCTGCATAAAAGGGGCCTCACTCCTCCAGTGACAGAGGTTTGGATGGGCTGGGAATGGCAGGTGCTGGTTAAACTTTGTCAGGCCTGTGTGTGGAGCAGGAACCAACACCCGGGCCCCTTATACACTTACTGAACTCTGGAGTTTGTCTGCAGAAAGGAATCGTCCAGTCTGTCACACATCACAATGAGAAAAGGGAGAGGAGGGCCCAGGCAACATCCCACTCCCTCCTTCTGTAGGGAGCAGAGCCTTTGGTAGGCAATGGACACAAATAAACAGGAGGGCTTAGAGTGGGAATTTGTAGTGTTTTACCACAACTCTATGCTCAAAAAAAAGTAGTTGCTCTCGCTGTGGTGAGACAGCTGTGAATAAACTGGTCTTGGTGGTGGGGATTTAATTATTCTGGTATTGACAAAAATGAGAATTAAAGGGGGAATCAACCTGCTAACTTCCACAGGCAGTAAAAAACAAGTTTATCTTTCACTGTGTATTAAACTCGTAGCTATGATAAATTCAATAATGGTCTGTGGGTGTTTAGTGCTTGATGATAACAAATCATTTGGTTCGAAGCAATCATGGTCTTTGGCTATGAAGCTAACAAATAAGACTTCAGACAGCATTATGCTGCTAAGCCTAAATACTCCCAGAAAGATGGTGGGAGACAAGGTGGGAGAACAAGAAAGAAGTGATACTTAAAGCAAACAGAGTAAATAATGCAATCAGGTTGATCCCAGCAACAGCAAAGCTAAAAGTGATAATGGAAGTTACTGGAGTAAAGCAACAACATATCAAATATAGACAGAAAGCAATTACAAAAGGTATAATAGAAAATTGAAAGGACAAGCTAACTGATGTAAAAAGCTCACAAAAGCTCTGTAAACATTCAAGAGGAAAAGTTGCTGCTAATAATACACGAAGGCTCAGGGAATACTAATCAGCCTTGAGCTGTTCTTCATTTGAGCAAGGACATATGGGCCCATTCCAGGTTTAAATAAATGACTGAATAACAGAGATTAAACTCATTGATGTTAAAAAAAAAAAAAAAGAAAAAAAAGAAAAAAATAATTCTGGCATCAGTCAATAATGCACCAGAAATAGATTTACTGGATGGAGTTTAAGAGATTTTCTAAAGCCACTAATCTATCTGCAAGGAAAACCTGACTTACCACACAAAGTGAACCCACCACTGGATGTGATGTGGGCCAATGCTGTTGTGCTCAGCTCAGGAAACTTGCTGCCTTTCAGGCCTTTTCTACATCACTCATTTTACTGCACTTATCTTTCCAAGAAGCCCAGTTTAAAATACTTTCAGAGTGGACAAAAATAGAAATACAGATGCTGTACAAAGCAAGGAATATCAAATAGAAAGAAAATTAGACACCAGTCATCTCAGGGTTCAATTCTACAGTCAGCCTCAGCTTTCCTGGACAAGTCAGTTACTCAGATTTCTGGCAGGATTTCTAAAGCCATCTTACCTTCAAAAGCCTCACTGTTTAGTCCACATTTCCTCAGCACAGGGGTACTCATTATTCATTAGAATTGCTAATTCTACAATTGTACTTCTAGTGTCTGAAGAACAAAATCAACATGAACAGCAGCAGGAATTAAATTGCTGTCTCAGATGGGCAATGCTGAAGGCCCACAGATTTGCCTGTTTATTTTCCCCAGTATGGACATTTTCTGATACAAAGGAAACTATGTAAGTGTAACGCCACAGCACTGAACTGCTGTGTCAGAGGATGGTCTGTTTGCTTAAATTTCATGTCTTTTTCTCTTTGGTGGGTTAGAGAAGCTGGCAAAGTTCACATTCTGCAGAGTAAAAAGTAACCTGGTAGGAGGTGGGGAGCCTCAGTCACTTCATCAGCACATAAAGAAGCAACACAGATTTGAGAGATTTCCTCCTGAAAGTCTGCCCAGTAGGAAGGGAAGCACTGAGCTCTCTATTTTAAGTATTTCTTGCTTTTAAAGCACATTTTTTTTTTTAACTTGCTGTATCTTTAACACTGGTGCTTAGGCTAATAAAAAACTTGGGAGTGTGACAGACATCTAATAAAGAAATTTAGAAATTAAGCTGAACCATCTATAAATAATTTTCAAAACTCAATATTAATGATCTTACAATCTTAAACAAAAGAGTTTTGTGCATCACTGATGAATCAGCCAAATACATGTAACATTCGTTGTTATTTTTGACAGAAAATATAAGTAACATCCAATGCTATCTTTATCCAGAGGGCCTTCCTCTCATTTCCCACAGAATTCAGCCATTTGCCCAAATTTAGCTCACCAAGCTAATGAATTAGTATTTTTTTCACTACTGTGCCCACAAAAAAGAATAATAAACACTGAGTCTTGAAAGATTTCCAGTAAGTCAACATATTGTGTTAGTACCATCCTGCATTTATTCTTCGCATTAACATAAATTAATGAAAGATGCAACAAGGAGCTTTAACTGACATTTTCAATAATTTGGGCAGGGTCAGTCCAACCAGTACTGAACTGTTAAGAGCACAAACTCAAACATTAGATATGGCAGAGTAAGTGAAACCTGAGCATGCCACCCAGCAGAGAACAGAAGGCAGTGCTGACCAGAGCGCCCCATTTCTGCACTGAGTACTGCTGTGAAAAGGAGAGCATGTTTATGTTCAGCAGCAGGGCAGAGCCATGTCCACAGGGCCCTGGGGAGGGGCCGGCAGCACTGAAAAGGCGCCAGGTACCTGCACTCCCCAGTGTCTGTACAAACCCTCTGTCAGTGCCCACGGAAACAAGACTTGTCTGTGTCTCTGTCTTCCTGCCCCATGCTCCTGGCTCTGGGCATTGCAGAGACCACACTCATTTTTCTGCTTGGGCCTGTGTATCTGATTATTGGGTTCTATAAATAATTGACGATACTGATTCCTTGGCATTTAGTTCTGCTTGAGAAAATTATCTCATGCTTTAGTTTTCCCTGTTTTCTCAGAGTACAACTCTGCCAATTAAGGAACTTCAAGTTTTTGTTAGGAATTAACACTTCAACAGCAGAATAAACCTCAAAACTCATCATCAGTCACAAGTGTGATACAGAAGGCAAAGAAAAGACAATTTTGAGAAGAGGGCAAATTCCACTGGGCAAACTCTAGATTTAGAAGCAAACATGAAATTAGCAAGAATTGGTTTGGTTTTTTTTGGTTTTTTTTTTTTTAATTAACAGCAGTTCCGATGTTTAAGTTCAATCATCAGTCAGTCTCACAGTTCAGAGATGAGAATATCTGGAACTTCTTTGAGGCACATGGATATTTGCATTTCTTCCTCATACATTCCCCAAACTTGCAATAACTTTCTTAACATTCACCAGCTTAAAATAAAAATGTAGTGAAAATATACAATTTATTATAAGTCTTATAATTCTTGTCTTTTCCCCATATATTTCATGACAGCAACATGAAATTCAAAGTCGTTAAGTAGAGAATGGTAATTTGTTAGAGCTTCATCTCAATCTCTTTACAAAATGCTTTTCCAACATTCTACATTTTTGTTATAGTCCTGAAAAAATTCCCTCTGAGAGATTAGAGTCATCACCAAATTAAGTTATAATTATTTAGGCCCAAACTCTTGCAAAGTGCAACAAAAACAGTGTAAAACCTTCAGCATCCAAATTTCTAAGAATTTCTAAGGTAGGGTTTGTAAGCTTAAACATTTAAATGTAAGGAGACTTTTATTTCAAGTACTGCAAAAGAGAAACATTGCCACTTACTGGCAGTATCAATGTCTTTGCAATATTTGTAGGCGTTTATGTGCATCTTCAAATGCTCTGTTAACCTTTACAGTATTTGTCAATAAAAAGCCCCATTAACATTTAAACTGTGTATGTCCAACTACCTCCTTCAAGGAGGACTCAAAAGAGAACCTGCAGAAACATTTATTACAACTACATTACTGGGACTGTACACTTTGGAAATTTCAAAAAACTCACATTCCTTATAGTTAAAAAACCCAAAAGGTAAAAAAAAAGGTTAAAAAAAAAAAAAATCAATCATTAATTGGGAAAAAGGCTGAGCATGGCCTGAGCAGGAGTTATAACCATCATGGGTGAATGTTAACACCAAGAACACAGTACAGCTTTGGAAAGAGTGGAAAGAGTAGTGCAGACAGCTGAAGCCACCTCAGGAATACTGGAGGTCTGAAGAGATCACACTGGACAGGAAACTAATATTGAAATACTGCTTTTGTAGGAACATCAGAACTTACCTGATATTAACAACTAACCTTATCTGATGGCAAGAATTTCACTGGGTAAAAACTCAATCAAAGGTAACATAATCACTGGACAAGAAGTGAAATCAGACAGACTCTTCAATCAAGCTAGTCAACTGGAAGTGACAATGACATAATTCACCAGTCCAGATAAGTCCCCTAAAATTCTGTTTCAAACAACACTGATTTCGTAGAATACCTGTGTGCTGCTTCTGTAAAGTGGGTATTTCAAAACATAAGTAAAAATCACTCCAGGATCTAGAGACTGAAACTGAAATCAAGCATTATCTATTACCACTGTTTTTATAAATCATTAAAAGGGCAGCATGACCTGTTCCAATGAAAAGAAAAAAAAGAAGCATTAATTGTCTTCAAGTATGAAAAATGCACTCACAGTGACAGCAGAGGCATTCATTTAATCACTTTACAACAAGGAAATCCATAGACTCCATAGAAAAATTTACAACCAAAATGGAGTTAATGTGACAAATGGCGCTCATGTAGCAAAACCAGAAAATGTGAAGTCTGCAAATTCAACAATAATGTCTTTTAGTGGCTTTGCCTCCTCAGGCTCCAGTTTGACAGAGCACCACTTCATCCAATCCTTTCCTGTAGTTCACGTCCGCCTCATCTTCTGTTTCTTTGTTTGTCTCTTTGTATCCTCTGAGCCCCCAGTGTCAGAGCCTGTCTGCCCAAGGGCACGGACACCTTGCAGTCGAGTTGTCAGCTGCAGCAGTAAGGGAATAACCTGGGAAAAAAAAAAGGGAAGCAAATTGTGGTTACAACGGTATGTAAGGTCCAAATGGTATGGTTCTTTAGAAATGTAGTCTCTAGCAGAATATATTGCATAGATGCCACATCTACAAAGATATCAGAACATGGCAGCAAATCTTGGGGAGGAATCAAACCAAACTTCTGGGAATTTCTGATAATCTAAACCTGAAGTGACTGAGAAGAAATCAAATTGCACAGACAAATTTAATTTCTCTTCTTGGTAAAACAGAAATCCTGTCATATCAGAAAAGACCAGAAGAGCTTGATAACAGAGGGGGTTGTATAGCAGGTATTTGTATTCCTCTTGAGAGCTTTTGAACTAGGAGGGTATAACGCTAAAGAGACCAGACTTGAAGACTTGCAAGACTTTTTCCAGTCTGATTGTGCCTGAAACCAATAAAAATAATTATCTTCATTCCTATTATCACTGAATCTGTTTATCTAAACTTTAATGATGCTGTGTCATTTTTTTCTCAGAGCAATCAAATGAGAAGCCAAAATTCATCCACAGTGCAGGAACTCACCTTCACACTAAGCTTTTTTAAAGGAAGGTAATTGTCAAAAAACATGGTTGCATTGTGGCTTTTCTTATATCACATAAGGGGACTGTGACTGCACCTCTCTCTGGATAACAACCCAACAAACCTTAGCACAGTGCAACATATCCATCAATAGGACAATAATATTTGGGTAAGAGCAGACCCACCCCTGACTCACCTTATCATGGTTGTAACCAGCCAACAGCAGGAGCAGCGTCAGCGGTAATGCAATGTAAGACCCTTGGGCAATATCTTGTTCAGGCAGCTTTCTCTGGAAACAGCACAGATCTGGATTTTATTTTTTTTTTTTTTTTAACAGTTGACTGTTAAATCCCTCAGGTCTAAGAAACATCAGCAATAGGATCATGAGGCACATCCAGCCCTTCCCATTTGACTTCTTCCAAGTGCAGTTCTCTGGATCAGTCACTCGTGTATTACCCCTTCCTGAGGTGTGCTGCTTTGTAAAGCTAATTCATTGATGGTCAGCCTCCACTGACAGTCAGCCTGGTGTACTCTGATTTACCTGTCCCATGCTGGCCACACCTCTGTGACCCCACTACAGCAGTCATGCCAGCACAGAACCTTTCAGGCACATCTGCACCCTTCATTTCCTACTGCTGTTACACATCTCCCTCCACTGGCAACTGAACACACAGCAAATCTAAATTAATTGTCACTCTAATGCCATTCATAAACGTTTTTATATTTACATTAATAGAAAGCTTGGCCAAGAGCACAAAACATATGTAAGTTATAACACCAAATACTGTTCCCAAGGTGAACACTGGAACAGAGAAACATGCTGTACTTACAGTGGGACTGAAGACCAATGTAATGTGTTTATGATATCCAATGGCAGTGAAAGAAACTTGAGGCAGGGTGTAGTCATACTGTGATTTAGACAATGTAGAATCCAGGAGCACCATGTAATTCTGTGGGTACAAAACACACTCAGGCTACAGCATCAGGAGCAGTCCGAGACAAAATCACATTTAAAAGTAAAGGTCAATTAAATAGGCTTCAAATCTTCCAATACACTGGTTAGTCCAGCATGAAGACAGCTCTGCAGGCACACCACAAATTACACTTCAGTGTCCTCAGGGGGAAAAAATAAAGTGACCTAAGCTAATTTTCCAGCAATATTCTTACCTCTCCATCTCGGAGTAGTGGTGGGAAATGAAAAAACAGAGATAGGCCTAAGTTGACTGTATGAATTGGGTTGTCAAGATTTTCACTTTTGTAGAGCTTCACCTGTAAATAAAGGAAGAAGCACAAACCAGGTATTTCCAAGCCTGCACCACAACAGGTATTTCAGACATCCCCCATCTTCAGCGATAAAAGCACTTCAAAATTCATCATGTGTTCATACAAACAGAAAGTCATCAAATAAGAACACCTGGAAATGTTCTAATCTGGGATGTAGAAAGTCACAGAAAGAGTCTTTTTATAGAACCTGAAATAATTTAGGAAGGGCTGCTTGTCTGACATTTTCACATTCCCAGTGTATGAAAAGCAGTCTGTGCTGTGGATCACAAAACTGCTCTCAATTGTGTCTGGATCCAGTCTCAGCACATCTTTCAGAGACAAGAATGTCTGCATTGGAGGCCAGGGTGATGACATGCACCCATCAACAGCTCACAGGCAATATGTGCAACACAAGACCCTACCTAATATGAAGAAGGCACAGGTTTGGATAACTTCCATATAATCAAATTTTGACATCAATTCCTATTTGCTTAGGTTGAACTGCAAGTGTTTAAATTTCCCCACAAAGATGGGACACAAGCTCAGGGGCTCTTCAGTAAGGTGATACATTTTCCCTTCACACCTGCTCCAAGTCCCTTCACACCTGCTTTGAATGTCTCCCAAAAAACCCAATGGCTTAGCAATGAGGTCTTGGCAGGTGAGATGCATAACAAACTAGTGTAAAAGAAATCAAATTTATATTTGTAGGTAACATTTTATGGAGCTTTTAAACCTACGACATGATACTGTAACTCCTACTCCACTAACACCTCTTGCAGACACTTTCAGCATTTGTGCCCTAAGGCAAAAGGATCAGAGGTGTTTAGAAAGCTTTTTCAGGCCACAGTAAAGTGCTTTGAATTTTGAAAATTTCAGCTTTCCTGTTGGTCTCATACTGTCTATTATGTTGCACTTTTAAACTCACAGATCCCATGGCATCACTGCATTCACATGGTATCTTCAGGTTCTCACATACAGGTCAAAAATTTCGGGTGTTTCAGGAATTAATGCAGTTCTCTGACACAAAGGACTGGTTTCACCCTTGCTGTTTTGATGCCCCTACAGACAGAGCATCACTAATCAGGGATATAGATCCCAAAATGTTCAGGCCAACCAGAGAAAGTATTTCTTAAACATATTCTCATGAAAAATGGAAACACTTTCAGGAACACTGCAATCTTCATTCTATCTGGAATTCAAATTCACTTTC
This sequence comes from Certhia americana, assembly GCA_018697195.1. Taxonomy (NCBI): domain Eukaryota; kingdom Metazoa; phylum Chordata; class Aves; order Passeriformes; family Certhiidae; genus Certhia; species Certhia americana. The sequence continues at coordinate 7,978,611 of CM031870.1, forward strand.
ATTAAACTATTAGTTCTAATTTTACTTAAATGTTTGCTCTGGCTACTGAACCAATTCTAGTGACCCTGCAAAAAGCTCATTGTGAAAGCAATAGCAAATACACTTGACGAAGATGAAAGGCTTGAACTTACACATAATGTGGAGAGATATTCAGAAGCTGTAATTACATTTCCACTTAAATCAAATTGATTAATTTGCCGGAACACTATAATATTAACATCATCAATGTCACTGTTCCCAACCTGCAATGGAAAACATACTCAGGTTTTTGCCAACAGAGAAACAGTTAACAAAGGGCAGCAACTCAGCTGTTAACACAACATGAATATTGCTGATCATTTTAAATAAAAAGGGGATATTGTTCTATACTAACCACATGGAAGCTTGAAAGCTTTCCCATTGCAAGTCCCTGCTCTCCAGAGAGCACAGCCTGCAATTGCAGACTTGGGCATTATCAGCATGAGGCTCATGACATTAAGCTAAACTAAAAATGGAAGTCGCAAAAGCACAAACTGTTCTGGAGAGATACATCCAGGTACATCAGGATTATCTGATCTCAGAACATACGTCTCAGTATTTTGCACTCTGTGCTGAGAGATGCAGAGATGTTTATACAGTTGATTAATGTGGAATATTTAACAATATTCCACCAGTTTTCAATGGAAAGTTACTACTACGTTTTATAAAGATAAAAGTGCGAGTCCAAATTACAATTTCACCTACATCAAGACTGCATGATTTGGACCCAATAAAACGTAACAGTATCTCTCTGTCCATAACTAAATACAACTGTAGGACAATCTGACAATTTATGATCTCCTCAAGCTACCACTGCTTTATTCCACATGAAAGGTATTTATTCCACTGAAAGGTATTCCATACATTTATTCTCTTGTATCTGGACGCATGGTTTTCATGACTGTGTGTAGAGGTCTGCCCGGCAGAGGAGGGTGGAAATCTTAACTTCAAGCCACGGGTCAGCTCTCAATCAGGGTGAGCTGGTACCCACCCCCAATTACCTCATTTGGTTTATGGAAATAATTTCCAGAAAGTTCTCAGTTCTCGTTGTTGTTATTGGTTGTATTTTGCTGCAATATTTTCCATATTCCTAATCACCTTCCCACATTGGACTATCCCCACTTTCTCCACCCTAAACTCCTCCCTCGTGTCCATGCTTAAGACTGTTGTTACCCTGGACCTTCCCCGCTCCTTTTCGGGCCGTTCCCTTGTACCGTGCACGGCTTATGGTTTGTTATTTTTCCCATTATTAAAAAGTTCTGTTTCTGGATGACCGAAAAGTCGCCATAGGGTGGGTGACCCAAGACAAAGCGCCGGTTATCTCATCCAGGCTAGAATCAGATGCTTCAACTGTAGAAGAATCCTTTTCACTTGTTTACTGTTTGGGCTTTATCTCACTTCAGTTTTGAGCTATGATGTTGACACACAATATGGGGCCTGTTTTTAGGGAGCTAACTTGCTGAAATGCACTTGTGTAAACAGAAGGCCTTCACTACACTGCTGCTGACAGAACAGACAGAATGGCTAGATAGACCCATTTCATATTTAAGTGATGCTACACAAAAAGAGAAAAAATTACCTCAATTGCCCGATGCTGTGGTAAAGCTCTTTCAATGTGATCATTGCCTTCAGCTTTGAGTTGGACATGATACAAACAGCCAGGCTGAAAGCAACATTCAGATGATAAATCCCAACGATAAATAATAGATACTTTAATTTTAGAAAGCAGTAAATAGAATTTTCTAACACTCCATTTAAGATACACTGCCCAAACAGATTTAACTCTATGCAGTTAAAGTTTTCCTTATCTCAAATAGAAAATTCAACTCAGGAACACCATTACAAGGGTTTACTATCAGAAAATAAGAAAAGGTTACATAGAACTTTCATTAGTTTGTTACATCACAGTATTAAAAGAAATCATCTCTTGTGATGAAGGAAAACACAGGACTAAAACCTGATCAAACTTTGCCTTTTACTTCAGGAAATTGTTGACTTCTTCCATCATGGTGCCATAAATTCAGCTTCCCCATTCCCTGAAGAACAGCCTACTTCACATACATGCTGTCCAACCAACATCATGCATACCCCCAATATCCTGCTAAAAACAGGCAGTTGGTATCTTCACAAGTAAAACTAAACACTTCCCCAATTTTTTCTGCTGATGAAAATTCCCCGCTGGTCACCCAAGCACTAACCAGGTGTTTGTGTCATGTCACACCAACTGCTCAGTGTTTGTGGAGGCCAGCCCAGTATTCTGCCAGCAAGTTCACAGAGTAACACCACAAGCTTTTCTTTTCCCCTTTTATCAGGCTCAATGTTCACTACATGACCGTGTTTCTTCACACAGGAAGACTCAAGGGAGTCTGAGCTAGCAAACACAATGGGAAAACAGCAACCAGCGGATACTGACCAGAACCCATTTCACTGCTCCACTATCACAATGACAGGAAAGTAAATGACAGAGAGCCTCCTACTCCTTACCCGAAGGCCACGGAGCCTGAATTTGCCTTCTTCATCAGTTATTGTGTCCTCTCCATAGATGCTACAATCCTTCTGTCCGACAGCTTCCACTGAGACTCCCTGCTCAGGCTCTCCATTTAAAGAGGAAACTGTACCATAACAGCTGGAGGTACAAAGAGAACCAGTTGCTACAGGCATGTAGATGCTGGTGTAATGCAAGTTTTAAAGACATTTTATTGTTATAACTGATGGAAAAAGTACTTACTGTATTTACCACAGCATGGAGAATAAAAGGGATATTTATAATGTGTGTGTAAAACAGTTTAAATCATTAGAATTCCCTGCAGTTCAGAGCACAACTTTAGGAATCCAAAATCCAATTCCCTAAACTCCATTAACAGAAGTTATTTCTTACCCCTGAGGGCAAGGAAATGAAGGATCTTGAAGTCAGATATCTGAACTGGTCTACCATACCTAGAACAGTCCTCTCCTCTCCCACTGGACACAGCACAAATCACTTCCAGTGCCACTGGGCAGTCACAGCCCAGTGCTTTCATAGCCATGGTTCTTCCTATAACTGTCATATGGGGCTTAGATGTATATCCACAACCATGAAAAAAGGTCAAAAAAAGTAATTATACACAGCACACTTAAGTTAAATTGAGACTTGGAAAGTCGCCTCCAAACCTGCAAGAACAGAGGTGTGCTGGGAGGAAACACATTTAGCACAAGACATCCTGATACAGCCCACAGCATTTTCCATGGATTCCAGCTCCACTGACCTGTAAGCTGTTCTGTAACCAATTATCTGGATTTTGAGATTTTGTCCTTCCTGCACTTCAATCATTTGTGATGATGGTTCAAACCGGAATTCTTTCATCATGGGTTTAAAGTAATATTGCCCTGGGCTCTACAAAAAAGCACAAAACAAGCTGTTTACTCACAGCAAAAACTCACCAACTCCAAACAAACATGCTTTGCAAGAGCTCTCTGAAGAGCTAGTCCTCTGTTCTAACCACAGGCTAAATGTGTCACAAAATGTGAGCAGTGAAAAACAGAGAGCACATTGGATAATAAACTGATGGAATTCCACCTGGTGACTAAGTGTTATGACAGGAAGCAAACTACAGCCCTAAAACCTTACCAAAAGACTGGACAGGACAGGAAAGTGACCACAAAAGAAGGATGTCTGCAAAGAAACTATTCAAGCAAGTCTACACACATTTAGATCAATATTGTAATTAGATTTCCTTCTCCCTAAAGACTCTCCAATGATCATCAACAAATTGGCTTGTTTCATGTTTACAGACTGCAAATTAGTAACTGAGATCAATCAACATCAGCTACAACCTGTTGGGGAGAAACCTCCTGCCACATTAGATTTCACATCTTTCACTTGCTAAAATTTTTAGTGCTGTTTATTCTCAGGGATCTGCATCTCATATTGTGGGTTAGGGTTTCAAAGGACACCTGCCAATCAAGAGAGCCCTATTTGGGATGGCAAAGTAACACAGCCCCACACATGGCAACGCTCAAAAGAATCATTTCAACTTACCAGGTTGGAAAACGTCAGCATGCCATCATCCTGAGTGAGGAGGTTGGACCGGAACACCCCTCCACTGAGAGACAAGAGAACTCCAGCAAGAGCCTGGTCATCCTCTGATTTGATCTGTTTTTGAAAAAGACAGTAATTTTAAGTGTAAATGAGGGCTTCATTATGGAGAAAGGTTCAGTTGAAAAGCCCCTTGCAGAGTGCACAGGTGGCCTGGCTCTGAGCACTCAGCTGTGAGCAGAGCTAACCACATCTGTACTGCCCCTCCTCCAGACCACAGGGCTGCAGAACCCTCTGCTCCTAAGCCCTGGGCAGTCACAGCCCATGGCACACCATGTGCCACCACAGCAGCCATTCTCTATGACTCCATAAAACACACAGGGAAGCCAGAACAAAGCATCCCAAAGACTGGAACCAGGCACTAGCTGGACCAGACTACACCTACACATTGAGTGATAAAACTCATTAAAACAGGATGGTCCAACTCTACAAAAACAAATAAACCAGTCTTCTGGACTGCAGGCTCTAACTTTCACTATATAAATCTTGCAAAGTATCTTCTGCATGGCAAGTCATTGTTTTACAACTGAGCTCATCCACTGAGATTTGTCTCCTCATGACAAAAATTATTATCCAAAGAGTAATAAATTATCCCCAAATCCCACAACCATTTGTCTTTGGAAGACATGGATTAACTTTTTGCCTGGCCAGCTCCAAGCGCACACACTATTCAATTAGAACCCAAAATGTTTAGAATATTACCTCAAATGTCACCCCAGCAAGAGCAAAAGCTTTGAAGTCTCCAACTGTTCCTTCTACTGCAGTCAAAACAAAACCTTCCTTCTGAGCAGTGATTGTGTATTCCAAGTCACTGTGGAGTGGCCCAACACTTCAAATAGAAGGAGAACAGAACTTGTTTTAGAAAAAACATTTGGATATCACATACACATTGCCAAGTAACCACTGCATTTTAACTAAAGAATCCAAAGGTTCAAAAAAAATCTGTTCATTACCTGTAAGTGCCTTTGTCATTGGTGAAAACTGTGATAAGTGCAGAAGTTGCTCCCTTCTCACTAATGACAATCTCAACACCTTCCAATTCAGGATGAATTCGGCCTTCCAGAAATAAGCCTGCTTTTCCATGAATCTCTATCAGCTTCCCAGGACAACTCTCTTGGTCATTGTAAAAAGGATTTAAGACAAAGGTCAAAAATACACTTGACACTCTGGCTAACAACAGGAGTTTAACTACTTCCAACATGATCATCTGGTGGCCTTTTACCTTAGAACAAGACATAAATCCACACAATTTCATGGCATCTCAAAACATCTTACAACACCTGAACAGTACCCAAAGGAGTAACTACATCTCAAAGCTATAACCACGTCCCCAAGAGAATCTTACAGATTTCTGAACTGGTGGAAAGTCTCAGTGACTTACATACACTGCAGCCACATGAAGACAATAGTAATGACACTTCCTCCTAGCCAGATTATGCTTAGCTTTGACCACATTTTTTGAGTATAAGTTCAGGTCAGCATACGTCATGTTAAATGACATTAAGCAAAATTTTATTTCCCTCCCTCAAATGCATTCAGAACATGCAAACAGAGTCACATGAAAAGAGGCACTCAACATTTCCTAGTGATTTCAAACAAAATAAGTTCACTTAAGAACCTGAGGACTAGATGGACACTAACCTAACAAGCAGCATTAATAACTGATGATAACCCTGACAATTTTGAAGTTTATATTTTATTCCTGTAATCTAAAAAAAAAAAAAAAGAAAAAAAGAAAAAAAAAAAAAGAAAACCCCAAACTTTTCACTGTAGGTGACAGTACTATGAACAATTCTGAGAATCCGGTGTAATATATACCCAGAAACCTGGCCTTCCTCTTGTACCAGGTGGTTTTTTAGCACTTAAAGACGAGTACTCTGCTGATAAAAACTGTACTTTCATCCTCTATCAAATAACTTTCAAATTCCAGAATTAAACCGGCCCAAAGAAACAGCTGCAACTGAAACTTCCCTAACATTACTTTTCAAGTTATTCATATGTTTATCTACACAGATACGCTTCAACCATAAAAATCTAATCCTTTCAAACAATAAATTATTTATATTTACCTCCACTAACAACTGCTTCCACATAAGGTGGATAGAAGAGCAGCTCTTTTGATGATGGTGTTACAGTAATTTTCTCTCCAGACCTGTAAAACACAAATAAGATATAATTAGAAGAAAATTGAATTAGCAGCTCTCATGTACAGCAGAGTGCGAGAAAGCATCGAAATACTCCAAAAAAAAAAAGTACCAACCACAACCTAAGCAAAATTCTTACAATGTGGTACTAAGTTTCCTTGTAGCTCAGAGTCACCAAAGGCACCCAGCCAGCAGCTCTGTCCTACCTGGGATTGTATCACTATTCTGTTTGACAGAAATACCACACCAATAGTACAAAGAACGCATCTTGTCTATTAGAGCAGAGTATTACCTTGCCCAGTATGAAAATTCATATAAGAATGGTCCTTGGAGTTCCTCCACCATTTCTTGCACTGGTGGCTTTGTTCCTTCCTCCTCCTGACCCTTCTTTTCTCTCTCTTGCTGGCGGCTCTTGATTTCTGCCAGCTGCTGCTCCCTACGGAGCTCCTGAGCAGATTTCAGGGGCCCTAAAACTAAGGCAGGTTCACTGTCAATGGATGACCTGAAAATATGGAGAAAAAACAAAATCATCTCCTTCCATATGGAGAAATAAGAGATTCTTGTATCTGTTAATTACTGCCTTTACACCAATGCAGACAAATCCCAGGATATTTTTCAAACCCACCCCTCTTTAACTGCTCTGTTTATTCTAGTAAGAGCACAGAAGTGATAAATTTTTAGGCAAAAGGATCAGTTTGCAAGAGCACCTTTAACAAAGACCTGAACTAAAAGAGAAAGGCTGGAATGATAACCTGAGGCCAAGCTTAATACAGAAAGGACGAATTGTACAGAATAAATTAAAAGACTGCTAAGCTTGGGTTTTTTTTCCAAACTAGGAATTTTTGTCTCAGAACCTACCTCTCAGAAGCAGAGAATACAAGGAGAAAATAACTTCTATCTCAAGTATACTTCCAAGAGCCAGAAACTCCCAGGAAAAGCTGAGTTCTCACCTATCTGCTATATACATTTGAACTGCCTAGCTATCTCATCACTGTCCACTTAACAGATTGTTAGATAAATTCAACCAAGTTCTTACAATCAGCTCAGAACAATGCGTTTTGTTTCACTCTGCCTGATCTTGCATCCTCTCTTTTCTACCATTTCCTTTGTATCTTATCATCTCTTCTCCAACAGCCTGAATTCTCAGTGAGGACTAAACTGAAATGATCACAATCACTTTTCCTACAGCCACTTTAGATTATCAGGATATTTCTGGCTTCTGCTTCAGTCTTCACCTATATTCCAGTTTGTCTTTTTAAGAGATTTAGCTACTATTGCTCTACCACACTAAGTTTCACCAAGGCTTTATATTCTTTCTCTGCAGTCCAGAGACTGCACAGAAACATGCAATTTTTAATTTTTGCCTGAAAGCCTATTAAAAATTTGTACAGGCACACACAATCTCAAGATACTCATAATAAATTACTAGTCTTATTTTGAAAACATACCAAGCCATCATCAAAAACTGGTGAAGATCAGCTTTGCTTTTGGTTGACTGAAGGTTAATTGGTTACAGCCATGGATCTGGTACACAGACTTACAAAAACAACTGGCTTGCTTTAAACAGAGCTGTTCCCTTTATGTTGCTGGCACTTCACAAATTGGACTTCACCTGAGAAGCTTGAGGCAGGATTGATCAGAGATATCTGTGGCAACTAAGCTGCCTTCAAAGCACTAGCCAAAAGTCCCCAAAAACTCAACAAGCTGAGAAGGTTGGTACAATATTCATTTCCTCATTTGTTCTTAAAATCCTAATGGCTCTCTGCTGTCTCAGTGTCTCCTTTCCAGCTGCTGGAGTTGCCCATAAGGCAACTAGGGCCATTAATCTTGGAAAACTTGAAGCAATGCTCTACAGGTAATGTTCTCTGAATAGATGTTTTCTGCACTCAAAAAAGTTTGAGAACCCGTATTCTAGGACAAGTAGACACCAGCAGAGTATCAACAAAACACTCATCATTATCAGACACCTTCAGGCAGCTTTGGCACCTCGTACAATGAGTGCTCCCTAGTGAGCTGTCTGTTCAGCTAAACATAAATTGGTGCATAAGTGTGTAATCATTCTGCATGCTTTTCCTTTTATAACCATCCTCACACCAGCTACAATGCTCTAAAGCAGCAGTTTCTCATTCTGAGGAAAGAAAAAAGGGGAAAAATAGATGCCAGTACCTTAAAGAGGTCAAACCTCAGCTAAAACAATACTCTGAATTCTGAAACATCAGTTCATTAAAGTATACAAAAACTCAGAAAATCATTCCTTTTTACCAAGATACAAAAGTAGGGAAGGGAAATGTTGAAATGATGAGAAAATGCTCAAAATGAGACTGGATTTCTCTGTCTCCAAAGAACTCAAAGCACATCTTAGCATTAAAAACCTCTTGCAGCCAAGGCCAGAATGCCATCCCCTTAGAAAACAGACACAACAGCACTAAAACTGGAGTAAAGCTTTTTGAGAGAAATGTCTTTTTCTTCCACTTTTTATGGCCCCATTATTTCTTTGTCCTTACTTAATGGTAACAGTCACATCCATCAGTTTATCAGTTACAATCGTGCCAAGGACATGGTGGCGAACTGCAGTGAGCATCAGGATACTGGGAGAGGACCTGCAAATCAAAGGAACAAAGACATCAATTCAAGGTCCCCTTCCCAAATAAGCAAATCTTATTTAGCAGAGTCTGTGCTCTCACTCCTGAGATTGAAATGTTTTATAAAAGATGATACAGAAATTACACAGCAAAGCTGTACTGCTGGGATGATCATCTGTTGGAAAGGGAACATTTCCCAACTCAAGCCCCAGAGCAATTCCTTCCTTTGTGCCTTCTGCTTCCTCTCAAGCTAAAGCTGACTTGATTGAGATTTCATAGGTCGAAATGCCATTAAACACATCACCAGACCATAATCTACAAATAACTAATTAAACTTGCCTGACCAAGGTAGATCAACACTACTTACTTGTGATAAGGGTGAACATTTATTCAGCTTGCAAAAAAATGGAGTGAGCAGAATCAAATCACCAGAGGGTCATGGCACCAGTGACATGCAGTAGTGGTGAGTGCCTCTTAGTAATATTACTATCCTACCTTTTGCCTTTCAGCTTTCAGAAGTGATCAACAATTTTCACTGAAATAACTCTTCCATTACAAAGCAAACCCAACACTAACCAGACAGAAAGCTGACAAAAAAACCTATCTAAAGTAACTAAAGCATCTTTAAACCCTATAATTAGTTGATTTTTATTACTTTTAAGATAAAAAGGCCAAGAGAACACATGTGATACACTTTGACAGAGCTTCCCTCTACACCTCCTGTCCTGATGAAAGCAAGCAGAAGAGAGCTTTATGGAAAATCACACTGGTAGGTGCAAGGTGAGGAACAGTCAAATTCTTACGTGTCGTAGGTGTAATACTCATGTTCAAACTGGTGGCAGGAGCGTGGGGTCACTTCATACACACCTACAAAGCAAGGCAGAGAACAACCCACTGAAAAATTCAAGCTGGCTGAATTCTCACGATCACATGAGAGCAGAAGTATAGAAACAAGTACAAAATTTGACTATGTATCTGCTGCCTTTCACACAGACACTCTCTAATGGGTCTGACAAATAGAAACTATATGAATGAGATTATTTTAATGTGACCTTCATTCATCAAAGATAAAAATACTTCTGTCACCAAGAAAAGAAAAATAGCAACATTTTATTTCTAGAATCTAGATTTGGTGAATAATAGCAGAAGAAATGGAGAATTCTGAAAACTTGGAACAGATCATTTATATACAGATGTAATTAAAACAATGCCTTTCAGAAACCACAACAGGGTTTTTTGGGGGGTTTTTTGTGGTTTTTTAGTTCACAGCAGTATTAGCTAACTGGTTATTTTTCATTTTTAAACTAATATTTTAAAGCTGTTACCTGGCTTTGAAAGACAGAATCTATTAACTCCTTTGGACAGATTATAAACACCAACATTCTCTGGTCCATTTCCATCCTGATAAAATTCCTGTGAAACCACAGCACAATTCACTATTAGCAACTACCAAAATGAAAACAGTATTTGCCTGAAGATACATCAATGCATTCTCTTTTGTAACACCTAACAACACAAGACCATTCTACCAAACTTAAAAGATAAATCTTGAAGCACTCTACGTATCAATGTTCCCATGCTCTGTGACCCTCCAGAGACAGAAAGCCTTAATTCCAAGCATAATCCAACCTGCCTTCACAAGGTCATGAAAAACATACAAGAACATTTATTTCTTACATACCAGTGTGATTGCATGAGAAAGAGAACACCTCAGCATATATCCAGTCTGCCTGAATTCTACGCCTGACTCATCTTCCTCCAAGATTTCCAATTCCAAAGATTTATTCTTCCAGCACCAGTCTTCATGTACAATGCTTACTAAAATATATACAACACAAAGCATTTTAGTAATGTAAAACTGAGTAAATAAGGGCAGATTTTGTGATACATAAAGTTTGTGTCTCTCTAGCTTCCCTGACAATAATCTTCAAAGATAAATACACAATAATGCCTGCAATAACAGACCTGGCTCATAGCACTGCAGCATCACTAGGAACCCAACACACTTATCAGGAAAGCTGTGCTGTGAAAAGGAATAACAAACCTGGCCACCCTGGAAGGCTCCTCAATGGGTACTACCACTGTGACAAGCAAGGCAGCCTAAGGATATCACAACCTAACCCAAATTTAACCTGGTGGAAAGATGTTCCCACTCCTCTATAAAGAGTGCAATCTATATACTCCTTCTACACCTTTCCCTGGAAAATAATTTATTTTCACAGTCCAAGGCAGGCTGGCAAAAATACATATTGCCCTTAGGAGCAGCACTCTGGAAGCAGAACTAGAGTGTGTCCCTGTTCTTAGGCTCAGGATAAAGTCCACTTCCCCCACACCAGCCACGCAGACCCTTAAATTCAGGGGAGCAGTAACCTTTGGGCCGACACTGGGTTAAACATCCAACATTAAGAAAACATGATGCACTGTTGTAAAGTATTTTTTCCAGATTCTCTCAAGCTTCACAGCTGTGTTCAGCATACTGCAAAAGGTGTCCATGATAAAAGAAGTACTCAGATTAGGTCACAAATTGAGCAAACCAGGCTGCCCCCGGCAGTTCCCCTGCTCCTACCTTTGTACTTGCCCGGGAGCACCCCCTCGAAGGTGAAGGGCACCGAGTCCCTGCTCCCAGCCAGCTGCAGGCTGCGCTTCTCCCCCTGCCGGCTCAAGGACTGCAGTGTCACCATCAGGTCACCGCATGCGTCTGCGGGGAAACATAGCACATGAGGCTGCACCCAAAACCCTGCCAGACACACCTCAGGGGTACTAACACAGAAATGCTTACTGCCTCCCAGCAGAGGGCGTTTCCATTTAGAACTTGTTTATTAGGCACATGTTTACCAGTGGTTTTTTGAATTCTGCAGGGTTTTGAGACTGTTAATCATACTCTTTTAATGGCAGGAAAAAACCTGAGATCAACATTAAATCCTTGGGTTCACCTCACTCTGTAGAAACTTAAGAGCCCAGTAAACACCTGCGTGACAGAAGACAAAGTGCAGGGAGGATTCAGAGAGGAAAAACTAAGGGTTAAAATGACAAAAATCAAGCTCCAATCATCATCTGCTAAAATCAGTGGGTAATCAAGGAAAATAGCAGGAGATGGGAACCTTAGACTAAAATAAAGACAAAAAGCTTTTGAAAGAGAACAGAGGTTGAATGCTTCTTCCAGCAGCTTGAGCACCTATCCTAGAGTTTTTACATGCACTGCTTTTTTCCCTTTTTTTTTTGTAAACTTCTTTTCCACCTCCAGTACTTGTCTGATTGACGTAGCAGTCAGGACCATTTTCTTCTAGAACCCATACATCTTCCAAGGAAGGAAGACTTGCTTATCTCTAGCAAGTATTAAAAGTAAGTACATAACTTTACTCCAAACTTTGTTAAGGTACCTTACTAGGCCACAGCATCTCCCAAGAAGAGTTTCTTTTTCCATGTGCTGATGGGACTAACCACAGAAAGTGTCTTGATGTCAACAACACTCACACATGCAATGCTGAAGTTCTACCCATGCCATTGCCATTTCACTTTCACTATGGACTTACCTAAACAAGAGATCTTCCCTGAGACAGATGCCAAAAACTGAGAGAAGGTCACATCCATCACTGGTCTGTCAGTAACAGTGACAGGGAACATTTTGGGTTTCAAAGCCAACCCTGCTCTGGTCTCAGACTCTGGAATAATTACCTGTAGAGCATATGACATCAAGGCATCACCACCTTTCACATACCAGTCCAAAAACACCCACTCTGCTGTCTTCAATGCATTTATCAGAAATTAAAAAATGGAAATCTACTGTAAATCCCAGGCAAAGCAAAACCAGCCTCTCCAACATGCTTTCCAAAATTTCAAAACTTCTAAAACACCATGAAAGTCCCACAGTGAAGATATGAAAGGTCATTCTTACCTGAACGTTGTATGTACCCGACTTTGCCTTAAAACAAAATGCTCCATGAGGGTCAGTTTCTGTTGTAGCCAGTGATGCTTTGTCTTTGTCTTCAGGTACCATGGTTACCTTGTATTTACTCATCTGTTTGACTGTGTCAGGGAATCGAGTAATTGAGATGCGGCCACACACACTAAACCTGTTAAATAAAAGCCAGTCACCAGAACAAATACCTTGATTAGACAGGGATCATAGAAAACTTTTTTTTAGAATGTCCTTAAAAAGTAAACCTCACTATGTTGAGGCAGTAAGACCTGAATTGGACAGGATTTCTCCTGAAAGAGAGATTTGCAAGCAACTTGCTTCACTCTTCCCTGCCATCAACCACAAACAATGGAATTAGGACTTTCTCCCCTCAGGTTTTAAATATTGTCAAAAAGCTCAAATATGATGGGTAATCCACTGAAACATGACCTTGGTACACCTACACTTGTGAAAGCACAAGACAAGATGACAAATCAGAAGCTGGAAAGTTTTGCTTATTGCCTTCAACAGCACATATTTAGTTACTGAATAAATTGTACCCCATCATTAAGCAGCACATGGATTTTTTTAATTGGCTGGCTATGTCTATGGGAGGTGACTGCTGTTTGACTCTGTAAATTCCAAGTTTTTGCTTCTCCATAACATTGTCACTATTTCCTTCTCTGAAGTCCTGGACTCAGAACTATGGCCTTTTCATCTTCCCTCAGCTCACTCTGTATCTCCCAGCACTGCACAGCCTTATGATCACAGTCACGGCATCAAACAACAAAAAGACAATTTAGGTAAAGCAACAATGACCTTGAGAGTGAGCAGCAAAATGCAGAGGTTTGGTACAACACTGCACCAGCCAGCTGTGTGACTCCAGATACCCTCCTTCTGCAAGACTGAAATGGCAGAAAGCATCTCTGTTGCTTTCTTTGTTCACATACCATTCTAAAATTCTTAATTTACCCACGCCTTAGTGTCTTCATTTGCAAAGGAAATCGCATTAAGAGGATGCTCTAAACTTTAACTGTTATTGAGCAAAATACTGTGAGCAAAACATGCACTTGTACTGCCTGCCCTTGAATTTCTTCAGCAACATCTAGCTCCTGATGGTACTACAAGTCTGGGCATGGCATGGGAAAGGATGACCCACCTTCACAGCCTCATCCACACAACAAATTGCATTTTCCTCCTGACACCAGTCCTTACCCTGTTGCAATGATGTTTGACAGCTGAGGTGTATTTGGTGCAATCTTCACAGTAATAGTATCAAAGAACAGGTGTTCTTTCCTGGCATGAATTGTGTATGTACCTGTTGTTATGTTCTCAAGGCGGAAGGAGCCATCAGCTTTTGTCTTCACTGTAACAAACAACAAGAGTTATAAAACAGTGTATGTTAACCTTATGTATCAACAGAGGGCATGCACTGCTTTAGGCTATTTTTAATTCATATTACACAACAAACAGTTTTATGCTTTTTTACTAGATGAACCTTCATTTCTGTATTTCAAAGTACAATCTGGCATATGGTTGAAAGCAATTAAATTTTCAATTGCCAAACAAATGAACATTCAATGCTCTCATCTAAACCAGAAAATGCAAAATTTAGCAACTGCATGAAATCCACTTCAATATTTCAAAAAAATTTCAACAAAAGCAGTGTATTATCCTGAAGGGTTAATTCCACATCATACACTAGTCCTGTACTTGAGTATAATAAAGGCTTTCCTGTAGCAACAAAGATCAAGAGCACTGCACACCTTTAATCTGATTGTTCAGAGTCACAGTGGCATCAGCAACTCCTTCTCCTTCAGGACCATTCAACACCCTGCCTGTGACAGAGAAACCCATCACATGGAAAACAGGCTGAAATGGGAAAAAATTAACATCAGTCTTTACTCAAGAAATGCAAACATGCACCTACAGCAATCAACACTGTTTTCTCTCCACACACATATAAAGGAAACTTATTTACAGCTCTAGGAAAAAAAAATGTACCAGGATAATCACAGTGAAAGTACAAACTGATCTCCAGGCATACTGTTCCCCTAAGTATAAAACACACATTCCCAATTTATCTGCACTGGTAAGCTCAGAGGGCTGCAGTCACAGATCATAATGCACTCTGCAAAGCACTCTGCAAACCAGAAAAACCTACAGGCCCTTCTCCAGAGATGTGACAATCTCAACAAGGAAACATAAGCAACCTGGAAGATTATTGCCTGTTTGCAACATGGACATGAAAGTGAACATAGCAGACAGCTTTGCCCTACTTTGTTTCTTCCTAGTAAAAGGGACGAAAGTATAGAAACACAGCATGGTACTAGAAACTGTCTCCTACCTGCTGTGCATAAACAAGTGTCTTCAACGTCTTACAAAGCAGTTTTCCACAATACAGCTGCTTTCTACTAAAACCAGTTAGGCTTTTATAGGATTGAATGATTATTCCCTCTGCAGGCCTTACCTCGATCTGTAAACTGTCATGCTCTACAAGAAAGTCCAATCTAGATGGAGCAACATCAAAGGTGATTCTCTCTCCCCTGTAGAATGGTATCTGAAAGAAGACACATGGCTTTGAGTCCTAAGCTGTGATGACAGAATTGTTTTCCTCTACCATTTTCCACGTTCTTCATCAGACACCTCTACCAAGGGTCAACTGAGCTGCAAACCTCCTGGAAAAAGTCGCTCAGAGGCATGGAGACACAAATATGGGCAATATTTCAAGACTGATGGAAACCATTAAATTATCAGAGAAGATGGAAAAGTAACCCCCTAGTCGGAATACAGCATAGTTGATTTTGCAAGAGCTTACAGATAGGAGACTGTGTGATTGCTAGAAGGATTAAAAGAGTGACATTTATAGAGCACAAAGACTGAGAACACAGGATCATCACTCCGGGCAAACATGCTCCCAACACCATCCAGATATAAGAAAGAGAATGGGGAAAGAAAGGATACAGCTTAAGGAGAGGAGGTGGCAATAGCACACTCTGGTTTAGAAAATGAGAGTCAACAACCTACTGAATAGACAAGCAATGAATTTCTAGTCACTTACCACAGTGTATTTCCCACTTGGCAGAGAAAGAAAGCTGAAAGATCCATCTTCCTTTGATACAACATTGCACAAATAGGGTAAAGACTCATCTCTTGATTTGAACCCATCCACAGGAGAAATATTGCAGCCCACAATGTCCTGTAGTAATAAATGCAATAAACCTTTTTGCTTCAAAGAAGAACACAGAAAGTAATTGTTTGGGGGTGAGGGGAGGAGGAAGGACACAGGAGGGTTCAAAAAACTCAACTATGAATGAGTGATGGAAAATATAAAACCATTTTAGAGGCAAATTTTGATGACATGGCTTAAAATTCACGTATACGTAAAAGAGGAAAAAACAGCAGATAATCAGCTTTATGGTAACAAGGACAGAACACTGGGAAATTCAACATCCCCAAAACTCCACCGTGTGTCTTAACTGACTTCAGTTCAGTGGACAGGGTTAACATTGCAGAACAGAGCTCAGGTCTACATGACCAAATGCTTCACACTCTTTTCTTAACACACTTGTAAGGTGGCTGTTGAACCATAGAAAAAGAAAAAGAAGCTGTTGAACTTTGTCTTCCCATCAAAAGGGCAAAGAGTAATTAAGACATCATGCTGAAGACAAATTACAGCTACTGTACAATAAATTATGAAATAATTTCACGGAGGTCACGTTGAGGTTCCCTTGTAATTACAAGGAAAAAAAAAAGAAATCACGCAGAAGAACCAAATGCAAAAATAGAGTTTAAGGGACTGTACAAGGCAGTCAAGGACAGATGAGTATCAGGGCAGTATGATTCTAAAAACTATTTGGTTCTTTTTATTTATAGCCATACTTGTATTGAAAAGGTACAGATCAACCATTACCTCTTTAGAGACTGAAGAAGAAAAAAGGAGAAACATGACCCCTTTCATGGGTTCTCCATCGCTCCTCACAGACCCAGAGACGTTGTAGCCTGCAACAATCAGTGGGCTGGCAGCATAAGCATTGGAACTTGTCACCCGCACCACTGTCTTTGACTGAAATACAGAAACAAACATTTTCATCAAAAGAAGGCATCACCTATTTACAGCACCTAAAGAACAATCAGAGACACATTCAACAACAGGAACAGAAGCTAGAGCAAGAGAACTCACAGAGGGTCCCCAGGCTACCTAAGACACTAAAGCAAAGATATCTTCTAAATCAGTATTTTTCCTTCTTCACTGATTGAGGAAATGGTCAGGATATCAGAGCTCCTCAAATAACAAGTCTGGGAGGAAAGGATTTGAGCTACAATATTCTTACAAAATGTACAGGATCAGAAGATGGAAAGTAAAAGCTCCTTTGCCAGTCCCTCCCTGGCTGGTTTCACTATCTCCAAACTGGGTCTGTACAAGGAGGTTTCTTGACTACCTGAATTAGACATAGAAAAACTCCAGTAACCCTGACCACCCACAAAGCCCCTTCCTCACACTAACTGATCCAGACAAGGTCTAGCAGATCCATCCTCTCTAAACAGGCAAACCAGAACTTCTGTAGGTTCTAACCTCTTTTAACATCCAGGTAGGATGTGATGCAAAGATTTCATATTCGCCAGGAAGCACTTTAAAGAAAGCAAACCTGCAAGGCAAGAAAGGGATTATGCCTCTTCAGAAAAAGCCACAAACACCTGTTCACAGTAGAACAATTCAGACTCTATTCACATATTAGAAAAAAACATTCAGTATGGCAGAATTGAAAGGATCTTGTGCAAATGAACAGATGAATTAAGTATGCACCACCCACACTCACTTTCCTCCAGGTTGTGTCATCGTTGCTTGTATGTTTATGTCACTGCCAGCATTTCTCAGTACAACCTGAACTCCAGCAGGACCTAATGTCTGACCTTTGCTGAGAACCTGTCAAAATAAAAAGAAACTTAAGTATAAATGAATGAAAATAACATGTAGAGCTGAATTTGAATGTTTTTATGAAGGTGGAATAAATAAAGATAAAGGAGTCTAACCTTTCCGTTCACAGAAAATCCTGTGAACACAAAGTTAATATCACCTCCCTTTGTGCAGATGTCATTAATGCCATCCACATGGATGTCTACACTGGTTGGTTCTGGAAGAGAAGAACAAAGAAACATCATGATAGCTAGTGAGAGAGCAACTACAAACTCTGCTTCAGCTTTACACAACTGTCACAGGAATGTATTAATTCAAGCATGGCAAGTGCTGCTCTGGAAGCCTTTCTTCAGCAAAGCTAAAGCATCCCCAAATCCTGATGCAGAAAACCCTCCTTCCCTCTTCCTGCTGTAGCCATTTTTGTCAAAACCCCACATTCTTTCTAATTAGTTCAAGGGTTACTTTGCCAATGTATACCACCCAGCTTTACTTTCCCCTGGTACAGTAAGCACACTTCAGTTATTAAACCATGCAGTATGGTTTATAGGTTTGGAAAAGTGCTCCATTTTCCCTGCCAGCTGCAAGTTAGAGATAAGTTCCACACTGCACGTACAATGTCTATTTTAAGAAGACATACAAGCACTTACCAAAACTCCATCCTAGGGGAGGCTCAATTCTAAGAATGAAATCCCCCTAAAAAATAAAAAGCAGTAACTGCCTTCATTGATCTAAATTCAATATAGCTAAAGGATGAAAAAGAAAGTCAGAGCACAAGCATCATGCTGCAGAGAAGAACACAAGACTAGAGTGCACCATTCTCCTGTCCTCCTGCTTATGATACTCTGTTCAAAGAAGCAGCCTTATCTACCTAGGCAGGCTAGGATCCTGGGCTCACATCCAGCCAAGAGCAGAAATTATCACCATGTTTAACCTGCTTCCAGCACAAACCTGGCTCATAGGCAAGCAGCTCAGTGCTAGAAAGGGTTCAAATCTACCTCCACCTGCCCCAATAGATGGGCTTTAAATAAGGCTTTGATACTTCCACTGGATTGTACTCAACCATTCTGCCCAAACATGGGATAACAAAATTCCAATCCTTTTAAAAGCACCACATGTATTCTGCAATATATTTTGAAGTTCATGCCTGGAAAGGCCTAAGAATGAAATCACTATGATCAGAAAGCATGTTACATTCTTAGATTGCAAAGGGAAGGAATTATTTGGTGGCTGGACTAGATGACCTTTAAAGGTGCCTTCCAACCCAAACCATTTTGTGTTTCTACTTCTGAACCCTAAGTTAACTAGCTCCTTAAAAGAGCAAAACATCTTGACCATCTAAGGGTAGCTTGTAGTCAATTCAATTTGAATGTAAATACTTTTTCAGACTAAGTAGACATCAAATTACTGATACATTTTGAGCTTCCTTGATCATTATTTTCTTAAAACATTTTTAATATCTGCAATTAACCATTTTTTTGAATTTTCAATTCAGTCATACCAAAACACCTTCTCATATATATTTATTTCCATTTTACCTATTGAGGTAAAAAATCTGAAAGCTGTATCTGTACTCTGTAGGAGCCTGTACTTTTTTGCACAGCTACAGCACACAGCTGCTGGCAGGAATTCAGGCTCCCAGTGCTGCAGTCATTCCAATAAACAGCACAAATGCAACACTGCAGATACAGCTAGCTGGCTTTTCTCTTAACAATTAGGATTAGCATTAGGAAATGAACATGTTTTGTAATGTTGCATTACAAAAAGAAACAGTTGAAATTTTGATCCAAACCAAACTAAATGGTGTCCTGATTCAAATGTTTCATGGGTGGGCGCTGCTCTGAGATTTAATCTGCCGGCAGATCGAGGCGGAGGCAGCTGCTGCCTCCAGCACGGAGGGGACAGCGCAGGTGTATGTGTCTTACCTTGTCATAGAGGGGAATCATGAAATACCCATTGTTCGGAGCACAGTCTGTCTGGTATTTCAGAGTACCATGTTTCGTATATAACTTAATCTACAAGAAGCAAACAGAACAGACACAAAGATATTTTAAAAAGGCGAGGAGCGCTGGAACCAGTGCTGTCACACAGGAGCAGCAGCCGTGCCAGGAGGCAGCAGGACACGGTTTATGGCCGGCAAGCTGCAGAGTGCCAGGGTGAACAAGAGCGGCAGTTCCACCGCCACCTGTGACCGCGGCCCGGGCGGCAGCGCTCGGCACGCCCGGCAGGCAGCCGGGGCCGGCGGCGCCCACCTCGATCAGGGAGTAGTTAATCTCCACGTCGGACTTGACGAAACCGCCGCAGCCCACGACGATGTCCTCGGAACCCCGCACCAGGGCACAGCACAGCGCGCCGAGCAGCGCGGCCGCCGCCCGGAGCCTCATCCCCCCCACCGCCGCCACGGCCCGCAGCCAGCGCTGCCGGAAGAGCCGCGCCGCGCCAGCGCCTCCTGCCGGCCCGGAGGGCTCCGGGCGCGGCCGGGGACGCCCCGAGCCCGGCCCTGCCCTACCCCAGATCCTGCCCTGCCCGAGCCCTGCCCTGCCCTAGCCCCAGATCCTGCCCTCCCAGATCCCCGCCCTGCCCCGAGCCCGGACCCTGCCCACCCCATATCCGGCGCCTGCCTACCCCAGATCCCGCCCTGCCCCTAACGGACCCCGCCCTGCCCCAGATCCCGCCCGGCCCCGACCCGCCCTGCCCCATATCCCGCCCTGCCCCATATCCCGCTCTGCCCCATATCCCGGCCCTGCCCCATATCCTGGCCCTGCCCCGAGCCCGGCCCTGCCCTACCCCAGATCCCGCCCTGCCCCGAGCCCGGCCCTGCCCCATATCCCGGCCCGGCCCGGCCCCATATCCCGGCCCTAGCCCAGATCCCGGCCCCACATCCCGGCCCTGCCTCATATCCCGGCCCTGCCTCATATCCCGGCCCTGCCCCACATCCCGGCCCTGCCCCAAATCCCGGCCCGGCCCCATATCCCGGCCCTACCCCACATCCCGGCCCTACCCCATATCCCGGCCCTGCCCCATCCCATCCTGGTGATGCCTTCAGCCGGGGTTATCCATCCCCAGCTGCACCTTCACGCCCTCATAGGTGTAGCTGGTGCCAGGTCACTTCGACAAAAGGGGTTGTTGTCTTAAGCGTGTATGTTCTCACCTTTTGTGAACATAACCCAGGTCAGATAACTTCTACAACAGAAGTTGCTCGATAAAATAATTTTGTGTTTCAAGCATTGCGTAAAGTTACGTCAGATATAAATACGTAGTTGGAGAATATATCTTAGGTGGGGGTGTTCATGTAAGTATTACTGTATTAAAAAGTATTGGTGCTACCCCCTTGGCGTGCTGAATTTGCGGAAAGAATAAACAATGTCTCTTTTCTATAATACATTCCGTGTCTGTGCTTAGAGCGCTCCTTTAATCGGCGCTACCGGGGGCTTCCCCTCGGAGCTGCTGCTGCCGCCGCCGCGGCTGCGTTCGGACTTTGGCCGGCCAGGCCCGGACGGAGCTCTCCGCAGCCGCTGCCACGCTCGGCAGGATCGGAGCTGTCCCCAGCGGGGAAACGCGGCCGGTCAGCGGGCCGAGGGTGCCGGGCGGAGCGCCCATGGGTGCAGGCACTGCGCTGTGCGGGCCCCGGGTGAGTGAGTGAGCGATGAAAGCCGCAGTGCGGGGTGCGGCGCTGGGGGCAGGCGGCCGCCGCTCCGCCATCTGCGAAGCTGTTCCCCTCAGAGGCTGCTGTGGCGCGGACTTTGCCTCCCCGGGACGAGTGTTCGCCCGAGTCTGTTAGAAATGAGGAGCTTGACTCCGCCAATATATCAAGCAGTAATTCAATTTATTAATTAATATGTAAAATATAAGCAAAGCAGCGCTGGATGCAGAAGAGGGAGCTCTCCCTCTAACTGCGCACTGAATGCTGAGGCCTGCTGGTATTTATATGTATACCTGTAGGCTTTCTCAGCAGTTTCTAATTCCAGTTTTTGTGTCATAATTCTATACTTCAGGCAGCTAGTTCCTTCACGATTTCTATACTCCATTGTGAGCCATTCTTCCCAGGATGCATACTTCAGGATGTAAAATCAAAGATGTTGATAGCTGGTGTCTCTGTAATTTCTATACTCCATTGTGATCCTTTTTTCCCAGAATATACGCTCTGAGATGTGTTTGTCCAGATGTTGAGGTCCAGTTTCTATTTTCTAGGACTCTTACTCTATAATAGTGATGTCTAGCTTCCTTTTTTTTTTTTTTCCCCTAAACAATCAAAAAGTCGATGTCCATCTTCCTTTTTCAGGCTGTTTTCTTCACTGTTTTGTTAGAAATTGTGAGATAGGCTCACTTCCTTCTTTTGTTTAAATCTTTTACACATTCTGAAGCTACAGTTTAAAAAAATCTTTAGTACAAAGCAATATTCTAAAACAGCTTAAGGCTTAATTACAAGAAGAAAGTATTTGTTAAAAGAAAAGCAATATCTAAAGTTATAATTCACACATTCTTACAACTTAAGATCTATAATAGTAAATTGTGTAAAAGATTAATTCAAAGGGCCTTCTTCCATTCTTTGCTTTCTATGTTTATTATAACTCATCTTTATAACTGTCCCTTGACTGTATTCATGTAGTTGCACCAATTTTTTTTATTTACCCAACACAAACTATAACTTTGTATTTCACAAGTTGAATAGACTGTTCAGCTACAGTAGATGTGATGAGCTGTGAGTGAGGATGCAGCCCGGACCCACTACAGCAATACCTTTATAAGGGCTCTGGTGAGTTGGTCAGTCTGGACTCACAGAGATTTCCACCCCCAGCGTTGGTAAACTCCCGGAATAGTTTGCGAGTCATTATCTGCTTCCACTTTCCGTCATGGGATTCCTGTCCCCAGCCTTGTTCTGCATCACATCCTTCACTTTTCACTTCTGCATTGTTTCTGTTTCAGGACTGGAACCACACATGGCATGCAATCATCCCAGAACTGGCCTGGTGCTTCGAGAGCTCCATCATTGCCTGGATCCCTTGCGCCTATCTTTGGATCTGTTTTCCTTTCTACTATTGGTACCTTCGACACAGAAACAAAGGCTACATCAGGATGTCCCACCTCTTCAAAGCCAAAATGGTAAGGGTAAAAGCATAGTGTTTGGTCCCAAAATTATCTCAACTGATGCAGAGCTTAGCTTTCCTAAATTATTGAATCTTCCGTAATGATCCATCTCTGTGGGGTTTTTTTACATTAACTGGCTCAGGTCAGTATAAATCAAGTAAAGTTTTAGGAAGATACGTCATAAGATCTTCTCCCCTGTATTTCCATTTAATTCCCTGACACTTCCCATAACATTCTCTGTCCCAAACCTGATCTTCCACCTCTCCAGTCTTACTGCCCAAGCAGCTTGGATCATTCAGTTTGGTAGATCGTCCCAGCGTTTCAGTTCATTCCAGTGTGTGCTTTCTGTCTTTGCCCCAGGTCCTTGGATTCTTCCTGGTAATATTGTGTTTTTCTAATGTCTTCTTCATGGTGTGGGAGAAAAGCCAAGGAATCCCATGGGCCCCAGCATTCTTCATTAGCCCTGCTGTGATGGGAATCACAATGGTAATTCCTCCCTTGTTTGTCTGCACATGGCCAAGCTTAGCCCTCCTGGGACAGAGCTCGTGTTTTGCATGGTTCTCGCTGTTTCTGAACACAGATTTGGCTGATGGGGAGTAGAAGGCTGGGGATGCACTTTGTGCCTCTCTGCTGAGTGACACATCAGGGGGTTGGAGTTGGGGCACACCCTGTGGGCAGAACACACCTGGCAGGAGCTGAGGTTCCAGCAGAGATTAGAAAGAGTTCTCACAACGAGACAAGATTTCATTTCTAGTAACCACAGTGATTTAACATGGTTTAGAATGAAATGTGATTTCTGTTCAGTAAATAAGTGTCTGTTCTCCCATTCTTTGCATCTTCATAGCCTAAATCCTTCCAGCCTGTTGGCACAATTGTAGTTTTATTACTTGCCTTCTCTGTAGACATTCTTGAGTGCAAAATTGCACATAAAGCTTTTCAGTGTTAGCCTCTTAGGAACAATACTGCAACTCTGAACATCTTGAAATGTTTGGGCAAGAAGAGCTGATTTTTCTCTGTTATATTCATTAATTTGATAACAATGTTTGGCATTCCATTACCAGGTATTTATTTGGACAAATTTGTACTTCTTCTCAGGTCCTTGCTTTGTTCCTTACCCAAGCAGAAAGAATGATGGGCATCCAGTCTTCAGGGGTCCTATTGATTTACTGGCTGCTCTCATTTGTGGCTGCACTTGTGATGTTTAGTTCAAAAGTTCAGCATGGCCTGGAAAGAGTAAGTGACATCTGCACCTTTAATGTGCAGACTACAGTCTCTAAACAACAGGGCTGGTTTTCTCTCATTGATTGCAAGGGGGAGAATCAAGTTCCTCTTTTAAAATAGGTGCTGAGAAAAATGATTCACACCATTTTATATTTGTGGTGGATGTTAGAAGCAGAGGTAGAACATGAGAAGCTCATTCTCTGCTGGTTGAACATGAAGGTTCTTACCTCATTTTCACCAGTATTCTGTTCCTTAGGGCTTCCTGGAAGACCGTTTCCACCATGTTACAACTTTCCTTTATGCTGGCCTGGTGCTAGGAGAACTTGTGTTATTCTGCTTAGTTGATCACCCTCCCTTCTTTGAAATTGACAACAATCCTGTAAGTATAAGGTTGCTTTTCCTAATGCTTTGCTTCATTGCTGAAACAGGATTTTAAATATATGGGGATACAAAGGCACGTGAGTATCTGGGTAATATAAGATGATGCATCATTCTGTAAAACAGCTGACAGTTTTAAAAGCTAACTGGCAGAATTTGGGATAACGGTGTTCTGTCTCTGTAAATTTTTCAAAACTAAAAACGTATCCATACTCATGTTTCTTGTCACTGAAACCAGTGGATAGGGCTTCTGTTGCTTCTTCTAGTGCTGTTCTCCTGTGCTGCAGTATTTGGTGGCATGAATATGGAAAAGCTGTGTACTTAAGAAAATAAATGTCTTTGTGTATGAAGAATTGCATTATTTGTTCTTCCATCTGAGACATTGTGCAAAGTCAATTTCTCCAGAATCTCCCAATCCCATTGAGCCTCCACAGTACACTTACTCTGGTTCAGTGAATGGGGAGGGGGGATAACTCTGATTGCTTTTGCTGGGGAAGCACAGAAGGGAACTATATTCATCTGACACATGCTCTTTTCTATATATAAATATCACACATTTTCTCTCCTATCAGAATCAGTGCCCAGAAGCCAGCAGCTCTTTTCTTTCCAAAATCACATACTGGTGGTTCTCTGGGTAAGAAAACAGAAGATGTGGTTTTGGTGCAATACCAGAAAAAAGCAGCAGCATCAAAGAGCAGAGAGGGTGTAGATGGCAGCCAGTAAGAAATATCTCAGCCCCTGAGTTAGCTTATGGAGTAAGGATTTAAATGATTTCTTTAAATTATTTCTCTTGTGAGGTATTCTCACAAGATCAAATTATAAAAATTTAAGTTACTTTTCCCAAAATAGTTTAAAATGCAAATTTGTGATTCTAGATAATTCCCTTTTGCCTCCCAACTACTCCTCCAGTGCCCTCCCAATCTTGAAATAGATCTCAATCTCAAAAGATCACTATACAGCAACCATAGCCCTCTCTGCCTGCCAAACCTTGCTGTAACAAATGCTTGGAAAGGGGGAAACAGGGGAGGGCATAGGCCCAGTGTGCTGCTGAGCATTCAGAAGTAAAACAATTATATTCCTTAATGTCCACTGTGCTCAGGTCTCATCTGCCTTTCATGGAGTCCAGAGAAAGTTAAACTGAACTTTTTTCTCCACTACCCAAGACTCTCAGTATGGATTAGAAATTAGAGCTGACTTGTGGATCTCCATTGTGCTGACAGAAGATAGCCTAGGGATTCAAAGCAAAACTGCTGTTCCTGAAAATTCATGTTCATTGTGGGATGGGGCAGTCCTGAGCAGTGTTGTGATGTCACTGCCTGTGTGCATTCTGTGGTGCACTGCCTTGATGACCCTGTATTTTGAGAGTGTCACACACTTTCACATGTGCTGTGCTCCCCTGACTGCAGTCTGTGTCCTCTAGGCTGCTCTGGAAAGGCTCTCATCAGGCCTTGGGGGTGGATGACTTGTGGCCAGTGAGGAAACAGGACTCCTCTGAAGAAATTGTTGCCTGGGCAGAAAGAGAGTGGAAGAAGTGTCACAGCAAAACCCAGAAGTGAGTATTTGATCTGGAGAGCACATTGTGGGCTCAGCTGGGCAGTTCTAGATGATCTAAGCAAATATACTCACAGGTACTGGTGTGTGAATCCCTTTGTGCAAAATCTGACTTTAAGTGTTAAAATCTGCTGGAGAACATTCTTCCACTCCTGGAAGCACAGAACTAGCTTTTTGTGAGAGGGGTTAGTTTTTGATGAGTTTTTATACTGGACATGGTATAAGACCCAGTGTGATTTTTTGAAGGTAGAAAATTCCCAAGCTTTCTCCAGTTGTATGTAACTTCCTCATTGTTTCTTCCTTCAGGAAAATGGACTCTGCTACATTTAAAAAGGGTCAGAAAACTGAAACTGGCATAGCAGAAGCTGAAGAGACAGAGGCTCTACTGCAATCAAAGCACAGTCAGAGCAGGCCCTTACTGAGAATGTTTTGGAGCATATTTGGAACTTATTTCCTTCTCAGCACTGTCTGCTTAGTTATCTGTGATGTCTTCTTGTTCTCCA
This sequence comes from Certhia americana, assembly GCA_018697195.1. Classification (NCBI taxonomy): domain Eukaryota; kingdom Metazoa; phylum Chordata; class Aves; order Passeriformes; family Certhiidae; genus Certhia; species Certhia americana. The sequence goes on from CM031870.1 coordinate 8,004,984, forward strand.
CCCCAAAGGTACTGAGGTATGTGCACATTTATAATGGATCTCTGTCACATGTACAAGACTGCTGTGCATGAGCTCAGAGATGTGTATGTCGGCACCCACAAACACAAAAAAAGACCTTCTGAAATTTTCTCTTGCTGATAAAAGGATTTCAGGTGTTATTTGTGCTAAACCCACTGTCAAGTCAGGAGGAAAAGAGACAAAGCCACTGTGTGAAGCTATGGACATTGCTGTGCTCCAGCACTGGGAAGGACAGGATGCACCAAGCCATTTGACAACTTCACTAGAACAGGAGTTATTTGATGGTTCTGTATATCACATCACTTGCCACTTGCTATAGTCTTAAGGCTCCATGTTCCCTGGCTAATAAAGAGCACAGCTGGCTATCCTACACATCTTAAATAGCTTTGTTAATTGATAAAATGCTTTGTGGGTTCAGTTGGTACAACACCAAGCTGCATTACATTGTATTTTCATGGGCAAAATCCTTTCTTACTCATTAAGATTAGGAGAAGTTCTGGAAATGTCCATGACTCCTGTAGATTACAGCTACCACTTTGCATATTTCTGACATATTCATGAAAATTAGGAGCCGTCCTTAACACTGAAAATGAGGTCTGCCTGAGATCAGAGGTTACTTTAAAACCACGAGTGGATATTTCAAAAATCAGGTTATTACATGTTCCAGTTCTTCTGTTATTTACTGATAAACCTCAGCCAGAGAGAATACAGAAAAATCGCTGGTATTTCTGCCAGTTTATTTTTGTGCGTCTGATTACTGTGTGGATTCAGCAAACATTTTGCTCCTTTCTTGCAGCCTTTTCCTGAAGTTCATGGAAGATCAGGCAGCCCCGAGCTGGCTTGGCTATTTCTATGCCTTCAGCATGTTCCTGCTGGGCTGTCTCCAGACTCTGTTTGAGCAACGCTATATGTACATGTGCCATGTTCTGGGGCTGAGGATGAGAACTGCAGTAACAGGCCTTGTGTACAGGAAGGTGAGGCTGAAGCTCCTTTTTTAGCTTCACTTTTTTCCTAGCCCTACCTTAGCAGCAATTATGTACATTGTTCATAGCAGTATCAGGGGAGATGTCATTAGAAACTCGTTTTAGGATGTAGCTGTGCTATATTCATCTCTGAGCAGTACATGGCAGGTACATTTTTCAGAGCTTCCCTATGAAGGAAAAGCCAACAAAAGGAAAGAGCAAAAATCAGCTTGAACTTTTTATGCTGTAGATGATGATTGAGGAAAAAGAGCAAATGCTTCATCTCAAAGTGAAGTCACATGGCCCAGGTAGCAGCATGGTTTCAGTACCTGGAATTTGACATTTTTCTTCCTCTCTTTGTTCTCTATAAGGAAAAGAATGTTGTTTGACTTTTGGACCAAAGCTGTTGTTGGATGATATCTTTTGTTTCTTCTCTGCTCTGTCTAGATCCTGGTTATGTCAAATGCCTCAAGGAAAGCAGCAACCACAGGTGAAATTGTTAATCTGGTATCTGTTGATGTGCAAAAGCTAATGGATCTGATTATCTATTTTAATGGGACCTGGCTGGCTCCTATTCGGATTATCATTTGCTTTGTCTTCTTGTGGCAGGTAATATATGACACTATTTATCAATCTCCTTCTATTCTAAATACCAAAGGAAAAAGGAGATTTCAGAATTCTATTTACTGGTTTGAATTACATGAAATTGCCATATTTTTCTTAGCTCTGTAGCATGGTGCATTCACTTTTCTTTCTGAAAGATATTTTTATTGATATAGAATCCTTGTCTGATCCTTCAGTTCATCTTCTCACCTGTGTATTCAGCATTCAGTCCCTTTTAGGAGACTGTGAGTATTGGTTATTGTGAGCTGACTGGTAAACTTCTGCTTCAGATTTTCCTGTCACCTCTCTTCACAACCAAAAGGTGGTGGTCCAGTGTAGGCTGAAAGTCCAGTTCCAGCTCCTTGGCATAGTCCCAGAACATAATGGGGAAGGGTCTGAAATAGCAACTTGACATACATTATCCTGAAGCCTGATTATCAAAACATCAGTGAAACAGCTTGAAGTAAAGTTACATGCCATTCAGAAAGAGTACTGGATACTTAGAATTTCATAGGTATCAAGGAGTTTAGCAAGTAGAGAGCAAAACCTGAGTTATAAGTAATGGATGGTAATCTAAAAGATCCATTTTTAATCAGCAGTACACAGCCCTGTTGTTTAGTCCCTGTTTTTGGCCAATGGAAGTATGAGCAGTATAGAGACAGGTGATTCACAGATTTCCAGAGGCCTTTGAGGCCTTCCTGTACTACCCAGGATGGATTATGCCTGGTGCCTGGCAGAATGCTGTGACTGTCAAAGTCAATAGCTGTGGTACAGACTGTTGAGAAGTCATCATCCCTTTTGTAATGACATTGACAAGTTGATTGTGGTTGGACCATAATTACACTTTGTTTGCTAGTGTTTACAGACCATTTGTGCAGACAATACTTGTAAATCTATGTGTCCACCAGACCTCCCCTCTCCAGCCATCCCTAGGGAGATGTAACTAACCCATGAGAAACAAGTCTTGATACATAATTGTTATGAACCCTGGGATCCAAGAGCTGTCCCAGGATAATGGCACAGGATAATGAGACCATTTCATCTCATGCAGACAAACTGGGTTATTTATGCTGCAAGAACACTTTGTTGAGGGTTTGGGTTTGTTTTTAAGGCAAACCTGGTGTTGTCTGGGGTCACTTACTCAGGGCAGCCACGAGATGTCCTTCTGAGCATATCCAGGGACGGACGGGAAGAGCCGAGAATGGCTCGAATTTTCAGCGTGCCTCTGGATCGCCTTCAGCACCGATCTAGTTCCTAACAAGGGAGCGAATAAATTCAGTACAGCCTGATGACAGGAGTTATCCTGCTTGGAGAGTTAACAATCCACAGTGCTTAGGAGCACAACTCCCAGTAAAGGCAAAGGCAAGATTAGAGTAAAGGCTTTGCCGGAGAGATGTTCTGCACAAGTTTAAATACGAGGGAAAGTAAGCAAGAGAATGAAAAACAGTCTTTTCCCTAGTCATCACCAGAAGTTCCTTCTCTCCCCTTTTCTCTCCTGGCAGCTTCTAGGGCCATCTGCTTTGACTGCAGTTGCTGTATTTCTTTTTCTTTTGCCTCTGAATTTTGTGATCACCAAGAAGAGGAGTCAGTTTCAGGTACATTTTGCTTCATATAAATGAAGTGGTTTACTGAGTTATATGATTACTTATATTTATTATTCATGCTTACCATGACTGTCTGAAGTAACATAGGAGGATTTGAAGCCTGCAAAGTTTCTTGAAATTTAGAGTAAGCTCTTCCATGTTCAGCCTTTTATTATGTTTGCCCTACTTTTCTGTTGTTTTTATGTACTGCCAGTAAAAGTAAGCTCTGAAGATGAAAAGTAAAATATTTCCCAGCCTGGAAGATTCATAAGCAAAACAGTATACACAGCTCAACTGCAGGGAAATTTATTCAGGACTTGTAGGCAGGAATAAAGTATTTTTCTTCAGAGTAATTGCACTATTCAACATTCAACCTATTAAATGATAAAACTCAAACATTTATTACAGGAAACCCAGATGAAACATAAGGATGAGAGGGCCAAACTCAGCAATGCCATTCTCAGTAACATTAAAGTAATCAAACTGTATGGCTGGGAGAAAACCTTCATGGAGAAAGTGCTTGGAATCCGAAAGCAGGAACTTCAGGCCTTAAAAAGATCTCAGATTCTCTTCTCAGCATCCCTAGTTTCTTTCCATTCATCAACTTTCCTGGTGAGTGGATCACCTTCCTACATAAAACACGTGCTGTTACTTCCCTTTTTCTTTGTACTCCAGCCTGGACAGATTTTTCCTATGGACAGCTTAAGATTATATCTGCCTGGAGGAGCTAAGGTCACAGGGGTTGCTGTGGCTGCTGCACCAAAACTTCCTTAAAGCAGAAAAAACATCCAGTGATCAAACTTGGTTCTGTTATCAACATGCCAGACTTTTGCCTATAGTACCAGCAGGACAGGCACCTAGAGGGAATTGCCTGGATTTAACCAAATGGGTCCCAGAGTGTTGAAGGGCCTGTCACCCTTGAACCATTCTGAAGCAAGTGGTTTGCTTGTCCTTTGCTCCCTTTCAGATCACATTTGTCATGTTTGCTGTCTACACCCTGGTGGACAACACACACGTGCTGGATGCTGAGAAGGCATTTGTGTCCTTAACTCTGATCAACATCCTCAACACTGCCCACTCCTTCCTGCCCTTCTCCATCAACGCTGCTGTCCAGGTTAACTGCAGGCCTTGTTCCTCTTCCTTTGACCATAACGGGTTCTTTTCATATCCCCATTAACAGGTAAAGGTAGGGATTTCTTAGGGCTCTGCACGTCAGCTATTTAATTGCCACTGTGAAACACTGAAGTGCTAAGGCTTGCAGCTAAAGGTACTTTGCCATTGCTTTTCAGAAACACTCCTCTATATTGACAAAATAGTCAACAAGAATTACTCCTAAGTCTTTTGTAGCTCAGCACAAGCACCATTAGATCTTAGAGGGGCTTCTAGTTCTGTTTTTAATCACAGAAATCAGAATAGGTGGAACAAAATCTCCATAGGGGAGACCCTGCTTGTCCAGGCCAGAGAGAAAAGCAATTCACTATTCAGTAAGAAATTAGGAAATTCATTTCCCTCTTATATTCCAAGACTGTCACAGATTTTCATGTACAGAAGCAATCACTGGAAAGATCACAGGAAGAATTGGATGAAAAAGTACCAATTTCACTGAACCAGAAGCACAGGGAAGGATATGGGGGTTTTGCTAAGCTAAGTGGAAATAAAGGCAGGCAACATAAGAAAGAGCTGCCTTTGGCTATCTAAGCCTACAGCATCTGCAGCATTGCACTAGTCAATATTCTAAGTGGGTCTTCAAGCTGCATCTTGACTTTGGGTTTTTGCTCCCTTTCTACTCTAAATCTATCTTTCTTCTGTGTGCTGCTTCATTTCAGGCCAAAGTTTCCTTAAACCGCTTAGCAGCTTTTCTGAATCTGGAAGAACTGAATCCTGAGAGCTCAAGCAGAGACATTTCTGGCTGTGGTAAGCTTTTATGTTAGCACTTCTGTGTGCACTTCTACTCAGGGCAGAAGCTGAACAGTCTACTGTAGTCAAAAGAAAAATATTTGCCCCTTACTGTCACTTTATCTCTCTGGCCTCATTATTTCTAACAATGAAATCTAATCTGGTGATTTACCCCTTCTTTTCGTGATAAAGGTTGATTTTTTGTAACATAAATACACACTGAAACATAAAATCACATAAAATGGGACATTTCTGTAGCTATCTTTGCATTTATAAGTGGTCTCTCTTCATGTTTTAGTACAGGCAAGTATCACCATAAGAAATGGGACTTTTTGCTGGAGCAAAGACACTTCTCCTTGTCTTAGAAGGTACAGGCTTACCCTTAGTCATCTCTCAATCCTGTAGGATGGTTGTTGCATGAACTAATTCCTCAGGGCCTAAGTGAAGCCAGGGTGGAAAATCCAGAAGCTTCTGAGTTTGCTTCATATTCAGTGTTGAATTCTAAAAATTATAAAATTAGATAATTGCTTTTATGTTATGGAGCACATAAAGGGAATGTGCCTGTATCTGGATGTTGCCTTATTATATGGAGACTCTTTTCTTAATACAGTTTTTATGCCCAAATACAAAATTACAGTGATTGAAGACAAAAAAGTAGAACAGATGGAATGCAGATATTATATATGGCATCACAATATGCTTATTTCAAAAGGCATTGACATTTTAGAAAAGAAAAGCTTTGGAAAGTTCTGGTGTTCAGGATTGTTCTACATCCAGTACTTTGGGCTAGACTAACTACAGAGTGGTGATCTCAGATGGGAATATGGATGAAGACTTTCTAGTTGGAGGTGTGTGAAGGGATGAAATTAGGGGATTTACTCGATACATACCTGACAATAGCAAGAATTTTGATAATAAGTAAAATTATTTATTGCAATTATTTTCTTTCCAGAAAGTGTATCTAAAACATGGTAAGAGACTGACCTTTTCCCCACAGCATAGACCTCAGCGTGCCCCAGGGCTCTCTGCTGGCTGTGGTTGGGCAGGTGGGTGCTGGCAAATCCTCCCTGCTGGCAGCAATACTGGGCGAGCTGGAGGCCACGGAGGGCTGCATGACCATGAAGGTGAATTTTCCCCTCAGCATTTGTTTCTAATGAAGCTGTTTCCAGGAACTGTAAAGTATTAAGCACAGCATCAGGTACCTAAGGAAAACCCATTTACTGCTGAATTTTAACACAAGCTCTATGTATCAGTCCACATTTAATTATCTGAAGGTGCTAAAGACCTCTCAGATGAGCCTGAACTTTAGGAATAGGAGCTGGAATAATACTTCAAAGATCCAGTTCTATTTCTCCCTCTGACAGTGAGCTGAAGTGCCATCCTGGTAAATTGGATCCTGTACTTGCACCTCTGTTTACTCCCCCTTAAGGTAGTAACAGTGCAGACTCATATTTTGCAAACCTTCTGAGAACTGTCAGTGCTGATGATCATTCCATATTTCCATAACTGAGAGAACTTTTCTTCAAGGATGACTTCTCACGGTGTGAAGTTGAGCTTATGGAAAAGTTTGCTAACATTCTTCCACTTTTATAGGATACTGCAGCTTATGTCCCCCAGCAAGCTTGGGTTCTAAATGCTTCAGTGGAAGATAATATTCTGTTTGGGAAAGAGATGGATGAAACCTGGTTCAATAGAGTGACAGAGGCTTGTGCACTGCACCCTGATTTGGAGACCTTCCCTGCAGGGCAGAAGAGTGAAATAGGAGAAAAGGTACTGCCTTGGGTTTATGTTTTGGCCAACTTCTCCCTGAGTAGCTACAACTTCAGGTGTCCTGCTTAAAAGATCTACCCCTGAGTAACTACAACTTTGGGAGCTGTGATGAAAACACAAAAACCCTAAAACTCACAAGAGGTAGGTGTTCAGAAATTTCTGGAAAGTTGGGACATGATGTAATTTAATTTAAGCCCACCTTCTGACAGTTAGCCTAACCAGAGACATGAGAGATGTTTAAGACATAAATCAACACATCCAGGTCATTCTTGGGTGCTCTTTTGCAGGAGAGAGTTGTTCAAGAGACTGTGCCTCTGCAAGAGCCCTATTTGGAGGGAGGGATGGAGATGCACTGATTTAAAAATAAGGAAGTCATAAAGCCTCAGTGTAAAAGGGAGTCAACAGCTGGGAAATAAGCTGTTACTTTGGAATAAACAAAGTCAATATATTTTCCAGGGAATCAATCTATCTGGAGGGCAGAAGCAGAGGGTGAACCTTGCTCGGGCCGTGTACCAAAAGGCTTCGATTTACCTGCTCGACGATCCCCTGTCAGCTGTTGATGCCCACGTGAGGCAGCACATTTTTGAACATGTTCTTGGACCCAATGGTTTACTGAAGGACAAGGTGAGAGCCACAAACCTGAACTGTAAACAACTGCACAATGTCTCTAATTAGCAGAGCCCCCAAAATGTGTCCAGTGTACGGTAGGTTGCTCAGTTTATCAAAGGCTCACAAATGCTTTGTTACAGTGGCAGCAGGGGACTGGGGAACCTCTGTAGGCCATACAGCACTTGCAAGGCCTGCAGGGAATTTCACCCAGGAGGAGGAAGGCTGTCTTTATCCTCCTGCAAACCACATGCCTAGTGCCAGCCTTACTTTCTCAGCAAGTTTACAGTTCTTTGGTCTTGTGTCAACGTCCTTCCTTCCTTTTGAGATTTTACTTCTAGCACAGTTCAGAAGTGCTGCCTGATCTCCTCCAAATTCTAGCACCATTATGTCTAATCCCATTACTTTTGAATAGTTCAGTGGCACCTCTACAGTTCTCATCACCTGCATGTTCATCACTTAAACACTTTTCCTCCATTCTTTCTGCATTTGTTGAGTTTTATGTTTTTCCTGGTATTTCTCTGCTGTCAAGTTCAAGCAATCTGGATAACAAACATGGTTACATGAGAAGAGATGCTAGGACAGCTCTATTTGATTCATATTATAAATTGCCTAGAAACACTTGATTGAGTTTCACATTATAGAAGGAAAACAGGAAGAAGGCAATTTCTTGCATTAGAAAGTCCAATTAAAACAAACATACCTAATTGTAAATACCTTTCTCTCTATGAGGATTGATTGCAAGTTTCAGAATAAAATTATTGTATTGAAACAGAATGACTGGCTAAGAAGAATGTATCAGACTAAAGGTGTACTCAGAGAGCTTGACTGTATATTAGAAATGCAGAATATGCCAATTTATCTAAGGAAAAATTACTTTTCTTGTGTCCTTTCCTGAAATTATCTGTGCAAATATGCTCAGAAATGTAAATAAAAGGATATGCCTTTTAATTACTTTAAGACTGATGTATTTTTGAATCTTAAATTTGATCCTGAAATACTGATACCAGTACTGACAGCAGAACAATTGTAACTGTTCCCTCTTTATTCAAGCAGACTCGTGTGCTGGTGACTCACACAATTGACATTTTGCCTCAAGTGGACAACATTGTTTTTCTGGTGGATGGAATGATCTCAGAAACTGGTTCCTACCAAGAACTTCTACAGAGAAATGGGGCCTTTCTAGAATTTCTTCGTTCACACATTACTGCAGAAGAGAAACGACTAGCTGGTTTTTCAGGTAACCCAGATGGGTTTGAATCATTCTTCCTAGGTCTATGAGTCAATTGTTCCCTTCATATCACATCTGTCTTATTATGGCCATTTAAAGCAGAGATCCAGCCACAGTAAGGTGTTGCTTTATGTGGGGGAAAAATATGCCTGTAAAATCAGCTGACTCATCACCTCAGAACTAGTTCTTGAATCCATATTAGTAGACAATAATCATGCAGTAAACTATTACCCACTATATGTGCTACTTTTCAAGCTTCACCTTGATATTTCTACCTTTAGAAACAATTTTTTAAATTAATCTTTCCTCCATATTACCTGTTTTTCAAAGGCTGTATAGGACAAAACAGGATTCTAAAGCATTTAGAAAAAAATACATTTATTTCACAGCTATGGGGGACACCAAAGGCACTATCACAACTGGAAATAGTCCATCTCAGAAGAAACCCCTCAGGTAAGCTTAAAGCAGTCTCAGACACTGAAGAATGTACTCCAAAAGCCCATACAAGCCAACATGGAGGCTCTTCCTGAGTATAATACAGGTTTGGGCTTGATTTGTAAATTAATAGCAAGAGCAAACGAGCAAAACTCAAGAATAGGTAAAAACCTGCTCTTGAATGCAGAAGTTGACTGACATTTCTTCTGTGTTTCACAAGGAGGCAGAACAGAGCTCAGGTACAGGCTCCTTGATACATTTGGTTGCTGACCACTTCCCAGTGGGGCTGTAAGGTCAGACTCATCCCAAACCAGCCTCAGAGAGTAAATGCTTGAAGCCTCTGCTCCTCAGTGTCTTGACAGAGCCCAGTCCCTGTGACAAACATGGACAATGGCTGGGGCCACTCTGGAGGAACCTGAAAACTGCAGCCCTCAAAACAGGCATGGATTTAGGGGTGGATGGGTGGCAAAAAATTGAAAGGATTTTTGTTTTCTTCATGAAGCGGTGATTCCGTAAAATCTGCTGTGCAAAGGGAGACCATTCCTGTGAGTCAAGACCGTACCAGTGCTGCAGCCACCAGTGGAGGCTTAACCAAGGCAGAGACAACTCAGCATGGCAGGGTAAGCACAGAACCTTCCTGCAGAGGCAAGGACACAGTCCATGGGGATAACACACCTATGGCAGGCAGGTCAGCTCCCTGCCTCAGCTAAACCAGAGCCAGAGGAGTCAGCTGAATTGAAAAGGTTTGTCCTGTAACTGAGACCAGTACATATGATACTGAGAAGAAATGAGAGCAAGAAGTCAGTAACCCCAAAAGAGGCAGCTTTTTTGTTAGGGAACCCCAGCACTAGACAGACTGGGATCTCCTCACCTCTCCTGATCAACAAGCCCCTACACAAGCACCCAGTGTGAACATGACAGTTCTCTCACACCAACAACACAGGAAGCCCACTGCCTGACAAAAAGAAAGCCTTACATGCTTTCCAGAAGTAACATGGGCCTATTGCATAACATTCATATGTTGATAATAATCATTCATTAATTATTCATCCGTGAGGAAAACAAAACAGGAATCAACATGCTTGCTATGGCTGTGACAAATAACTGAGACGTGCTATAAGAAATCATTCTTTGCTTCAGAGCTGCTTTTTTTTGCTAACGAGCTTGGTCTTCCCAACCTCTCCTCCTCTTTTTCCCCACTTGCTCTCCAGGTCAGTGCTGGGGTGTACGGAGCCTATCTGAAGGCAACAGGCCCAGCCCTGTGTGTGTACATTGTCCTGTCCTTCACGTGCCAGCAGGCCATGGCCTTCTCACGGGGCTACTGGCTCAGCCTCTGGACAGATGACCCTGTGCACAATGGGACACAGCAGCACACAGAGCTCAGAGTTGGAGTCTTTGGTGCATTAGGAGTGGTTCAAGGTTCGTTTAAGTTGTTCACCTAATTCTTCTCTGTATTCCCACCTCCCTTTCCCATATCCATGATGTTTTCTCAGAATATAAACAAGTGCATGCTCTTGGGCTTTCAGCTTCCTGGGCTTTTGGCCCCAACCCTAAAGGTTTTTCTTTTTTATCTCTTTTCATCCTCCCAGCATAAATTAATCATATCAGAGTGCAAGTGGGGGCTCTTCTCCATGCTGAATGAAATCTTGGCTTAAGTCATGTAAAAGAGAGAGAAAAGAAGAGAAACTTTTCCATTTCTTTATCTTTTTCTTCTAAAATAGCCACAATTCTTTTGATCACTCTATTTAAAAAGACAAAAAAAATCACTGAGCAATTTAAAGTAATGCCAGTCAAGCTTATTTTGTGATGAATGAATAATTTGTCCTACATGTTTAAGTTCCTTGCCATCAACAAGCTGGCTTAGGAGGTCTTTAGCCACTTTGTAACTACCCTATAGAAAGGGCAGCTTACCCTGCATCTCTGAGGCTTGGTTTAATTCCTGCTAAAGAGAGATTTAGTTCCTGTTGCACCTTCCTGAATTCACACTGGTGCAGCATTCACAGGACTAAGTGGAAATCACCATCTTGCAAAAGAGAACTCCAAGGTGGGTTTGTTCAGGCCTAGTAATAATTTCTTTTCTCTTACAGCCCTTGGCAGGTTTTCCTGCACAGCAGCAGTTCTGCTGGGGGGCGTGTTAGCCTCGCACCAGCTCTTCCTGCAGCTGCTGAGCAATATTGTGAGATCCCCAATGCTCTTCTTTGAGCAAACACCCATTGGACACTTGCTGAACCGCTTCTCCAGAGACATGGATGCTGTTGATTCTGTCATCCCTGACAAGCTGAAGTCCATGCTGGGATTCTTGTTCAACTTACTGGAGATCTACCTGGTGATTGTGGTGGCTACACCATGGGCAGCAATGGCCATAGTGCCCTTGACTGTTCTTTATGCAGCATTCCAGGTAGGAGCTCAGAGATACACACACAGGAGAGGCTAAAGCAGCACAGTCATGTCCCTTCAGAAAGCCTCCTTCCATTTTTTAGGAGTGAAAGCATGCAGAAATTAGTTGCATCATCTCAAGTTGCATCTGAGCAAGAGTAATGTCCATCCCTTTCCCACATCACCTCAGCCTTTCAAAGCACCCCAGAGCCCTCACAGAGGCTTGTGCTTTTCTGATGTCTAGAACAAATCCCAGCTTGGGTTATATTCCTCATCTCCATTAGTGTAAATCACATGAAGAGCAAAAGCATTTTTCCTTTTCTGCAGAACTCCTACACTGCTTTTAATATATCCATGTTTCCTAGCCAAGACTGAGCATTAGGGAAGGACAAGTACATCTCTGCTCTCTGTTGAGCAAAGGGCTCAGCAGCAGGAGTGTACAGGTTTTGTGGGTTCACAGCTTCCTGGCTCCTTTGCCCCAACCAGAGGGTTATTCCTAATAAAGACAGGATATAACAGAGGTAGGAACACCGCCTCATCTTTTAGGGGCATCTTCTACATACACATAAGGTTTTGTAAAACAATAACAGAACGTACTATTGCACTTGTTGAGGTCTTCCCAGATTTTCTGTGGAGTGCCTCCATAGAGACACAAGCCTTCTAATGATTCTCCCTTCCATTCCCCTTCTACCAGCACTTCTATGTCACCACCTCCTGCCAGCTGAGGCGCATGGAAGCAGCCAGCAGGTCACCCATCTACTCCCACATCTCAGAAACTTTCCAAGGCAGCAGTGTGATCCGTGCTCACAAAGACCAGCAGAGGTTTATTTCAAAGAGCAATTTCCTAGTGGATGAGAATCAGCGAATTTCCTTTCCTGGAGCTGTTGCTGACAGGTACAAATCTGCCCAGCAGCTCCACAAGTGTTCCATAAAGTAATCATGTGCTGGGAGAAAGTGAGAGGGCACCCAGCAACAGCTTTTTGCTCCCCTCGCCCTGCAGGTGGCTTGCTACAAACCTGGAGTTCCTGGGCAATGGCATCGTGCTGTTTGCAGCCCTGTTTGCAGCCATGGGTAGGACACAGCTCAGTCCAGGAACTGCTGGCTTCTCCCTTTCCTATGCGCTCCAGGTAACCCAGTGTGGAAATAATACCATGCTTGCCTTTATGAAAAGCAACTGCATTTTAATTTCTATTATGTACTATTTCTAGATGCATTTTCCTACCAAATCCTGCCATCACTGCTGAAATCCAGAGCATCTGGAGCACATGGCCCCTTAGGGAATGAAACTCAAACACATGTATGGGCCATCTTCTTCCTCCTGGCACCTGAATTTAAATATAAGTCAAAGCAAGCCCTGGGCAGCTGAAGCAAGGTCTTCAGCACCTGTCTTACCTGCTTATAGACCAGTTGCACAAGAGCCTAAGAAATAGCTACACCATCTTTTAGCATCCAAGTCAATAGCATTTCATTCTCTATTAACATGCTGAAGGGGCTATGGAAGGACCTGGCTTTCACTTTAGCATTTTAAGGTTTTCTGATGTTATCTAATTTCTGATCTAATTCACTGATGAGATCTTTAGAAATAAATACTAAGACAAAATACCAGGTAATTTCTGAGCACAGGTCAGGGCTTATTTTATCTGCCCTAATGCTTCTTTTCCAATGTGGCAGATAACTGGTGTTCTGAACTGGATGGTTCGCTCCTGGACAGAAATAGAGAACAACATTGTTTCTGTGGAGAGAGTGAGAGAATACCTGAGGACTCCTAAGGAGGTAGATAATCCACTATTGACCTTACTAGAAGGGGCTGAACATCTCTGCAAACTCAATGAGTAACTTTGAAAAATGTTGACCATTTTTCAAAAACCATGACCATATGAAAAACTTCTAGTTTTCCCCTTCTAAAAGGCCAGGAATGTTTCCTTTAAAGAACTACAGCATTTGGGTTTTATCCAACTGACTAGACTTGTTTTATAACCTCTGATCATTATTTCCCTAGGACAGTTATGCACTGGATTGCCATTAAAATAGCTTCACTTGTTAACACTCATGGAATGAGACATAGCCTGCCCATATTTTGAGTATTTATTATGTGACTTCAGATGCAACTCTCTGATAATTAATGTCTCCTAGATAGCCTTTTAGCTGCCAAAAGTCACCAGTGCAGTAATTTTTGTTCTATAATCATCAGAATTACATCTCCATATGCTGCCCTGAGAGAGGAGGCTTTCAGTCCTGTTTATAGGCGTATATAAATTTTTTTATTGACCCACTCAATGTCAGAACTCTGACATGCAAACAAATGTTCATCCCCATTTTCAGTAAAGAAAATCTGACCTCTATCTTTGGATAAGGTAAAAAGCCAACATCTGCAGTATGAAAGTTAGAGGCCTTTTTCTGGTTTGGAAACAGCAAAGAGATTGGGAGGCAGTTGGCACAGGTGTCTTCATGAACTTCCCTTTCCAGTATTGCCACTTGATTTGGTAGTTTACATCAGCCTTCAACACTGCTGTTTGCTTTCATCTCTTCAGGCACCCTGGACTCTGAATGGCAAAATTCAAGAGCAAGTTTGGCCCACTGAGGGAAGGATTGAATTTAGAAACTACAGCCTGTGCTACAGGCCAGGTTTGGAGTTAGCACTGAAGTGTGTCAATCTGACCATCAATGGGCAAGAGAAGGTAAAAACCCACTCCTTTAGCAGTGTGAGCAGTGCTGGGCACTGACCAAATCCGTGGGATACAGCCCCTGCCTGCACCCAGCTACAGCAACCTGGCAGCTGCAGGAAAGCAGGAGCCCATCTCCCACACTGTACACCTTGTCCAGCTTATTACAGCAAAGGAATTCCACTTTTTCAGTCTAGTTCCACATCAAGGCCATGTTCAAACTAAGTCTTGTAATTATTCTTCCCATCAAAGGCTTTTCTGATTCCTTTTCATACAAAACAATTGCCAACTGTAAATACTTCCATTTAAGAAAGTATTGCCAGACTGTGCAAATCACAAACAGCCCTAAAGATCTGATCCATGCAAAGCTGTATCTCACTAAAAAGCCAAGAGGAACTACACGACATGTTTGTCCAGGTGTGAGAAAACAATCAACATCAAAACCAAAGTCCTTCCATTGCACCTTACAGATTGGCATAACTGGCAGAACAGGAGCTGGGAAATCCAGCCTTGCTGTGGGGTTGCTGCGACTGGTGGAAGCTGCAGATGGAGCCATCCTAATTGATGGACAGGATATTGCCCAACTAGGTCTCCATGACCTCAGAACCAAGATCACTGTCATTCCCCAGGTATGAAACTCATTTCCAAACCCCTTGAACAGTGTCCTGAACATCTGGGAAGGGTTTATAAAGACTCTGTGAGATGAGGGCCATTCAGCAATTTCCAAGATGGAAATAACCTCTATGCCATGTTTGTCTGCCATTCAATATAACAGTCACTGATTCTCACCCAATAGGCAGGGCCCAAGAGCTCATTTTTATAATTCATTTCAGGAGTTGTTTGTACTCTCTCTGTGCTCAGGATCCAGTTTTGTTTTCTGGCTCCCTAAGAATGAATCTCGACCCATTAAACCAATACACTGATGCAGACATCTGGACAGCTTTGGAACTGACTCAGCTCAAGAACTTTGCTGCAGATTTGCCAGAGCAGCTGGAATATAAGTGCACTGACCAAGGGGAAAACCTAAGGTACCTTTGTCTGCAGAAAAACAGTGGCAGGGCAGTGCCAGCCCCCAGGGCAGGAGAACAGAGCTGGTTGGATAAGGAGGCTAATTCCTTTTAAAAAAATAATTCTTTAATGATGTCCAGACTGCAAATTGCTGCATTACTGTCCTATTTAGCAGCATGAAATAAAATCATAAAACACTAAGGAAGACCTTTCAGACTTAATCATTGTGGTGGTTTGCATTTGTGCAGTACTTAAAACCCTGCAATCTATTCCAAGTGCAGCTCTTCTGGGTGCCATAGCAATAACTACCCCTCTCTTCCTTAGGCTGTTTTATGCTGTTACCTACCTGCAGTGCCACCAGCCTCAACCACCCTCTGAGATTCAGAGAAAGGGAACAATCACCTTTTCATTACTGATTTCAAACGAATCATCTGATATGACCCCAAAGTGACTACTGGCCTCAGTTTACCATCCCTCTTCCTACTTGCAGCACTGGTCAGAAACAGCTGGTTTGCCTGGCCAGAGCACTCCTGCGGAAAGCCAAAATTCTCATTCTGGATGAGGCTACAGCAGCAGTGGATTTAGAAACTGATGTCCAGATTCAGTCCATGCTGAGGACTCAATTCAGAGACAGCACCGTGTTGACAATCGCTCACCGGGTAAACACCATCCTGGACTGTGACAGGTAAAGATGTTCTGAGCAGGGGGAATAGATGGGCAGCTGATGTGACTGACACACCACCATGGTGTGAACAGCAATTTCATTTCTGTTCTCTTTGTGTTTAAACTTCCAAGCTTTGCTTTAGAGTTTGGAGGATCTCTCCTAAACCAGCAGGGCACCAACAGGTTAATCAGAGCTCCTTTACTCCCACAGGATGCCTTTCATGCTGTGTCACAGCCCTCTTCCCCTGCCCACCCCCCCCCTCCAGCAAAACCATGACTACAGCTCCTTGTGTCACCTGAGAGTTGTGAAACTAAAGTACCCAATCCCGATTCACAACTCTCACTCCAGTCTCAGCTGCCAAAACCCCCTCCTCCCAAACTCAGCACTTGAACAGTCACTCATCAGAAACCCTTTCTATATCAGCACTGTTTCCTAGCTGAAAAGCTGTTGGAAAGCTTGGCTGAATAACCAGCAAGTACTGAAACTTATTTTAAAACTAAGTAGAAATTAATAGGTTTATTACAGGTGCTGGTGTATCCCCAAACTTATACTTCTTTTAATTTTCACAGGATTTTAGTCTTGGAAAATGGCCAGATAGCAGAATTTGATACTCCAGAACACTTAATAGCTCAGAAGGGACTATTCTACAGACTGATGGAAGAATCAGGCCTCGCATGACTCACTCATCGTGTATCCCAAAGCACCACCACCACCAGGAGTAATTGACCTCATAATTGAGTTATTTTGGTTTCTCTCTAAAATGCCTGACACTCAACCAAAGCTTGTTTGAGTCAGAATGGCAGTGAGTAGATGGAAAGGGGTAACTTGGGATACACGTTATTTCCATAGGAAACTCAGCAATTCCACTTCCATTGTCTCCAGATACCAAAACCTCACTTGACTGCTGAAAACAAACCAGTCAGGACTTAAATACTTTTTTGGTCTAAAAGCAAACAAGCCAAAAGAGAAAGATCACAGCATTCCCAATTTATACTGAGCCCAAATATCCATCATACTTCAGGATTACACAGATTATTTTTAAAATCCAAAAAGATTTTACGGACAGCAAGGAAGAATTTAATTAGTAGCAAGGAAAGCTAGCTGTTTGCAGTTGATCCTAGGCTCCAGGCAGAACAAATGTTGTATTTTGTCACTGTCTTAAGGACTGCTCACCCGGGCACTGTTCTTACACAGCTGTGGACTCCAAGACAGTAGCTGCAGCTCATCATCCCAAATGCACAAACACTGGGGGAGGAGGGAAGAGAAGGCAGGATGCCACTTAGCAGGAGAGCCCAGGCTGTGTGTTGTCACAGCTGAGGATCAGATCCACTCCCTCCCTCTGCAGGAGCAGAGTCAGCTCCGGCAGGGGCTCAGGACAGGAACATGGCTGGGAGTGGCAGCAGAGCATCCATCACTCCTCCTACCCAGGGCATGGAGCATTCCCACTGCTAAGTGCCAGGTGCTCAGAGCAGGGCACATCCACACATTGACAACATTCCCAAACTGAATTTGGCCATGAGGAATTTGCATGGTTGGAAGTGCCCTCCTCTCTGATCCCTGCAGCACATGAGAAAAGCAGCAGGATCTCACCTGTTTACCTGATTCCTGGTTTTCTTCTTGAGTGCAGGTTGACTCTTGCATGTGCCATCCTAGTGCTGCAGAGCCTCTGGCATGGTCACCTGTCAGATGTTGCTTTAACTAACCAAACCTTAAGCAAAAGCTTCCTGGGCTTCCCACAGTGTCTGTGGCCAGAGCTGTCCCCAGGTCTCTTCTTAGGAATCGCAGGATGATGATGTGACAGAGAAATACACACAGAGATACTGCTCTTTGCTGTAACTTTTGTTAAAGCACACCATTTTCTAGAAAGCTGAGAGAAAAATAGAATCAAGTATTTAAATGGGTATCTTCAGTAAACTAAAGCAAATATATCACAGAAAGGGGCAATGGGGAGGGGATGGGAGAGTTCCAGCTGCAAGAATCAACCCAGACTGGCAAAACCCAGCAGTTCCTTCAACAGCTGCTCAGTGGCATCTGCACCCAAGTCAAGAACAGTTTACAGTTTCTGCTGGACGTGTGCCTAAGATATCAAGGTCTGGTGCCTGCTGGTGTTCAGGTACCAGGAAAGAATTGTTTTCCCTCTACTTTCTCCAACTCTCATACTTGAGGGCACAAACAAAACCATTCCAAACCCAGAGAACTCCAAAGGTTTATCAATGGATCTCAAAACCAGGAGCATTTTGAAATACTGAGAGAGAGTTAGGTATTTTTCCTTTTTAACTGAGGCCAAAGACAAACAGAATTGCCCGTATTGCTGGGTAATTCTGAAACAGACATCTTTTAGCATTCCATAATCACCAATATAAACATCTTTAAATGCTCATTTTCTGTTCCTGCGTTGGTAATGAAGAGGTAAGGCAACAGGAGACAGTAATCAAAACATATTTTCACACTGGTAACTTCTAAAATGGCACAGTGTTGCTCTCAGCTAACCCAAACTAAGAGCAAGCAAAATTACCATCAGCTTTCACACATCAGGTTGTGCTGCAAAGGCAAAAAAAAAAAAAAAAAAAATTCCAAAATTACATATGAAAAACTCATCATGTTTCAGATGAGTCCCCAGGGATATGTCCAAGTACTGTGATGAATCTGGAGCTCAAGTCTCACAGAAGTTATCTGGAAGTTGGTGAAAGTGAAATATATAAAGGAATTAACACTTGGAGATACCACATAGGAGAGAAATGTTACCTTAAAAAAATCCTTGTCCCATGATTCCAAGTTTAAGGCGATAGTGAAACTGCTACAGCCAGAAAATAAATCGAATACATTGATTTACACCAAGTTCAGGCCATACATACATTGTGCAAGTGGCCCTCCCACTGCCCCAGATGGTCACAAGACACACAGGAATGCCAAAGAGTTCAAGGTGTCAGTAACCCAAAGCACAATTGTTGTTGTGCCACATCACTCACACTGCTAAAGGATCTTCGTGTGGGTCAGGACTGGGAACACTTACAGAAGCAGCTCTGTTCACACACATGAATTAGGGTGGTTTTGCAGGTCTTCTAAAAATTCTGAGCTGTTTTTTGGCAGAATCATCTTTTCAAGATGTAAGAAACCTTCCATGTTAGAGTAAATAATGTTAACCAAGATACATCAATGTGTACCGAAGTCAGATACAATAAATTCAACTGTAGAGCAGCTCTTCTCCCTCTTCCTGGCCAGGGCTCTCCTTGGATAGAGTGGAAGAGGAAGATCACCAAGTTTTCCTGGAGGATGACTGTTCCCAAGCAGGAAAGGTGTCACATTGGTATTCAGTTCCTTCCCTGGATGTCTGCAGGGAACTCCATCTCCACCTTAATCTACAGCACCACCCTTACCCACAGAGACCCCCTGCTCTGCCCTGTACTCTGTTGCTATGAGCCAACCATGTGCTCCAAGCATTCCACCCTTATATCCATCACAGGGCGGCACAAGTGTTTGGGGATTTGAAAAATTGAAACTCGCAGCTCGTCCTCAAACTCCCCAGTCAGCCCCTGCTCATTCCATTTCCACAGAGAGAATTCAAACCAAGCTCAGGAGATGTGGCAGACACGTGCCACAGACACCACTGGGTGTGACAAAGGTCCACAGCACCATGACTCTGCTCTGCTGATCTATCATTATAACTTGATCTGCTCAGCAAACCACAAAACATTCCAGCCCTACCACAGCACAGTTACCTACACTCATGGCTTCTTATCCACCACCCTAACAACACTAGACATCAGGCCAAGCAGAATGATTAGTCTAAGCAGATCCAATAATTTCTACTTTCAAGACAAAAAGCTGAACTGACAAAGCAAACCCTTTGTCAAACACAAGGCAAGGAATAACACATTTTCTTTCAAATGATTTTTTACTGCAAGTTCTTTGCAAATATTTGCATTGTCATTACAAAAAATACCAAAGAGATTTTCAGTCTATTCAATTTCAGAGAGTCATAATTTACAAAAAAAAAATAAATAACTTTACTCTAAGGACAACAATTGTCTAGTATTAAAGTCAGCAATATCAATCCCAAAGTCCACATTCTCAGTGCTGAGTATATGCATCCATCTGACTTAGTTTGCTTTCTTCCAGCATTTTCCTTTAAAATAAGACTAATCAGAACATTAGAAAGGTAACTTATTTCTTACCACAAAAGGATGAGAACTCAACATGGATCTTGAAAACCAGACTCTGTTGCCATTTTAATTCTTAGACCCTTCCAACACACAACTTTAAAAACACTAATTTTTTTTAAACAACTGCAACAGAACATTTTCCCACAATTAAGAGTCAACAGCAGCAGCATGAAGGGCATGTTTCTTTGATATAAGGCTAATGGTCCTTGATGTGGCAGAGCTGCTATGAAAGCAGAGAACTGCCAAAGCCAAAAGTGTCACAATCAATGTCACCCTGAGTCTGCAGCCTCTGCTCAGGCGAATCCCGACTGCTCAGCTTCATCCTCGCAGGTATCACCAGCACTGGGCACCCCAGACAGAATTCCTGAGTGAGCTGGGTGTAAGATCAGGGACTGCACATAGCAACACACCAACTGCTGCACAATTTGGTTCTGGAATGATTGTCATTCTAGACATGCTAAATACTGCTTTGAAGATGACTGCTTTTTCACATCAGCACTACTGACGTGACAGTTAACTTGCTGCTCTACGCTGTAAACACATGAAACCTTTAGGACAATTCATAAAGCATTAACCATGTACAGTAAATGCCATAATGAGAAAGTCTGGCACACATTTTATTTCACAAGAAGAAAAATCTTTGGACTATAGTACTATATGCCACAAAATGTTCCAAGTGCATCCCACAAAAGATGGCTCATGAAATGAGGAATCTGCAAACAGGAAAATAACTAGCATTTGCAAAAATGTTTTAAACAAAAAAAAAAAGAAAAAAAGGGGGGAGGGAACTTCAGAACATAAGAGCAGATGAGAAGAAAAAGCTTTTCTGAATTTCTCTGATGAATCACTCCGCCATACATTTGAGCGTATAATGGTAGATTTCTGGCAAAAAATAGGAGTCTCTGAAGTGTCTTGCACAGTGTATGAGCTTCTCCTAAAGGTGGCTAAAATTAATACTAAGGAAAAATGAAAAATAAGAAAAAATTGCATCTTTATGTTGCTTCCATTGCAATGCTCTGGCTAACTTCACTGTGTCTGAAACTCTACTGTGTGGTTCAGTCCAGCTCAGGGGAAGTTTCAGATCTCCAAATGTATCATCTCCCTCTTCCCCACAGTAAATAGCCAAGTTCAAATACTACACCAAGCCTGAATCTTTGGCCATGCTATAGAAAATGCCTTTTTCCTGAAGTAGTTGGTCTGGGGTACCACACTCCACCACTTCTCCTCTCTCAAGGACTAAAACTCTGTAAAACAAGAAGATGAAAAAAAAAAAAAGAAGAAAAAATGGTCACTAGAAGATGCAGAAAGCCGTGAACATGGATATATGGGTACAGACAGAGACTGCAGCACAGCCATTATTTGCAAGTGAAGACAGTGCTGACTCTGTGAACAGGCTGAGGTTATCACTGTCCTTCCCCACCTCTCTGCAGATGGACTGTGTGATGCATTGTTTGTGTAGCACATGGTAACCCAGCCATCTGCAGACACAACACATGGTTACCCATCTCCTCCTGCAGAGGAGATTCTGGACTGTGCTCTGAGCCAGCCAGAAGCAAGCTGGCAGCACTTCTTGTCAAGGTGTGTGAGGGCCTGTAAGACCCTGCAAGAGCTGGGATAACTTTCCCTTAACATCTCTCCAGACCAACTGCTGTTACACAGCTTCTGTGACAAAACAAAAACATGCAACTGGCACAAGAAGTCCACCAAGTCAGTGGTCAGCTCACTGCCAGAACACTGTTCCAGCTCGCCCCCAGATGGTAAGGCAGTGCAGAAATAGTCACCAAGCCCCTGGTAGGGGCTGCTGCCTTGGGGTCACCACTGCCATGGCTGAATTGGGTGTTCCCCTGCTGGCAGTGCTCCTCTCTCTGATCTGTCCCTCCTGGCAGTACAAACAGAGGGCTACAAAAGTACACTGAAATCCTGCCACTGGTGACTTTTCCATTCTGTGATAAAAGGGACAAAAGAGCCTCAAATTGAAATATGAGACAACTTGGCCCTCAACCACACCTTAGCAAGGCAGCCAAGCTTGAGGGAGGCTGTACGAACTGTAGCCAGAAGCAATGGAAAGTGAAACACCAAATAAACTTCAGAGGACAAGATCTGCCCCTTTGGACTCCCTGTTCTGTCTGTGCCTAAATTAGGGCACACTCCTGTCCTTGCCTCTCCCCTTCCCAGTTTGCCCAGACAGGAACAGCACAACAGCAGTGTGACAGAGGGACAAGAGGAGCTCCCCAGGCCAAACACAGCCACCACAAGCCAGTACACACACACCCTACCCCTCAAAACAGGGAATCCAGCAGCTCTGTGCAGAAGCAGCTAAAAAACAAACCAGTAAACATCCAGCTAACACAAAGAATCCCATTTAAGTGGAGCACAGTACAGGTCACACAGTCAGCAAGATAAAGCAGTATCGCTTTACCTCGTGTAGTCCATAATTGTGTTCAGACGATGTGCTATAGTTAACACAGTACATTCTTCAAATTGAGACTTTATAGTTGACTGTATGAGCTTATCTGTTTCAAGATCAACAGCAGCTGTGGCTTCATCCAGAACCAGGATTTTGGACTTCCTGAGCAGAGCTCGTGCCAGGCACACCAGCTGGCGCTGTCCCACACTGCACAGATGGGAAGGGAGGGTGGGGAGAAAAGTCAGAACAAGTTTAGAGTATTCATTAGTGTTCATTTTGAAACTTGGCAATTCCTCATTCTAAAGATAAGGTGGGTCTTACTATTTCCCTGCAGATTATCTAACAGCATCTGAAACTACATCCTCCAGAAATGTAGTAAGATAATACAAGTAATGTATTAAGCAATGTAGTAAGAAAATACAAGTAGTTTCAGCAAATTACATCTGGGTGATTCACTGAATCAGTGCAGTTTTGAGGACTGGACTTTAAATGGTTTCTACAAACTGAACATATAAAACCCTGATAAGGTGCAAATAGCAAATAAACAGCTTCCTTAGAATAACTGCTGCTGCTTAAGGCTGCCCAAGCTGACAAACCTCCCAGCATTTGAAGTATTTCTTAAATTCTTTGAAATTCCCAAACTCAAGAGTTCAAAACATGTTGAATAAAACCTAGCTGGTTGATTGCCTGGTCACGCATTAAGAATTCTCCAGTTGCCTCCCAAGATTCTCACACAGGGCTGGGACATTAGAACTTTCACAAGCACACTCATGATTCAGTTCAGCACACACTTTCATTAACCTACCTGAGGTTCTCACCACCCTCAGCACACTCATGATTCAGTTTATCAGGAAGGGATGATACAAAGTTCTTCAGGTGAGCTAATTCCAAAGACCTCCAAATGTCTTCATCAGAGTGTTGGTCAAAAGGATCAAGATTCATACGCAGAGAGCCAGAAAACAATATTGGATCCTGGGCATGGAAAGAGTCAATTGACAACGTACACAGAACGTGTCAAGTGTTCCAAAAATATTTCTTAAACAACAAAAGGAAACATGCACAGATGCAGTTGTAAGCAAGCTAATATACTGAATTTAGGAGTGAGGGCTCGTTTTTTTCCAGTAAAAAGTTATTCTGTTATTCTCCCTCACTTATTCCTTACTCTTCTTGGAGGCCTGACCTTTTCCCTTTGCAAATTCTTGCAGTACAGACCTTTCCATTAGACAGTAACTCATGAATTCAGAGAAAAACCCCAACAAAAGAAACAAACCAGAACACCCAAACCCCAGCCAGCTTTCTTTTTATTGGACCTCTAGGCTAAAAAAGAGGCCCTCCCTGCACAACCTTCTGTCAGCAGGGACTATGAGGTAAACTTCAGCTGCAGTATAAATGAAATTACCCCCTTTTTTTTTTCTCAGACAGGGAGAAAAACTACTTTGGAAATACTGATGCAAAACAATTAAAAAGAGAAAGCAAAGTCCCCCCACAGGATTTCCAAAAGAGGAGGTGCAGAAAACCATTGACAGTGAGCTCACTTGTTTTTGCCAGTGCGCTGCAATGGTAATTTAAAATATCACATTATCTAGCCTTACTTAGAATCAGAACAGGTAATAAAGGCTAAACAGTAATAACAAAAATACTTGAGACTAAATCCAATGCTCATAAAGCTGTATTTCCAAAACCCTTTAGGACTATCAAATCCATAGCTGCTGGGCTAGACTGGGATGGTTATTTACAGGTTTCTGTGCAAGAACAGCACTGATAGCACACACTGTGCCCAGTTCACAAAGGGATCCCAAGCAGGTGTTCAGCTGGGACTAGCCCTTCCCACTCAGGCTGAGCTGTCTGTAGTATGTAAGTGATCAGCTCCTGCATCCAGAGGCCAAGGTTTTGCTTCCACAACACAGCTCAGCCACAGCCAAGGTCCTACTGGTTACCTGGCACAGGAAAATTGAAACCAGCCTAGGGAAAAAAGCTTGGTTTCAAGTCCATGAAAGAGCAAGCTGAAGTGACTGAATTTCATTGCACAGATCAGAGAAGGAATAACAATTTTCTCCTCAGTACTTTATAGAAAGAGCACTGGAGTGCAAAGACCAAAGGAGTTCTGCTCGCAGCAGGATTTTGCACCTACCTGAGGGATGATGGTGATCTTGAATCGCAAGTCATGGAGCCCGATCTTTGCAATATTAATCCCATCAATAATAATTTCACCTTCAGCTGCTTCATTAATCCGAAACAAACCCAAAGTAAGTGAGGATTTTCCAGCTCCTGTTCTTCCAACTATTCCAATCTGTTGGGAAGAAATACAAGAACTTACTCTGGGAAAGAGTTAAAGCATTTCCAAGCATATCCACCAGAAACCAATACACTGCCATACTTTTGGAGTTACACACACACCAGAAGTATTCAGTTTCACACTGTATGTTTTACTTCCCAGTTAGACTGAAGTCTTGATCAATTCTTTTCAAATATAAAAGATTGCTACTTTGGTTGGCTGACACACCTCTTGCCATCTGCCCATTCTAATTATTTGAGATAGCATTCTGCCCATATTTGTAGATAGAAACTGTGCACTCAGGAGAAAAAAAATGCCCAGTTGGCTACCACAAATAAGGAAGCTTGATAGTAGAGCTGTCATAGCTACCTTTTATGCTGCTGTGCAAGATCACACTATTAATAGACATCAGAGAATCCACACAGGACTAGAGTGGGACATGTGTCAGTGCATGGGCAAGGAAGGAAGAGGAGAAACACACAGATCAGCTTGGCCAGATCCAGAGAATCTGTTCTGAAGTCCCATTTTTTCCTGAAGTCTCACCTTGCAACTTCTGCTTCACTAGATCAGGCTTCCCTCCTCTACTGTAGGCTATTTTCCTGAGATTATAATTAACTTAATCTCTCTGCAAACTACTCCTCTTTGCTTATGGCAAACAAATTAGCAAAATTCCCTGGGAAGGGGAAACAAGACAGGATAAACCTCACCTCTCAATGAAACCAAGCCAAATGATACTTGGCAGCCTCACATAAGTGTCTCTTTATCCATGATGCAGAACACACCTTGCAAAGGCTGAGAGCCCACAACATCTGCAGTTACAACAGGGGCTAATTTCACAAAAGTTTTTTTTCTAGTTTTTAAGAATCCGCAGACACATAATAGAACAGGGTTAAACCTCTCTTCTTCATGCATGCAAACCTGTGAACTCAATACTCTCCTATGAATTTAGTCATTACCTTTTCACCCCCATTGATGGTAACATTTATGTTTTTCAGAACCAGGTCCAAGTCCTCACGGTAGCGCAAACCGTAGCCTCGGAACTCCACCTTCCCTTCCTCGGGCCAGCTACTGGCTGGGGCTGTTTGCTCAATGCTCCATTCAGCCTGAAAGAGCCACACAAACACCTCTGATCAGCTCCTGCTTCAACCAGCATGGGCTCAGTGGACTCAGATTGCAATTAAGAAAAATCCATCTTAGAGGACAATTTGCAGAAGTGTTGAACTGTGTTGGGAAAAGGGGGAGAGAGTTGTCTCAGGACAGATGAAATGGTATGAGTAGCCAAGGGCTCAGCTATCTGAAGTCCCACTTTCTGGATAAACTTTCCTCTTGCCAATGGTAGAATCATGCAGACAAGCACACACTCAGACAAACTGTCTGTACACCCCACCATGGCAAGGAAACCTCTGGGGCAGCCACATGTGGAACTAGAAGCAGTTTAGCTGAGACTGTGCACTAAAAGATTAATAAGCTGGTAAAAAGCTGCTGCCTCAGCCTCCCACAGAGGTGAGAGAAAGGAAAGAACACACCCACTGCAATCACTGCCACTGCCAAATATAAAGGCGTGTATAAACACTGGTCTGCTAACACAACTTAAGAAAAAATTCTAGGCAGGGTCTTCATAATGGTGACCCAGGTCAGGTTCAAGTGACAGACAAGGCAAAGAGAAGAGCCGGGGAATTCCAAAACCATAAAGGGAATAACTGCACATTAAATAAGTTATATGATTTGAATCAAAACAAAAACAAAACAACAACAAAAAAAAAAAAAAAAAAAAAAAAGTAAAACCTTTTTACTCCCCATACTGAGTGCAAAAAGAGAAACAAATAAAAACATGATGTTTAAAGTCTTAGGAAACCAAAACATTTCTGCTGCCCTACTGCTTAGCCTTGAACATAAGAGCACATTTCCTAAATAGCATTGTGTAAATACCAGTGGATACACCACAAAAGCACCAACAGGAACTTCCACCTGAGACCTTCCCTGGCAGGCACTCACAGCCCTGAGCTTTGTCCTACCCCTCAGCTCAGAGCACAGGC
The DNA here is from genome assembly GCA_018697195.1 of Certhia americana. Lineage (NCBI taxonomy): Eukaryota > Metazoa > Chordata > Aves > Passeriformes > Certhiidae > Certhia > Certhia americana. Next base: position 8,031,680 of record CM031870.1, read on the forward strand.
CTACCCTCCAACCATTCAGTGGGCAGCTGAGACCTCAGAACAGGGCACTGCCTTCACAAGTGTAGTGGACAACTCAATGTACCTCCTTCTCCATTTCAGCATATTCTTTGACTCTTTCAACAGCAACAATGTTGGTTTCCAGCTCAGATGACATGCGGACCAGCCAGTTCAAGTACGCTGTAATCTGCAAGGAGGAAAGAAGTCAGAGAGCAGTTTACAGTAAATAGGTTACCTGCAATAAATGAAAACATGGAACCACCAAAGGATTGCAATTTCATGGAATGCATAAACACAGGCAAGACCAAGATCAGCTAATCAGTGCTGGACAGGAGGAAAGCCTAAGTGCCTTCTTAAAGGCATGGAATGAGACACCTTGGCCACATCTCCTCACACAGGGAAAACAAAAGAAGAAACTTCCCAGCATCATCTCAGATACTATTTGCAATTACTATTTTCTACATTCCTTATTTCAGTTTTCCATCCAAAGCCAAACCAAGGTTCTGACTTTCTGATACAGTCTAATGATTTAGAGGTATTGCTCCTTTTAGAAAAGGCAAAATTACCTGCAGTGAGTAGGACACTGAGAGGCCAACTAGCCCTGCACTGAGTTTGTTGCGTGCAATCACTGCAAACAATGCTGCAAACAGGACAATGCAGTTCCCCACATACTCCAGACGGACAGCCAGCCACCTGCAAGGCACAAAAACATCCTTCCAGTACATCATCCACAGAGATCAGGGGTGTCGACAAATGGTCTGTTACACATCTTTTCTTTTTGTAAGATTAATAATATGGCATGTGTGTCCTGCTGGTGACACAAGCACTGCAAGATCTATGAGGTTCTGCTTCAGCTGCATGTGAACCTAGAAGCATCCAAAATTAACAAGTCTTTCAGGTGCATAAATTCCTGTCTTAACTACAACTGATTTCTGAACATAGGGATCAATAAATCAAAACTTTTAAAATAATATAACCCAGAAGCAAGACAGGAACTCCCAGAAAGGTGAGAAATTCCAAAGTAATTTTAATTTCATCACAGAAGTTTGAACAAAACATCTCTGAAATGGATTTATCCACACAGGTGTCCCTCCCCTGGACAAGTATGCCAAGAGCTGTGACTGATAAGGAGCACAACCAGCAGACCCACATCCTCCCCAGGTAACTGCTGTTCCATACTGCAGTCCCACTGGTACCTGTTTGCAACAATGCTTGGATAATAAGCTTTCTGATTCTCATCCACCTTCATGTCGTTCTGCTTGATGAAACGTTTCTGCTCCTCAAAGGCTCGGATGACACTGACTCCCAGAAGAGTCTCGTTGAAGTGGGAATACACTGGAGAACGACTGACAGACTCAAGGCGCTTGAGCTGCCGTGAAGTGGCCACATAAAATCTCTGCAAATCACAGTATGAGAATTATGGTTACACCCAGATTGTGTCTGGAAAGACAACGGGAATCATAAACAATTCCCTGCCAACTGGGCTGTAAGTGACAGGGATTCAACTTACACATGGAAATACACACCTCCTAACATTTTTAGTCCTAAAGGAGCATTACATACACTCTGCTGCCTTTAAACAACTGCCAATCAATCCATCTCATGCCAGAGCCTTTTTCTCCTCCTCCTTTTATCAGCAAGTTTAGTTTAACAGTATAAAACACACATATCACCACTTTAAGGTTTACTAATGGAGCCAAAAGGATTTACAAATTCAAGAGCCAAAGTCAAACCTCAGTTGCTTCTCTTTGATCTGTGCTGGCTCTACCAGTTTCTAAGAGTAAAGCCAGGGAGAAGCAAGCACACCCTGCCCGCACAGGACAGGAGTGAAAAGCTGCCATCCACTCTCTTGCTCTGTAGACAATATTCTGATGAAACAGGCACACAAGCAATACACACATACTCCTCTAAAGGCTACTCTCATGTTTGGAAAGAAGTCTTGGAAAATTCCACGTTTTCTGTATTTGGCATCTGAGCAACAAACTGTGCAAAATTTGTCACAAAATCTCATGATATTTTTATAAAGTAAGTATCAAAGGATTAACTTCTCTACTGAAGTCATTTTACACTTGACAAAGGAAGGAAATGCTGTGCTAGTGTCAGATTATCAGTAAACCATGCAAAGCACAGTCAGTCAAGCATGACTCAAATCAAACATGTTCAAATTCTTCCTCGTGCAGGGTAAGAACTGTCTTAAATAACAGAGGATGTGACTGCTGGCCCTGGTTCCCTAAGGTAACAGCCTTTACCTGCACGAAGAAGTAGACAAGTCCCAGGGGTGGAATGATAACAGCAGCTATAGGTGTGGCCAGCAGAATGATGACACAAGCCCCAATCACATTAAATGTGGAGCCCATGAACATCTTGATGATGGGTGGAATGGTGGAGTCAATGATGTCAATCTCCTTGGAGAAACGGTTCACCAGGTTCCCACTGGGAGTACGCTCAAAGAAACTCATTGGAGACCTGAGCACATTGTGCAGCAGGTTAAGGTGCAGGTGTCGTGATGCAAAGATTCCTCCTATTGACACAACCATTGAGTAGCCAAATACAGCAATACCTAGCAAAGGAGACTCATTATTAACTGCTGCAACCTCTCACACAAAATATTTTTTTCATTTTGTCATCATTTAGCATTAGCAGGTCTCTAGTACAATAATCCGGAAAAAAAAGGGGTTCACTTCAGGTAGACTCAGTAAATATGTCAAGTAGTTTAAAAAAAATAAAACCAGTGAAAACATTGTGTTCCTTTCATTTCATCTCCATTATAAAAATTTGTGTAATGTTTGAACACTTTCCCTGAGCAAAAGTCACTGAATTTGCTCTTGGCATTTGTTTTCTATTGTGAGATTTTCGTGGCAGTTCTGAAGTGGGGTACTTGGGGTGTTGGGTTTCACAGCAAACAAACTCTAAACCACAAAGAGGACACAAAACAAAAACATCACTGAAGCAGCCTCCCCACAGTGCCCTGGATGGAGCCACAGGCAGCTAGAGCAAACCCCAGCCAGAGCAGCTGAACCAGGCTGGGGCTACAGGGAGTCAACACAGCCACAGCCTCCTGTGACAAACTGCCCCTACAGACCAGGCCAGCACAGGCCAAGCAGACACTTCTCAGATCAGAAATTGGTTACAATTCTGGCTTATCAGCCAGCAACACGCTTCTCACTTTGAGAAATTTCATTTACAAATGAAAGGAAAAACGTATTTGCATAGGTTAGTTTGCTTGCCTTTTTTTTTTAATTCAACTTTTTCATTTTTCTGTGAAAGCCCACACTCAAATCCTTAGCAAAATGCTGCTGCAGGCACCAAGAGCATTAGAAACACTGAATCAGCAAATCTTAAAATACACAAGACCAAGCAAACCTTGAGAAATTCCCAGTGCTCCATATACTCCCAGTCTGAGAGTTGTGTTCTGCTGTGTGCCATTGATAACAGGATCATCTGTCCATAAACTCAGCCAATAGTTGGAAGCCAAGGAGGCTATATGATTACACATAAAGAGGAAAATGGCCAAGAAAGACATAAAGACTCCAATTGCTTTCATGTAGTCCCAGTACACTGATGCCTTCACCTGAAGACAGAAGACAAAAAGAAATACTTATTTTGCAGCTAAGTTTCAAAACCAGCAACTCCCCCTTGTCTAACACCTATTTAAAGTCAGTATCCTTCCATTAGGCCATGAAAACACAGCAGCTGCACTACAGAGAGCCACTGCTTGGGAACACATGCTGCAAAGCATTCTGTGGAGACATGCCAAATCCAACATTCCCTCAGGGTAGGCACACATCATCCTTTCCCTGTCATCCAAGGGAAGGGAGGAGTAGGGAGGAAGCTGCCTGAAGTACCACAGAGCATCAGTAGCAGAGCCAAATACTTCACTGACGAGTTCCAGTTTCTGGCTCTCTGTACCATAAGATTATAAAGTCTTTAAACCAACCCTTGCTCCACATGGCTTGTAGCCTATGATCTATCTTTAACCAACAAGCACTCCAAGCTTGAATTCAAGCAACATTGCTGTAATTGTAACTGAGCTGCAACTGCCACTTTCCCAGGAACCTCAGTCTCAGGTTTCTCAAAAAGTCCAGGGTATCCTGGGATTAGATACTTGAGTCTAGAGTGGAAATGTAGTTTAAATTAATCCAAATCAATTACAGCTCTTTACAATGAAGGACAGTTTTTATTAGGTCACCTAATTTGTCACAGCCACTCTCCAAGAAATAGCTGCAAGGTTTTCACTTCTCCTTCTACACTTTGATGTGGTCAGGCCCATCATCTCACACAAGTTTTGTGTTGACATTCTTCCTGCAGGCACACATGGGGCTTGAGCTTGGGAGCAGAGGGCACAGCAACACTTCCATCAAGTATTACACAACAAGTAGCAGGTTCAAGAATTCACTCAGCCCGTTCTCACACCAGTTACATGGTGTTTAGAAGTCATTTTCTTCTGAAACAGATTTTTCCAAAATTTAAAGAGGGTACAGGAAGTGGGAACTGAAGACCTTACCCTCCCAGTCTTCGCTGTGTCGGCCTCTGTCAGTTTCCAGGAATTCTTCTCAGAAAGTGGCTTCTGCAGCTCTGCTGTGCTGTTCTGGTGCTGTGGCTTCCCAGTGTCTCTGCTGTAAGTTGAAGAGTTACTGAGTTGCCTGTTTGAAGACATTTATTTTTTAATCTTAGTTTGACATAGGATAGGTGTTACCTCACTACTAGGCTCTGACAATCCAGAGCTCCAAGTCAGTGGTTTACACTCATGGAGATGTTCTAACCTGCCATCATGGAGCCAGAGATTCCCTGAGCCTCCCTCCTCCCCTCAGCGTGCTCTCCCAACCCTCCCTGACAGCATGCAGTTCCCAAGTTCCCATGTTCAGATGCAAGTAACAGTCACCAGATAAAGTCTTCATTGCACATTCACACTCCAGAAAGAAAAATGCTTTGTGATCATCAAAACCAGCCTTTCCAAACCCTATCATTAGCACAGCAGCTGCTGGAGTGCAAAAAGGGTACCTGCACTTCCCTCAAAACAGGCCATCTAACTCCCATGCACTCATTAGCTGCCAGATATACAGTGTACATCATAAGAACAGAGACCCTATTACAGCACTATCTAGAGCACCATAAGAATAGCACATAGACTAGGAGATGGTTTTGGAAAGGTGATTGCAAGCAGAATAGCAGCTCCACTTGGCACTTCATCCCATATGACAGCAGTAAAATGCAGAAGCCTTGGGAACACACACAGAAGTTGAACTGACCAATAAAACACTCTCCCTCTTATGCAAGCCAAACCCACAATATCTTGCTACAACACAAGAGTTTCTTCACATGGAAAGAATATCACGAGAGTTGTGTGTGTGCAGACATGAATGTGCAATAGTCTGTACCAGCCTGGAGTGGGGCTCAGCCCCAGAGGTTCAAATGCCTTGTGCCAGCAACTGGAAGCCAGGGACAGGGCACACTGAGGGACTGAGCCTAGACACTGCAGGGAGCCACCTTGCAGGGACACACATAATGTGTTCCCAGCAGCAAACCTGGTCCTGCTCATCCAGAGAGGGGCCCGGGATGAGGCCCTGTGTACTGGGTTTGTGTGAGTGCTCCAGGTGCCTGCTGGAACACTTCCTCCTGCTGGACCTCGAACCACAGAGCAGCAGTAGCTTTGCCTTTCTCAAGCTGGTGGATCCAGCATGATATATTTTCCCTCTAACAAATACCATAACCATCAAATTACTCTTTACCCACATCTGAGTGAGGACTGAATGGATGGGAGGGGCAAGAGGAAAAAAAAAAAAAAAAAAGAACACACACACATACCTATGCATCAGTTTTCCAGAGGCTTCATTCACAACGCCGCCATTTTCTGTAGGCTTGCCTTCCTTTGCAGATGGACTATTTGTATCTGAGGGTGAAAAAGTAAACATGAAAACGGTTAGGCAAAAACACAATTTCATTTCAATCCTAATTGCCAGCCGCAGTCTAAATGTGCAAACAAAGCAGGAGCACAAGCATTTACAGATAATAACAGAAAATTAACGAGGTGAACAAATCAGTTTAGTTCCCTAAAACCTCCAAGAGGGTTAATTGCCAAGACAGGGTACATTTATTTTTCCAGCAAATGTAGGTCAGTAATAATGTAATATAATTATGAGAACATATTCAATGTTCAAGCATGCAATACCAAGTCACATGTGAACATTTCACAGAAACAGACCAGCACTCCAGCGCCTCCTTTTCAAACCACAGATTCTACATAGTTAGTTATAAATTACTTTTTATTTTAAAATGCAATGAGAAGACGTTCTATAAATGATGGAATGAAGCTGCAAGAACAGCAAGCATTTGCTAGTAACTTTGAGTCTTCCTGCAAAGTTGAGCAAGAAGAAATATGCAAAATCCTGGTGTTTTAGGCAACTGCAGGAATCAGGTGACTTTAAGCAAGAGATCTTTCCATGAATTGTTATTCCACAATATCCTGCTTGTACCAAGATGTGTCACACATGAGACAAGTGTCTACAACACTCCAGAACACCTGTCAGCTTGAAACACCAACCTCTTCTGAGCAATTTTATTCAATGTAGTAGAGTGCCACAAATAAAACTTCTAGGTTCAGGTTATGTCAATTTTCCTTATTAAAACCAAATGTCTGACTCCTAAAAAGTTAACTGTCAGTAAATGGAACTCTATTTTCATGTATGGAAGTAAATTTGGAATTTGCAACAAAAGAGTTTTGCATTTCTGAAGGATCTGTGCATAGTTTATGCAAAGGTATTGATCTGAATATACTCAAAAGATATTTAGGGAAATTTGTGTAGATCTAGAGTCTGAAGTTTTCATGTTTTTATACAAACGAAAAAAATATGCGTAAAACAGATCATCAACACTTTAAGCATGGACTGCTTTCCCTTCTGTGTCTGCAAACTGAATATTGGTTCATTACTCTAAAAACCCAAAAATAAGTTGTTCAGCATGATCTTAAAAAGACAAAAAGCAGAAAATATGAAAAAGTTTGATTATTTAGTCCATATTTATGTGAATAAGATCAAACCAAGATGGGACTCCTGATTATTTTAAGAACTTGACAGCATTTGTTTTGAAATGTTCCCATATGAAAAACAGCAAGCATCCAGCAACATACTACTTTAGAACACTGCTGAAAAAAACAAAACCACAAAAAAGCCATCCTCCCCTAAAAGCTCAAATTTGATTTCATGTTGTATGGTATGAAGATTTCTTGCTTATACTGTATTTAGCTCTGAGAACAAAAAAAATGCTCAAGACTGCCACAGTAAATCTGACATTTGCACTTAGGGTATAAGCCCAATAATGGGGATTCTGCTGAAAAAAGTACTCAGAAATTATAAAAGCAGCTGTGGGTACTGAATGCACATTTGAGAACAAAAGAGACCCTCAGGGCTCAATCCTGAATGATGCTTCTCTTGGTACACTACATTTCCAGGTACAGGGTGTATCTATGAAGTTAATTTAAAGTTTCCTCATGGAAGCCTCTGAGACACAGAATTGCTGCTGCTGAGTTACCTACAAGCTCCCACACACCAACTGCTGCAGCTCACACAGTTAAGGACATGCAAACCATGCAAATACCTCCTATTGCACAGATAAAATTCTTCTGATAATGACTCTGTCTCTTGTAAATAAACTGCAGCTACTCATATTACTCCAAGACAGGCAGTAACATAAAGCTACATGGCAAACAGTTACCTGTTTCCAGAGGTTGCATCGTTCCTTCTAATGAAGGATCTGACTCTAAAAGCATATGTAATTAATATTTTTCCAGAACACACTCTACCATTTTCAATCTTTACAACCTCACATCCAAGTGGAATAACCTAAACCACAAAACCCAAGACAGAATCAAATTTGCTGAAACGGACCTATTTTTAATCCCAAGCCACAAACACAATTTTCCCAAACAGAGAAGAAACCCCATGGATCTGAGGAGGGGAAAGGCAGCAGTACAGCACAAGGGCAGAGGTGACCCTCAGGAATCCCAAAGGGAGAGGAAGGCTGGGAGGCAACAAGGACCAGAGCTGCAGCCAAACCTCAGGGGCTGGGGAGGAGAAGCTTTCCCACCCTTGGAGCAGCAGATGTGTTCTGGCCAGAAAGCACCAATCCGCCTTGTTCCCAGGCTGCCAGACATGAGGGAGCCTCCCTTTAAAAGTGGGTGTGCAGATACCCTCCAGCCAACTCAGTCTGACTCCCAGCACAGACTAATGGGCTCATCCAAGAGCCTCTGATTCTCAGTAATAGTGACCTTTTACACATTCAATAAACAGGAATATTATCCCTATGAATCAGATAAACAATGCCTCTACTTTTCACTTTTTACTTCTGGCAGAAGATCACTTGACCAGAACTGATGAACAAAACTGCTGCAAATAGGCCAACCCTGTGATACAGCAATCCCCTCCAGATCAACAGGCTGGTACTGAAGTTAGAAGTGCCTCTTATTAGAAAACTGCAGAGAATCATGGCAGAAGATAAAGCACTGGCTCACTTTCCAAAAGAAAATTCAGTAATTAAATGGAAAAATAAAGTAATTTAGTTTAATGAAAAGGATTTCAAAACCTACTTTTCCACATTTAAAAATGGGAAGAGACAAAGACTAAAATAACAAGGCTATTAAATGAGGCAAATTTTCATATTAAAGTTAACTTGTTAACTGCCTAGGGAAGCACAGAGAAAGTTAATTTTCCAGTCTGACTGTGCCTGAAGTAGCTACAGAAGCACCTACAGAAAATAAACAGAAGTTAACTTGATCCTGCTCCCACAAAATCTCTTCCCACAGTGCTTTCCACAGTGAGACACCCACCCATGCAGTATTTGCTGTTTAGAGCATCCAACCAAACCAGCATCCCATTCTGCAGAGCCAACAGCTGGGACTACCACAAGACCTTTCCAAGAGGAATGCAAGCCCACAGCAGGGCAGCCTGAGCTTGAGCTTTGAGATGACAGACCATCCCCAAAATCCAATTCCTTGGATGAGGGAGCCAGGAGAAGATGGCACCTTGCACAGGCAGGAACAAACCCTGCCTACTCACAGACTCCAGGGGCAGTCTGGTGCCAGCCTGGATCGTGGAGCTTCAGAGAGCAAGGCAGACCATCACAGACCTGCCACAGCCAACTCTGATATGAACACCAGGAGCAGCTCCTTGAAGCTCTTCAACACCTCTTTAACACTTTTCAGCTTCATCAGTGCAAGTAAATGTGGCACCATTTCCACTTTGGCCATGATGGACACATGAAGAGCACACCAAAAAACACCTCTGTGTTCCCTCCAGGGAATGGGAGGAAACCAGTGGTTTTCCAAATGGAAGACGAAGCAAAAAGCAGGCTCAGGTCCCTCCTTGCTCCCAAAGTCTTCCCTGCAGCACTCAGCATCTGCTCCCTAACTCATGTCACCAACTTAACCCCAGTCAGCACAGTGCAGGCACCCCTTGCATTTCTCAGTGTGAGTGTCAGGAAATCAACAAAGTGAAGTGAAGAAAACAGGCTGGAGGCAAAGACTAAGTTCCCCTATTAAAATCCAATACTGTAACTGTCTGTAGATAAAAGAAAAATAAATCTGAGGTGTATTACTGTACCAGTGCAGCTCAATAGCTGTTTTGTAAAGCAGAAGCAGGAGTCAAGGACAGCAGCTAGAACATTGAGCTGCCTCCTCCTCCTCCCTAAAGGAATTAGTTTCATAAAAAAGACACATCTTAACAGAGACTGGAAGGGTGTATAAACCCCAGCTGGTCTTTATGCAGTCTCACTACCATCTGAATTTTGCACTAAGAAATTTTACTACAGATATGTTACACATTTTTCTAATTTTAAGAAAGAATGTGTGTTTAACCTCACAACCTTCAATGCTCTCAAGAAATAAGCACCTCTACATGTACAGGCAATCACAGGAAATGGTAATTTCTTTTAACTTTGCTACCAGAACTACTGGTTTTCCTGTAACACTACTCCCTTATTAACATGACAGACATCAAGAGTTTATTTGTGAGCTTACCACTGTTCTCCGTGGTTTGTTCAGCATTAGCATATGTACGAAGAAACTCGGCAAAAGCCCCATCTTGCTCCAGCAGCTCCTGGTAAGAGCCCATCTCAGAGATTTCTCCATCAGTCATTACTAGAATTGTATCCATCTGAGGCAGATAGTTGATTGCATGGGTTACCAAAACCCGAGTCTAAAAAGCAAAAGAAAAATAAAGTGTTTCTGTCATCTCAGATTAGTGAATACCATTAGTGACTACTGCTCTTCACTGCTTGAATTCTGTGTATAATAGAATAGTAATGAGGGACAGGCATGCAGCATTTTTAGGAGAACATTGTCTTGATTTTTCCATCAAATAATTCTGAATTATATAAACCAAAGCAACTTTTACTTCAAAAATGTCAGTGCTTTGTAAAAGTCCTCTAAAAATTGCAGAAGGATCCTTTCATTTTTCAGATGCTAGAAACAGAAGTCTAAATGCAACTTAACAAACTTGAAATCATTTGAACTCAGCCAAGAAAAAGTGCTCTCCAGAGACATTTATTTACATACTTTATTTCTCAGGATTCCTTTTGGTCCAATAACTTTTTCAAAAATATGTTTCCCAACATGAGCATCAACAGCTGATAAAGGATCGTCAAGTAAATAGACATCTGCATTGCAGTAAACTGCCCGAGCAAGACTGACTCGCTGTTTCTGTCCTCCAGACAAATTCACACCCTGGGGAAACAAGAAAACACTTTATTTACAAGGTCCTTTATTTACAGCTGAAAGAAGATGTCTCACTACAGTTTATGAAAGACACAAGTCATAGGTGGTTTATTTAAATTAGAGGAATTTCAACAATGCATGAAACAGATCTCCACAAATAATTTCACTACTACAACAGCATAAGCAGTCACAATCCTCTTGCAAAGAAGCACAAGCTCTTCTGTTCTCACCATCAGTGAAGGCTAGCCAAAAAAAATGTTTGCCAGTCCTGTAAAGGAATTAACCCTGACTGGCCTAACTGTACATTCAAAGGCTACTCTTCTTCTCAGCTGTATTTCTGCAGTGCTGCCCCTGATTTACAAAACAAACTCTATCCACATTGTACAACATGACTGGCCTGCTGACCAAGAAAAGAAGATAAAGCTGCACCTTTACTGCATGTGGGGCTGTCAGTTCTGAGACCAGCTGGGAGCTACAGGCCCCCTGCATTCAGTCAGAGCACACGTCCCAGTCCCTAAGAGCAGCAGCTCAAGAGCCCCCAGCAGCCACACACCCCGCTGCCAGCTCCTGGCACTGAGACACTGGGTCCTGCTCCCACACTGCAGCACTGATTCAGCCATGCACGTTTCCAAACCCCACACCACGCCTGCTTTGGTAATCAAGGGCCAGATTTGGGGTGATGGTTGTTTTTTTGTGGATTGTGATTCAGATTTTTTGGAGGGGTTGAAGATGTGTTTGCTTGTCTTGAATGAAACTGAAGTGTTCAGAAGATTTTTCTGTTTCTGTTTTTATATATTTTTCTGCTCTACAGCTGTAGCAACTTAGAAACAATTGAAAACTGTCACTACAAGATGGTTTTATATTTTTAACCGAGGACAGGTTTCCTCCCCTTTGAGACTTAAAGAGAAGGAAAACACACTGTTCAAATCTGCCTCTTATTCTAGAGGATTTCTGCTCTGAATGTTTTAAATTCAATGAAACTTCAAGATAAAGTAAAATAAAGAGTCACACAGCCTTAACTACAAGCAATAGGACTGTTATGGTGGAGTGGGTATTGAAATACCTTTTCTCCTATTTCTGTTTTGTCTCCTGAAGGAAGAATCTCTATGTCAGGCAGCAGAGCACAAGCCTCAATCACACGCTTGTACCGGCTCTCACTCATCTCCCTTCCAAAGATAATGTTATCTTCCAAAGTTGCATTTTGAACCCAGGCTTGCTGAGGAACATAGGCCACAGAGCCCTGAAAGAAAAATAAACTTCAGTATTTTAGACCAAGAGTCTGCACAGAGTCAAGGCACAGTCAAGGGCTTTGTGAGGCAGGCAGCGCTAATCACCTCACAAATTACCTAGTCATTACCAAACGAAGTAGTTCTTGGGCTCCTGCCTCCTCCAAAATGTTATTTTTATAATCATCTCTACAAGTGAATGTAACAAAGTGCATTGGTGGAAAATACAGGACTTCAAACAAAATATGATTAGCATAAACCTGGAAGAAGCATTTGTTTAGAGAACGTTTGCACAATTACTGCATGTCGAAAGTCATTACTTCTTTCATATAATTATAAATTATGATCTGCACAGAAGAGTTTAATCTGGAATGCAAGTGTTTAACAAAGGCACCCCTGCCAAGAGATTTCTGCAGAAAGCAGAGGAAATGGTTTGCATATAAAAGTCACTTCAAAGGAGGAGACTGAGATAATGCAAAGTATTTTACTTTGAGTATCAGTTCTGCCTTCTTTCTTCACTAATAGTGATTCAGATCTCAACAACTTTATTTTTCCACAACAATTCTGCAGCTGGCCAAACCTACAGACTTTTAAACATGACAGACTTGTGTTTTTTCTTAAAGTCGTTTTCTTTCCAGGTCATTTTTCCCTGTTAGCTCTGTGCAGCTCTGATGTCTAAGAAAGAACAAACGGCAACAGCAACTTTTCCCATGCTCAGGTATCTGAGTGTACCCTCTCTCCTTGTAATTCTCTGATGTCTGAGAAGGTAGAACCCAACACTACTCTTCCACAGAGAATATGAAACAGGGTCTCCCCATCTCATACCCAGATGCCAACAAGGCTCACCAGAACACTCCTCTTTGAGTGCTCCATTGTTTTATTTGGCTAAATCTGACACCAACAGACTTGGATGCTGTTGGGTCAAGGCTTAACAGGCAATTACACAGAGTGCAGGCTAAGGCATACATACAGCTTGCCAGGGAAGCTGGCTAAAAAGTACATTCATTTGAAAGGCTTCTCTTCCCTCTTCACACCACTTGGAAATCAGGAACCCCTCTGGCAACACCCACAAATAGCTGAACAACTCTCCAGACATGTCACACCTTGACAATCACGTAGCCTTCCTTTTTGTCCATCTCCCCCAGTAATGCAGACAGCAGTGAAGACTTTCCACAGCCAACTTGACCAACAACAGCCACCAAGGAGCCTTCAGGAACAGTGAAATTAATGCTGAAATAAAGTGCACAGAATTCAGCTTGCTTGCTGGCACACCCCAGTAGTTAAACAGTTAATTGAACTGCCCATTGAAAACCAGGTGCAATGTGAACACCTGCTGCAAATACTGACTCAGCACTAAACTGTAACTGTTTGAAAATCCAATACTCTCACTCAGAAAGCACCTAATTCTCCCCAGACCATAATCTTAGTATGTAATTAGTCAAAAGGGGAAGAAAATAGAAAGAAAAGAAGCACTGTGACCCAATCTTGCCAAGATTTTTCTCAGGTTTTCTATGAACACAAGTGTAAATATAGCATTTTTGTCCCAGACAATTTGCCATTTAAGACCCAAGAAAAAGCAGCTGAAGTTAAGGAAGGGAACAGGGCACAGGGAAGACACAGCCGATAGCTGCATCACTGTTTGTTTTCTGCAACCCAGGATCAAGGCCAGCAGAGTACAGTGAGAATCAGGCTGTAAAATGGAGTCTGAGGACACAGGAAAACAGGAGGGAGCAGAGCTGACTGAGAGGGCTAACATGGCTGCATCCTCTGGATGGAGCTCATCCCACCTGCAGCACAGAGCCAGAGCCTGAAAGCCCCTGCAGCTCTCTCTTCTTGAACCCTACATCTCTTGCTACCTCCCTTTATGCATTCCATAAACGCAATGAACTGTAAATCCCTCTAGTTCATAAATCCCCAATTTAAAAAAATACCTAGAACTAATGTTATTTGTTCTCTTTCTTTATGGCAACAAATTCTTCTCCATATGTACTTTATAATTCAAATATAGATAACTTATGATGCAGCAAGATTATGGAGTGGAATAAAGGGCACCAATCTTTACCTGTTCAGCAAAGGAGGATCAGTTTTGGCCCAGCTAAACATTGCATTCTTCACAACAATGCATTCTTCAGCTGCAAAGAGAAAACTCACATTTATAAAAGTGCCAGTGCAAACAGCTGAATTGTGTGCTCACAATCCAAAGTCAATCCAAACACTCCTGGGCAGAGGCATAAAGCTACTTTTTCAGAAGAACAACATCCCACTGCTTACAAAAAACTTGTGTTCTGCTTTTACTGAATTTAGCAAGACAGCAGAGGTTCCAAGGTTACCCTTACTCAGGAACCAGGAGGTACATGAATGTCAGCTACACAGAGATACCAACTAATTCAGCTACATCTCCAACACTGCAAAATCAGTTGTGGATATGAAAGAAACCATCTGAGAAGGAAGATGAACCTTTACATAATTTTCATTTCACAAACTCCCTTCTCTGTTTTCTGGCTCAGATTTATCAGCAAAACCCACCAAAAATGCAGTAAATTTCTTTTAGAAAGCAAAAGAAACCACCCAAAACCTGCACACACCGATTTGCAACAGGCAAAAAAAACTCACCCTCTTTGATGGGACCCCTGACTATGCTGTCTGGATCTAACTCTTCGTGAGACAGGAACACCCTGAGGCGCTTCAAGGAGACACTGGCCTGCATGAAAAAAAGGATGCAAAACAATTTATACTCTGCTTGTTACATTTAAATGCCAACTGTTTTGTGCCACATACATATCATTGTTATGCACTCCTAATCCCTCCTTAAATCCATTGCACAGTTGCTTGGATAGCCAGACTTTCACTTCCCAACCGACAAGAAATATGGGTGATGTAAGGATTGCCTACCCACCATAATTGGGACTATTACACTAGCACAGCTCTTAACACACAGGAACTGCAAGGTTCCTTCCACAGGTGGCAACATTTCCCCAGGGGTTATTCTCTAAGCAAGGGAATGTAATCTTTCCACCCAGGGCCTCCTTCTGCACAAAAAACTCCTGTTAATGACTGAAGTCTTACTTCTACGATGTTGCTGATGACCATAGGAAGCATGTTCAGTGGAAACCTGAGGATGTTGAATAATGCCAGTGAAACAAAGGCCTTCTGAGCATCCAAAATGTTGTTCTTGTCTATCATGACATACACAGCAAATGTGGACAGGGCAACCTGAAACCAAGTGTAGAGGCTACAGTGAGGGTCATGTCTTAAAGCTACCAAGTCAGGAGCACACAGTGTGACAACTGGAACCAGACTATAAATCAAAGAAAGAGGAATGTTCTGATAATTTTTCATTCCTGACAACACTTTTTGCAAAACAAATATACAATTCAAATCTGCTGTTGTAAAAAGAAGTTGATGGCTCCTGTTTAAAAAGAGGTAAGTGTTCACTTTCCTCGCATAGCAAAGGTGAAACCACAAATGTCCCAGGCTGCTTGTGGTCACATGGCAGGAGAAGGGAAGCAGAGAAATGATCACTGGTCTTCTTTCCTGATCTCTTTCAGTTTTAAGACACTCCTCAGAGTATCAGATATTGGATCAGTAACATATATTGACAGAAAAGTTAGAAGCACCCCAATACTAACTTATTTTATATTTTGTAGAGACTACCAAAACCCCAGATTTCCAAACACAGCTCAATTTATCATGGACAAAAAATTTGAAATGTTATTGCATTACGAAGATAAAGCCTTTTCTGTTGTGAATTGCTTCAGTTTCATACTGAACAACAAAATTACACTGAACCATAGTTATAAACTATGAAAATAATTCCAAAAATCCATATACTCATTTTTTGATGGGTTGAATAAAATATAAAAAAATTAAAGCAAACTAAGTAAAACCAGATATTTGCTTTCACAACTATTCCCTTCATAGTGTTTTCTTCTGTGATAATATCCTCACACCTCAGTTTATCACAAGATCCAGCAACTTTTTTCCCCACAGACTGCCACTTAAAACAAGAAATCAAGGTAGATAAACCTCTGGCATCTCCCCTCCTAAAAGACTTGAAATAATGAGCTCTCCACCTGAGGCACAGTCTCATCTAAGCACACAATCCATTGAAGACATCAGTATTTCTGTTAAAAAAATCTGACTGCTGTGAAGATGTGTTGTTCTTGGTGCTCAGCTGACTCAGCTGTGCCCTTGTACAGTAGCTTGTTTGTACAGCCCTTGGTTTGGACAACCATATCCCAGGGAAAAAGCCCTCCCATGGAGATCAAAACCAAGAGAGGGTCTAAAGATTAACCTCACAAGCAGCATGTCTGCACTCTTGTGCTACCAGCAATTAGTCTGAAATACACCCTTATCAGCACACAGAGCAGCAGGGGAGGTACTGCAAACCAGCGGTTCCCTGACACTGTTACCAAATGTTTTGAAAAACCCTGGCCTTGGAAATGGGAAGAAGTAGAGGAAATAAAAGTTTTGAATGTCAAAAGTGCTTTCAAGTAGGCACTAGCAATTTAATATTTTTCATCAAATAATTTTTTCATCAAAACATGCAAAAAAACCCAAAAATCCAAGAAACAAGATGTTGAAGAGCAGCGTAGCATTTTGGGTTGTGCCCCAGTGGCAAAGCCCCTGCAGAGCGAGGGCCACACATTCCTGTGTATGCTGAACAGAGCATTACACCAATCTGTCTTCTCAGGCTTCACAGAACAGCATTAGGGAGTCCACCTGCAGAGTTTTATTTAGAAATTTCACTTAATAATGTATTTATATTAAGATAATCTCAGACTTCTTTTAGAAAAGCATTCACTAAAGAATGCAGTTGATGCCTCCTACCCAGGGCACTGCTTCTCTGCCTTTCATCATGCCCCGAGCATAATGTAAACACTAAAATTGTTTGCAGGGAAGGAATCTGAGACTGGAAAGTACACTTAAACACCTTCAACTGGAACAGCACATATTTTATCCTAATGTAGTCATGCCTTTTAATTGTTTCTGCAGACAAGAGCAATGATCCCTTGTTCTAATAGGGTCTGAAGCAATTTTGATGTGATCTCACTCTTCTCTCCCTCGTATTAGTTGAAATGTAAGCTAACCACAAACACAGGAGGGATGTTTCACATATCATGCATTTTTATTTTTTTTTAAGTAAGAATTTGAAGCCATCTCAGGCTACGCAATCGTTTTGCCTCTTCCCTATTGTTCTCACACAGATGCTGGGAGTACACTGGCCAGAGACACTCCTGGAGCACAACATCCCATTCAGTCAGCAACTCTTATGTAAGGACCTGCTGCTCTCAGAAACACAATGAAATAAGGGGATTTTTAATTCTCCTTCTCTTATTATTTAAATCTGCAATACATTGCATCTTAGATTCTTCAAGCACTCTACTAAAAATAGGAGGAGATACAGAGGAGGTTTTTATTTTCCAATTCTTCGGCCATTAACTTCTAGAATACATCTAACTTGGACATTACTGAGTTTCAAAGAAAACAGTAGTGCCTTTCCATAGAGAAGTGGACCCTTAAGTGTTCAAGGACCCACCATTCTGGAGGGCATTTTGGCTCAACTCATTAAAACAAAAAACCAAAAGAAGTCCTCAAGTGCTGCCTTGGAAAGCACAATCCCAAAAAAGAGAGAAGAATTCTAGATTTGTTTCACTCACCAAAAACGGAGCACAAACCCAAGTGAAGGTTGCCACTGCAGCAAGGTAAGCAGATTTTTTTAGGACTTGGAGTTCTTTCTGTCTGATCTCTAATACCTTCTCTCTAAAGGCTAATTCCCAAGCATAAAGTTTCAGAACTTTAATCCCATTGAGAATTTCATTCATCAGCTTAATTCTGTTGTCTTTGCTCTTCATTTGAGCCACCTAAAAACAACATTGCAAAAAATAATTAACAGAGCACAATACTTGGCAGAACCTCAAAGTTCTGAGCTTTGTATTTTGCAATGGCAAATTTACCTCATTATCATCAAAAGCTTACTAGCTTCCCAAGCAGGAAATCTGAGATACTATCTGAACAAACAAATATGCAGAATTAACAAGATGTTTTAAACCAATTAAAAGAATGCTTCATGTAACTACAAATCCAAACCAAGATCAAAACAAGTGTGGCACTGGTTTAAGTGTGATTAACCCTGCAACAGGGAGCCCTGGAACTCAGGTACAATATGCAGTTAAAAAATAAGGCAGTGCAAGACGTGCAGCTTGCATCTAACCTTAAACCAAACTTGATTTTGCTTCATTTTCAGCACTGTCAATAGCCTTCTGTTGGTGTACTAAGGCAAAAAGCTTCCCATTCAGCTATTCCTAAGTTTCCATCTTCCTAAAATATTGTGATGAAAGTAGCACAAAGCTGAGCTGCTACTGAGTCAGCAAAGGCAGCCAGCAGAATGCACAGGTACAGCTGCCCCAGACCAGTGACAGCATGGCTGTGGCAGACCAGGTATCCCTACTTCTCCCCTGTAGGAACCAAATGCTGGGGTATGTTTTATATTTTAGTTCCAGAACTAAAAGCTTTCACTTTGATATATCAATCTCCTGTGACATTCAGTAAATTCAACTACTAGTAAAGTCTGTATCACAGCACATATGTTGGGGCTGTTGGAAGTAGTTTTAGTGCAATAGAAAATTTGAGTTTGAGTCTACGCATACTTATGCTCACTCTCTGTAACAAACTGATCCCCACTAAATACAATCGACAATTCTTGGCTGTTTTTGATCCCTTAAGACTCCTCCTTCATCTCTCCAGGAAACAAAACAACCACACCCCCACACTCCCCAGAAAAAAAAAAACAAAAAAAACCCAGAAGGAACAAGGAACAAATCACACATCCTGGAAACCTGAAAATTTCATTCATGGCCATTAGGTTCATCAGGCAGACAGTAGTTTACCTTTGCACTTTAGTTCTTAGGCAAGTTAAAAACTGAACTAATTCCTAGTAATTCAATCATTGAACATCTCATGAAGCTGCCTAAAGCGTTATCTTGGTCTTCACTCCTGCAGGTTTTTAGACCATTACGTAGAGATAAGCTGTAAGGCTGAAAAATACATGAGTTTGTTTATTCTGAATACACAACACCTCTGACCTTTCTTTCCCTTTCCTTTTTTCAAGGGATAGATAGAGGGATGGGAAAAAATAAAAGGAAAAACCTCCAGAAGAAAAACCTCCGAGTCAAAGAATAGATATTTCTTAAAAGCACTATACAGAGGTGCTAACCTGATAGGTTTTTGTCTTCATTGCCATCACAGCATTTATTGGAACCAGAAGGATCATGACAGCCACACCTGCCAGCACAGAATGACCTAAATTCTGAAAAGTACGTAATTGTAAGCATTTATTCAAACTATTTTTTTTTAAATCTTGGCTCAAACCACTGCATATATTACAGAACATCATTTTGCAATAGGTTTTCAGCTTGGGAGAAAAAGCGAAGGATCAAGAAGGGGCTTAGGTTAATATCTATATACTTTGAATTCTGAAACAAACATATATATATATATCCCCATATAGAAGTACTTATAGATCAACTTCTCTCCAAATATATCTCTATACACACACACAAACATGTTGTAACACTCTAAACTTTTTGCTGATTTGTCTGTTCTTCAGAAGAAGAGTCAGCCCAGTGCTGTGTGAACTAGAAACAGCAAACACCTCATATGGTTACTCAGAGCACAGAGCCAAGACCACTTTTATTTAAATCAAGGGACAAGTGAGATACTCTGCATGCTGAAGTCCCCCAAAAGATAATAGTTCCCCTCTGCATCCTCCCCATATGAACTCAGATGTGCAAATTCAGAACCTCCTGCCTGCCTTCCTGACAGCAGTGACAAAATGGCTTCTTAATAAACAGCACTTTCCCCTCATTGCTGCAAACCCTCCAGTGGTCTGAACAACAGGTGTGTGTAGTCACAGATCATGGAAGCACCATATTGCCCAAGACAAAAGAGGAAACAATACACAATGCTCACCCGCCACAATAAGTACAGCGCCAGTATCACCTGGAGAGGAGCAGACCAAATCATGTTTATATAGGTAGCCAAGTCCATGAATCTCTGAGCATCCACAGACATCAGATTCACAATTTCACCCACAGTAGAAGTCTTCCTAGCAGAATTTGTGATAACAAGTGCCTACGTGCAGGTAAAAAGAAAACCCAAAGAATTAAAACAACATGAGGACAGACCTAGCCATTTGCATTTTCTCCACAATTCAAGTGCTTACAGAATTACAAGCAATCATTTTCCTCCTTCGTATTCTGTTTACCCTCTACAGCCTTAAAAATGCAAGTTGCACAGTTTGAATCCATCAGCTGGGTTTAAGCTAATATAGAATTAAAGTCAGTAAGCAAGCTTGGGGGTTAGGGCTAGTGAGTTTATTGCTTGGGGGTATCATTTACGTGGTTTGTTACGTGGCTTTTTTTAGTGTAAGAAGTGGAATCTTCATTTCTTGTGGCACATTTTTCTCAGACAGAGGTATCAGTCCATAGTTTTCTAAAATGTTCCAGCTTATTCTAAAATGGCACTGCTGGTAATTCCCAAACAAAGCTGTAAATGTAGGTTGCATTTTTAATTTCTGCACCAACTGAAGCACTGCACACCCCAAATCTTCTTACCTGGCAGTATGAAGAAGCATGTTAAGTAGCAAATTAGAAAACTGCCCTGGCTTAAAGGCTTTTATTTATAAATTAGACATGCTCTTATTTCTATTAAGGGTTAGGAATCAGCATATCAGAGTCTCCTACCTTTTTAATCCGACTTAAGTGATGCATTCTCACAGTAAAAGATACTACATATTTGTAGCCACAGTATTGTTACATATTTAAAGAAACACCGACCTTTCGATAAATCACACCAACGATGGCTGTTTTGAGCCTCATTCCAGTTACAAAGCAAATATGAAAATACTGGTGAAGAATCAGTGTCTGAAGACAGGCACAAACAAACAGCAGCACTGTATAAAAGTAGCCTTGCCAGTTTGGGGCAGCTTTGTTATTTACAAAGTTGAGCAGTAATCTGTGGAGAGAGAAATAAGTTGTCTTGATAGACGGAGAACAAATGTCGTAGTTGCAGCCTTAGGTTATTCCAAACATTGTATGGTCATGCAAGCACCTGAAGTACCAAACTTAGAATATAGAACACTCAAGCAAACTTTTTAGAAACTGGAGATCATTTTGTATGAGCATACATCACTCCCTCCTCAATGTACCAGTCTGAAACATGAAGTAACACATAGCTTACATGTGCAGCACTCTCTTGGAGCTACACTGAAAAGTCTTATATCCCCTCCAGTTGAAATACAACCACTTACAGTTCCTTCTTAGCTCAAAGCAATACAACCCCTCCCAGCCTCTGTGGCATCACATACTCTGATGTGTAGGCACAGAATAATTACAGGTTAGAAATGAGTAAACCCTCTTGCTGTTGCTGATTATGTTCCTGCCCTGCCTTCCTAGTGCTTAAAAGGAAAAGAACTCAAACATTTTTTGCATGATGTTGTAATTTGAAAACCAGTGGATTGAAATTATGTTTGTCCACGGTCTCTCCCTTGTATAACATCTCTTCCTCATTGTATCAGCTGAAGGCAAAGCAGCTTGGGGAGTAAAATACCAGCATGTCTTAAATCCTGTTCACATACTTTTAATGCAATAATAAGATATATAGGTCTTACGTTAGAATTCCCGGGCCTGCAAACATCAAGAGATCATGTGCAGCTTTTAAAAGGAAGCTCATGAGAAAATATGGTCCAAAGGTTTTATATAACACCTTGAATAAAGATGCTTCAGAGCTCTTCTGAGATGGTTTAATAATCAAAGCTTCAACCTCTTCTGTCACATCACCATTTGAGTTGCCCGATTTTTGCTGCTTTTTGGGCACATATAACATGTTTAATGGTTGCCTGAAAAAAGATTAGGTAGAAAATGTAGCCTTTACTCAAGCATAAAGCCAGCTGTAAAAACGTACACTACACAAATGAGAGGTAAATGAGCTGTTTATTGTGATTGTTAACAGTTTAACTGAGTTGTACTGTCATACATTTTTAATTGTATAAGGTAACTAAATTAACTGGCTGTTCAGAAATGGCTGTCTTCGCTTGGATAAGTAACATGCCTGTAAATCTCTCCCTTAAGTCTGCCCTTAGGGAATGAGGAAAAGGGCTGTAACTCATGAAGAGTTAGAAGAGCAGAGGACATAATTCTTCTAGAACCCAGTATGCTGAACTTCCAACAAAATCAATGCTTCACTGTATCACCAGAGTTAAAAGACTGAGTCAGGTTTATGCCAAGACATCCCCAATGGACTGAACACATTCTTTTCTTACATCTGGCTTACGCTATACTCCATGCTCTGAACTTCTGAGGACAAGATGTATGTAAAACACACTGTGTAAGCAAGCACACAATTTTCCTTCGATAAAAAGGTGCTCCTGTTTGCTCTAGCCAAGGATGATGAAAGTAGAATGGAGACTGCAGGCATGCAGTCTTTCTAATTTTAGTCACCTGGCTTAGATGCTCAGACTCCCTATATAGTCAAAAGAAAGGAATAAGCTGCTCACTTTTACACCCTGATATACCCTCCCGAGGCTTCGCCAACTACAGAGGGAGCCCAAGCTCCTGAATTACACAACAGAAGTTTGTGTCCAAACATTCCCTCCCAAGAGGAAAAAAAAAAAACACACATCAAAAGTCACAGTAATAAGTTTTGGATCGTGAAAGACTAAGGGAAGGTTGATGCAGCTCTTCATAAATAAGAAACACAATACCCTACTTGGTTCCTGCTCTCTGCACTCAAGGACAAACACAGGCAGCCACATGGGTCTTACAAAAGCAGGTTTGGTAACAACCAAATGACCAAATTACAAACACCTCTAAGCAGAGGCTGAGTCACTTGAGCTTTTAAACCTCTGTACCTTGGCAGAACTGAATGCCAGTTTAACTGCACTTACCTCTTGGTCTTTGACCACTCTTTTGCCCAATTTCTAGCCAAACCTGGCACTATTTCCTCTGATTTGTCCTCTTTATTTAATGACCACAAATCCTTGGCCTCCAAAGGGTTCCGATAACCCTGAATCATCAACCTGTATTAGAAGGAATCAGCAATATAAATTTAAGAACACTAGAAATGTTTGTGTACATAGATAGATAGATAGATCCAGCTGCATCCAGCCCAAGAACAGAGCCAGCTCTCCACAAAGATGTAAGCAAGCATTAGAGCCTGCAGCAACACAGGTCCAGATGCTAAAACGTACATCCTCCTGTTTTTACTGGGAGAATTGTACACCAAAACATCCAAGGATCCAGGATATGCCACTGAATTCAAATTCCAGGGAAAATAAAAGGATGAAGTGATCTCATTTGAAACTCAGCCAGATAATTAATATCCCCATGCCTAGCAAGTTTCAAAATCTTTATTAGCCTTAATTTCACAAAGCAATTCCTTTAATCTAACTTTCTGTTGGAACTCTGGCCAAGAACCAGCCACAACTATACACCAGTATTATTTTACATGCTTCTGTGTTTTAATTCACAAATCATACAGCATAAGTAAAATTAAGATAATGGGGAAAAAAGAGCCTATTGGACAAAAAGAGGTAATAGTTTTCAATGTCTTAGTTTCTAAACATGGCAGACAATTTCTCCTTTTTTACATTTACATAATTTTTTTTATTATATTCCTTCATCAACCATATAAAATACAGACTGGAAAAATTTAAAATTACAAAGACCCTACAAAGGAAGCAAAAAAACCCAATTTTTAAAAAAACTTGATTAACAAGTTATCTACAAAAAAACCAACCAAAACAACCAAAATTAATGTTGCATGATTATTGCTAATTTAACTCTGTAAGTAGGATCCCAAAGTGCCATGTAACCTGAACTGGTGCTTTATGCAAGACCTTGATCTTACCCAGTGATCCACCAGAATGTGATTCTGGAGAGGAAAGAAGCACTGAACTCTGGACACGGATTCTAAAGGAAAGAAAAAGAGATCAATCCACATACGAAATGAATGCAGGGCCAAAAGAAACAAGCAAAGCAGAAAAGATGTTTTTGAAATTTCTTTTGTTTGCAGTATTTTTTTCACATTACTAAAACTTGCCATTTATGCTGCTGAGACCTTGTTCAGCAAACACAAGCACAGCTTCAAGGCTGTCAGCAGGCTCCACCACTGGGACACAGGAATAGCAGTGCTCCATATCAACAACACAACAAACAGCTGAAGGAATTTTAGAGGCCAGTGGAGGTCAGACAGTGTCTCCAGATGTTGTGTTCAGTGCCCATGTCAATGCAAGTTATGCAATCATATGAGGGCACAAATATGTTAATTGGGTAGTCAATCATGAATGAAATACTCAGTTATCCTGTTCTAGCAGTGAAGCGCTGAGACTCCATCGACACAGATGCACAAATGAAAAAAACGTGTACCTCCATAAAATCCTCCCAGAACACCCCTTAGGAGCCCTGCATCTCATTCATCAAATATGTATGGGAAACTAAAGTATCAATACACTCCTAATCTGGCTAGGTTCAAAGAGCACAAAGAAAGGCTGGGAGGATTTCAAAGGTATGAAAAGTTCATTTACTGGCAGAATTTCTGTGCACATTTCTCTTTTCCCTCTTTCAGAGCTCTGAACAGCATCTAAAGAATGTTAAACCCACTCCTTAGGTGCAACAAACCACTGGTTTTACCATCAACCATAACTGAAGCAACTCAGATTGTCTATCTACAAAAGTCACCAAACATCATTAAAGTATTGCAATTAGAACAGCCAGAGCCAAGTGTTTCACACATTTGCCATTTTTAACTCATGTTTGTGTAGCCTGGCTTCTGTACTGTGCTGTCCTGCACTGTGTTACAATCCAGCTACACAAAACTGTCTTGCATTTTCTCTTTTTCACCTAACTTTTTCTGCAACCTTTACAGGAACAGTAAGATTATGTATCAGACAGATGCTTTTGTTTTTGAAAGGGGATAAGAGTTTCATACTTCTAAAGTATCCAAACACTTGCAGTAAAATGATTGCAAACAAATCCAACACCATCAATTAATAAATAAGTACAAGTTTTTAAAGTCAGAGAAGGCGAAGAAGGCAAAACTTCTCAGTGTTCAGCCACTCCTACTTTCCTGACAGATTTCCACTTCAGCAATACTTTCAACTGCATCAAAATGTAAAAATATTCTGAATTTTACATAAAATGCTGTATTGCTTTTTGCCTTTACAGTTTTTTTAATCTACTTGTTGGTGGAAGCTCTAAATTTAAGAGCCCACTAGATCCTATATTACCAATAACTGGACTTGACTTACATAAAGACCAAGTTTAAAACATTAAAACATGTTAGATTACTTTTAAAATACTACTGGCTTTTGTTTCAAAAATTGAACAGTTATCACACAAATAATTAATAATCGTACTGACTTTCATGCCAGACAGAATGAAGACAAGTTTTAACAGTCTGGATTTATGTAATGTAGACAAAATACAAAACACTTTGCGTGACTTCTGCATCCATCAGCATCTACATCTCAGAAATTTCACTGTAGTTTGCTAGCTTAAGTGAACACACTAAAATTGTACTTAAGGCTTACAGACGTTTCTGGTTTGGAAACATTTGGCAAAAGGGAATAAAGCAGAATTTAAAGCTGACTAACATGACTTCTTCACAGCAAAACAGAAGATTAAAATTTGAAGTCTGCCCTGTTTCCTGAAGACATTCTAAATTCCTAGAAATACTCAGAACAGAAAAACAAAACACTGTGGTCTTAAAGCACCTTGCAAATATTACAACGATGATCAAAGAAAAGATTCTTTACACCCACAGTATCCTGTCAAATATGTTTAACCCCAAAGTGAGATAAAAAAACCAAAAGATGAAGAGAATACAAAGACTCAGCAATATGTTCCTCCTTCTAGGCCCACACACACCATCTGCCATGGCCATGCAGAGAATCCCTGGCACCAGCAGACTGGTGGAGAAGGTAACTGTGGGATTCAGGAAGTGCAACTGGTCACGGACCCTTTCCATAGTTACAAAGGCAGTATTTATTTGCTCCCTCCCCACTTTTCACACCTTTCTTCATCAGTCAGTGCCACTTAACTGCCTTCAAACCAGAATCAGACCTTGTACAAAACCGAAATTCCTAAACTTGGCACATCCAAACTCCAGGCAGTGACCAGTGTCACCCCCCTGTGACTCAGAACATCTAACCCAGTGGTGGTGCAAGGATGATCCAACGTCTCCTGGGTCACTTTAGATCCATGATATAGAGCTATATAGCTGCCATGGTAGATATAATTAAGAACATATGCAAAAAAAATCATGTCTAGGTAAAATTAAATATCTGCATTCAAATCACCCTCTAACATTACCTGCTCTTGCAGCTCAGCTGGTTAACACTTGACACAAGAGTGATAAAAACAGAAATCAAACACATCTGCCCAGGTTCGAAAGCTTTCCAGGTCTAAATTCTTCCCCATGTTCAAATGAAGGTGAATCCACATGCTACTGCCTACTGATAATTTCAGATAACCAGGAGCACAGCATTTCAAATCACTGTTTCCCACTGACAGGCAGCAGCACTAGTGAATATAAATACATATAACTTATCCTTCAGGAATGCTATTCAGCAATACAAAGTACAACTGTACTTTTGCCTTACATACAGCCCCTCCCTTCCCCCAGCTTTGCATGTTACAGCTTCTTTTGCATCACCAAATAAAAAGCAGAATCTTAATTATTTGTCATCTGGGAGACTATGGCCCTGTAGCTCATTACACAGAATACTGCACATATGATACTTGGCACTCTGTACAGACTCACTCACAGGATCATTTACTGTTTCAGAAAACAAAGGCGGTTGCTCTGGAAAACAACACAGGATGAGCTCTACTAACACCAGGACAAAGTAGATACAGAAGGTGACATAACGAAATGTATCCTCATCAGCACTCTGCAAAGGAAGATAATATTCCAATTAGAAGGCTTGAGGAATTTATTTTAAATAACATGTTATGATTAAACAGAAAACAGCTCCTTACTGTAAATTCTGCAAACTAAGTGCTACACTACTCACCCCCATGCAAATTAAAGTCAACGTCTATTTTGGTAAAGGGAAAGTAATGAGAGGGGGGAGGATGTCAAAGACACATTTATTTTTATTCAGTCACTGCCATTAAAATACAAGCATAAATTTCTTATGCAAAAAGTTCTCTTTAATACATGGTTTGTGCCAACACAGCCCCAATTTGAAGTTAATGTATTCCTTACAGGAGCAAGACATTTATGTACTGGGTAGCAAGGAGTATTGAAAGCAAAATTTTTAATTAGGATGCACATGTAAGATTTAGAGGAGCACAATTTACATTGCACTTTGTTCCATTGTGTGCAAAAGTCAGAGGTTCTTTCAGTTTTTTAGACTGGGACTGATGCATAACACATAAGCCACAGAAGTCAAAGCATAGTAAATCCCCAGTAAAATCTCATTCCCAACAGCTGAAGACAAAAGTTGGCTGAAAGTTCTCAAAATTGCCAATGCAACTTAAAGGTTTCAAGAAATACAAGTGCCATTTTCAGGCAGCTCCGCAATTAGTCTGATATTTGAGAGGGTCTTACTACAGGGCAAATTGGCATAAAAATATTTCACTTTGATTTTGTCCAAGCAGAAAGAGAGACCACACCAGCACTGAACAAAGTGTTTCAGGAAATCCACTGCACAGTCAACAGGAAGACGACTCCTAAACTCCTAGCCAGAGGAGTTTGATATCAAAGATTACACAGAATTCAACTGTACTTGAACAGACACATCCGGTTTCTCCAACAGCTAACCCAATTTTCTTGACAACTGTTGCTAGTTAAAATCACTATGAATTTCATAAGCATTTCAAAACAGAAGACATTAATTCTTGTTTCCTTTGCTGTTACAACCCAAGAAATGAAAGTACACTAAATGAATCATTAATTGATTTGACTGGCGTAATTACCAAGCAATTACCCTATCTTTGCAGCACTTGGGATTATTTTCAACTGAATAAGGCTAAAAATCACTTACCATATTTAAGGCATGTTTTATTTTGGATATAAAAATCACTGTGGCACATGACAATGAGATGAACCAGAAAATCGTCATTACACCTGAAGACTGGACTCCTTTTATTCTTTCATATTGTATTAAAAATGTGGCCAGCAACTGTAGATAAGTAAGATGAAAACATATTCACAAATTAAGTTTCACAAGATGTTACACACATGTAAAAGGTGCTATACTAAAGTCTGCTTATTTAACATTTCTAATCCAGTATTTCCCAGACCTTCTAAACACCTGAAATTTTAAGTGTAATTCAAAAATACATTTAAATAGGAAATTCTCTGTTATCAGTAAAGATAAGGAGTGGACAAAAAAAGGAAAAGGAATATGCATTACATAGAAATAAACAATCACATACACAAAAGTCCTGTCAAAAGCTGTCAACCTTTACTTCTTTACTTTTCTGGTTCTATATCACAAATCAACATGGAATTACAGTATTTCCTGACCACTTCTTTTTATAACAAATAGATTTCTTTCCATACAATCCCACCACCAAGCAATACTTACCGAGTGTTAGTCTATTTCTGTATTTTGTGTGTTTTCAGAGTTCTTTAGGAAGATGGTACCTCTCACTTATCTACTGCAACATGTATTTTCAATCATCCTGACAAAAGCTTGACAGTTGCATTATTAAATACCATGAACTACTTAACAGCTCTTGCATTTTTCAGGTATGTTGAGGGCAGTTTGGGATTTTTGTTCATTGTTGTTGGAGTTGTGGTGTCCCCTTGAGCATCATGTTTAATCACTATCATTCCAACTCTGATAAACTTCAGGCAACTGACAATAAATGCACAGCAAGGCATCTTCCTTGAAATGCAGGTTGCAGGGGTATTGGTGTGAAAGCAGAAAACCCCAACACATTTAAATCAAAGGAGGCAGCCGGAGACACCTGTATGATTTGTGGCTTTCAAGACTTTCCACTGTGCCATCAAGTATAACAAAGATAACACACACTCAAGAATGGTATAGGAGAGTTGGTAATGAGATACTTCAACATCCTCCCCTAAAGTTCAGTGGTTTGTATTATCTAGGTTGAATCAGCTCTCTTGAGTTGATTGCTCTACACCATGCCTGAGCCAAACTATTAAATGGATGCTAGCACAGGTCTACCAAAATAAGACAACAAACTGCCTTGTGTGCTGATGTGCAACACACTAAGCACAGAGAGGCGACAGCCTGCTTTTCCTCATTTTTTATTAAAAGAAAACAGGTTTTTCAGAGTCAATATTTCACAGCTCAACTACAGAATAAGTCTGTATATATAGGCTGCAGTTTAAAGGATTACAGCACTGTGAATAGTAAAAATACTGTTATTGCTTACAGCTTTGGATGGACAATGGCCATGCAGAACTTACCATTGTTATACCCAATACTGTAGGGCTAACAAGAAAAAATGGAGCTCGAAAAATATTTTGACTTCTTTCCCAGAAAGAGTAGAAAAGGTCTGCCCAGCAGACTATCCACAGTATTAAGCCCAAAGCCTGCAATAAAAAAAAAGTGTCTTTAATACATCAATCGACAAAGATAATGCAGCACAGTATACAGATGAACACCAGATGCTATGTGTTAGCAGGAATAATAATCAGATCATATAATTTGGGTAATTCTACCACATGCACAAAAGAAAAGCAATTTGACTTTCATTACTGGATTCCTACTATAAGAAAAAAGTTTACTGATTTTTAATACCATGTAATTCAGTCTATTATAAAGCAGAGAGCTGGTCTCCTGAATAACAGATTGCAGAGAAAAAAACCACTCCAATTCCCCATGTTATTACAGCCCTCCTTAAAACTTAGCACTTATTCTAAAGGAAAGAAAAACCCCAAAATCATTAAGTACCTATTTTACAACAGTGAAGTGGAATAGAACACCTGCAACAGCTCTAGAAATGGACGCTGTGTAACTTAAGAAGCTGACAAGATAATCATTTTTTTTATGATAGAAATAAGGGGCTTGAAATTGAGTTGCCTTAAAATAGTCTTCTCCAACTCGCCTTTAAAAGTATTTGCATGTTTGTTGCTGTGTCAGGGCAAATTTCAGAAAGGCTGATAAATGGGCAAAGGAAAAAGGAAAGGCCGGGAAATCAAACACAAGCAGAACAAGTAAGTTATACCTGAAGTGTGCACGCGGGTCAAGACAGATGCTCAAAACAATATTGTGCTAAAACACAGCTGAAAAGAAACATTTCCAAACCAGGCTGGTAAGTTCTGATTTCAGAGAGTCACGTACCGTTTTGGCTTTGTGAAGGTTTGACACTTGGATGTACCCCCTGTCATGACGGCAAAGGTACAGCAAGTACACTGGGAAGCAGAGCCACAGGTAAATGCAAGGAATCCAGACCAAGACTGTATTCTGAAAGCATGGGGTGAAGTCTGGATCTTCTGTGTGCCATGTCAGATTCCAGTCCTGGGGCAACAAAACAGGCTAAGTTACAGAAAAAGCCAACACTGAACTTCAGTGTTTGAAAATCAGAAATAGGGACTCAGTATAAAAAATTCCCAACAAGGCATAGAACCAAGCAAAAGGCTCACCCCGTAGCTCATTTCCTACTCAACAAGAAGAGAATGTAAATTGACATAATTCAATGTTTTCCAACTTCTCTCCACACAGTTTTCAAACCCAAGGTAAATCACCATACAATCCAACCAAAACTGATGCTCACAGTAATAAAAACATGACCATTTTAATTACTGGCACAAAGACTATTCACAATAACAGACTATTTAGTAATAACGTAAGCTTTCATACCATATCTACAATTGCTCTGAGTTGGGAAAATCTCTTGCAGCAAAATTTACCTTTAAGTCATTGACCTTGCTGAAAAATTATCACATGCAACACTTTCTCTCAAGTGCCGTGTATTTTTCACTCCCCAACAGAATAATGCAATGCACAATGTTGCAGCTGTAGATGGACTGCAATTATTCAACAGCCAAAGCATTGCTCCCAGGCTTCTGTTTAAAAGTCACTGAGCCAAGAGCATCAGTCCCATGTCCAAAGGCTTGTTGACTATAGCGTTAACTTTTCAGCTGCAGAGGATTTTTTCAGGCAGTTGCACAGCTTACACTACACAAAACACCAGTACCACTACTGGGACATAATGTCAGTAATCCTACTCATTTATAAAAGCCTGAGCTGGTCACTGAAGTTCTAATGGCACTAAAGGTGCCATTATCCACATTTTATAGATAAGGGAACAGAACCAAGAGCTATAGTGCCTGTTCCCTCTATTCCAACATCAAAGCCAAAAGCAGATCCCACTGCCCAGAATCACCACACTTTGATCCTTGTTTGTCTCCTTCTTCTACTGAATAAACAGCTTCAAACACAATTACAAAGAGAACACAGATCTAAAGAGGATTTCCTTCACCATTTCCCTCAATTTCTATCAGAATCTAGGACTTGATACAACAGACAGCATACATAGGACACTCAGCTAATATTTTTTTCCTCTAATTCCACCGCATTCTAAAAATTCTTCTCACTTCATATAATTTTTAATTTTTCATTTTTAGAAAATCTCTGGGCCGATTCAAGTGAATTAACAGTGGTAGAACATTAAGAATGCCCACTTATGTTTGACTGTGTCTGTGTAGGGGTCACAAGTTGTTTGTGACAAGGCAGTGGCTGTGAGACATTGTCGGCAAGCCACATGCTTATTAAGTTTTCTGACTTCATAACTCATCAGAAATTTCTGCTGAGTCATCCTTACATTTAGCCACCACACTAACGTCTTTGGTTTTCTACATCCCAGCTGCTCTACTCCAGCACAACAGCCAAGAAAAAGTCTCATGACTCTGCAGAACAGTTTACAATTCACAAATTAAGACAGTTATAAATCAACAGGAAGTAATCAGCTTTACAAGAAACAAACAAACTCACTGACATTTTTTT